>JAHHUM010001801.1:0-438621 GCA_036173005.1 Crenichthys baileyi
TACCACCCCAAAAACCTGCCACAAGGCAATGATTTAGGGGGCTACAAAAGATTTCGGACCCGAGTCTGCACGATGATGTGTCTGAGCACAGCGCCGTGCACCAGTGCTCCCAGAAGAAAGTTGACATGGCCCACGAGCACCAGGGTCAGCCCCATCTTCATCAAGGCTTTGTTTTCTCTGAGGTTGGAACAGCATACTCCTGCAGGAAGCAGAAATAGCTTATGGTGAACGATGACTGAAAGCTAAACACGGTCAGAGTGAGCGGCACAATTATGAGCAAGCTGTTTGAAAAATGTGGAAAAATTCTTAAAATAAATCTTTAACTTCTTTAGCACCTGATAAAATCCAATATTTGAGTACATTTATTCAGAAGGAAAAAGAAGGTAAATGGATAAAATTTATAAAGCACTTTTTTTAGTCATACCGACCACTCAAAGCGCCTTATTCAAGAGCTACATTCACCCAATCACACTCACTAACATGCACACGTTCATACACCGAAACGCAGATTGGTAGACAACTTGGGGTTAAGTGCATTGCCCAGGGGCACGTTGGCAGCAGGAACTTGACTTTGTGACACGAGGTGGCTGGAATTGGACCCACCGCCTTCAGACTTTCCCCACTGATCCACAGTCTTAAAAAACAAAAACTAAAATAAAGACTGAAACTTGAAGAGCAAATAAAAAAAAATAAAATAAATCACCAGTGTCACACTTACTGGTTCCCCCAACATTTGTTAAATTAATACTTTACTAGTGCAAGCTGATCAGAGATACTTTTACTTGGTAATCAATGACTTCCCATTTTCACGTTGAGTAAAAATATAATGGGACCCACTCACTTAAAAACAGGAAAAACAAGTGAACATACCATTCAAGGAACAGAGACGTGTCTTTACTCACTTTTTTTAAACAGCCAGCTATTATTTAGAACACAGCTGTATGTTAAAAGATACAAGGAAATGAATTGACATTTCACATCTATAAAGTATATTAAAGAGGTAAATTTTACCTTCAGATGTAAGAGATTAAGTGGCATGATGCAAGTCAGTAAATGGCAATGAGAAAATAGCTAGTCCCCTAAAGCTACCCCTATAATCAGAGCAAATATGTCGAAAACATCTGGTATTGTGACAAAAAAAACCTAGATAGGGACCAATATTTATCTTGTGACGAGCACAATGAGGAAAATGGTAAAAGAGAGAACAGTGACAAGTGTCATGGGGTCACATGACACTTTGGATGTTTGTCTTTTGGAGACAAAATCAACCTTCCATGGAAATCTCCAACAGCAGACCTACATCCTATGGAAAACCAGAAGTGTGAGCTGAAAAGAAGACCCAGATCTCTAGATCTAGAAAGATTGTGCAAATAGGAATGATCAAACAGGTCTCTCTGTAATGAAATGTAAAAGATGACCTACAGCTGTCATACTGAAAGAGGGTTTCCAATACTTGTACCCCTGCTAATTTATTTTCTTAATGTGGGATTTTTCACCTTGCTGACAAAAAGATTAATATACAATTAATTTTAAACCCTTTTAAAAATACTTTAACAGCTGTACATGTAAAAGAGGAGGGTGTCAGAATTTTATTGAAATGATCACTTAAAAGCAGAATATTTAAACAGCAAACCAGTATGTATTGCACAGAAAAGGAATGCATGCAAGTTTATTATGCACGCATTTTAGTTTAAAGCCTGTATGATGCCAGCAAATTAAAAGGGGTTTCACCTAGTTCTCTGTTCAGAGAGAAATGCAAAACAACTGCAGATGGACAGCTTGTAACCAGATCCTGAGCAGGGACAAGACACTGCCTTGGGTGTGGGGTGTTCAAACACCCACCACCACATTTACCTGGCCTGAAGGGTCAGCTGGTGTCAGATACCCAGGTTCTCCAATGGACGGTGAATGCTGTCCAAATGCAAGCAATGTTTTTGGTCATAATATTGTTCATAATAAGTATTCATCGTTTTTACTTTAAAGCCGATGTTATATTATTTAGCTCGAGTAATTATGGTACAGTTCTTTAATGAAATACATTTTTTTTTGCCTGTGAAAAGTTGCAGGACTATGGTGGTGGATGGATTACACTACGGTTGTCTCTCCAGTGGTCTGATATAAGGCTTATCATCATTTTCCACAACTGATTTTAACTTGTGAATAGATTTATAGACATGAACAGATAAATATGCATCCCATAGGCAAGACATTCACGTTCTTTTAATAAAACTGTCTTTGATTAATAGTTCTACAGACTAATGGTGTTTTAAAGCTTTTTCTTGGACGTTGGCTACTTTACCATCCATTACCTGACCATTTATGGAGCAAGATTTAATGAGAATGGGAAAGGTCTGAAAATCTTGGAACAGGACCCTAAACACAATGTTCTGTAAGCACACAGGTGCCTGAAACAGAAAACTGCACAGAGACACCAAATGTTTCTTGCACTGGCACCATTTAAAGTACAGCATCCATTAATAGCAGGAACACCTTCACTCTCATACAAGTTGTACTTTAAAGGAAACACGATTAGGATTAATAAAACAAGCCAAAATCAGCCATCGGTTTTCCAGCATCTACATAGGACTCCTCACTACAAAACCGTCTTCAAGTGCACAGACCACGCCTAAACATTACACGGCAAAACTAATAAATCCTCTCAGATTCACGAAGAAATGCACCGTTTAAAAGCCGCGTTTACATACCTGAATTAACCATGATGGATTTTCTTTAGATCACAGCTACTATTAGAAAAGTTGAGATAAAATCATTTCGGACGTCCTTTTCACAGTTCTCAGTTGGGGAATCTTTGACTTCCGTGACCGACACTCACCTGGTGAAAAACAGGCGCTGCCGACTGCCTACCTGCATGGACGCCCCGCCCACCAGCCCGGACGCTCCGCCCACCAGCCCGGACGCTCCGCCCATAATAGCTGAACAATTCTGCAGCTGCGGGTGGAAATAAACGTTTAATTAAATCAGTGATTCTCAGAATCTTTGCAGGATCCAAGCTAAGTAAATACTGTTCGAAAAGCCACCAAAATTACAGATCTTGTTAAGCAGTACAAGACTTTTCCATGGCGTTCTGTCATCTCATTATGAAAGCCTGTTTCTTCCACGGTGCGATTACATAATCGTGAATATATCATAACATGAGATCTTATAGTTATGAGATTGCTTGGTCATAACTCTAAGATAGTATTTCATATACAGCGGAAATAGAGATTTACTTGCAATTAATAACAATACACATAACTATATATTTTCTCTTTTTAAACAGTTTATGAAACCCCAGGTGGTGTGATGGCTTTGTAAGCTTCTAATAGGATAAGCCACAATAGTTAAATTAAACTGAGCACACAGTTTCTTGTATGGCATCATTGGCAAATTAAAATAAATCAGCCAAGACATCAGGAAAATAATTGTGGACCTCCACAAGTGATTTATCCTTTTTTTTTAATTTCCTGATCTTAATTTTCCATGGAATTGAGCCCTGATCTCAATTGGAAAATCGGTTTGCAGAGCTGAAAAGGTGTGTGTGAATAAGGCGACCTTCAAGCCTGACTCAGTTACACCTGTTCTATCAAAAGGAATGGGCCAAAATTCCGACAAACTATTAAAAGAAGCTTGTGGAAGGATGCCCGAAACATTTGACCTATGTCATATACAGCAAAGGGCCATTTGGTAATTCTAAAAGTGGTAATTCCATCATTGAATACATCCGCCCATCCTGCACAACTGTCTGGTTTGCTGCAGCCACTAACAGGGACAAGGCCAAGCTGCAGAAGGTGATCTCGTTTGGGTCAATTAGGACCAGGACCTCACACCACAAGAACAGTTTCTACCCTACAGCAGTCAATCTGCTGTACAGTAATCCAGCTCCTCCAAAGTGCCCCCCCCCCACACACACACACACAAACACACACACTATCAGTTTCATTACTCATCCATCTCCTTCAGTATTACTTTGTTTACCCTTTGCATTATGGAACTTTTTTTGTGTTTGAACCTGACAACACCACAAATTCCTAGTGCTGTAAATGTTACATGACAATATAATTCTTTCTGATTCTGATCAGTTCAGCAATGTGTTTGTCTAAATGCCTATTGATAAGTGGCAGAGTTTCTCTCACAGTAATAATGAATTAATTCAGAAAATATATAATAATAACCCATTATTAGCCATTAAATATTGATTAATGTGTAAGACAGTGAATGCTAACTTGTCATCTTATTCGTTAAAATAATTGCAGGTTTGAAACCTTGAATGTAAAAAAAGCTTTATTCTTGAGACAAAATTGTATCTATAGTTATAGCTTGTTGATGTTTATGGTCTCTTTCTGGTCTAAAGAATGTTGTCATTCTTTCAACTCCTGTGAGACCGATAAACTTTTATTAAAATGATTGAAATAATATTTTGGTTTCTTATTCATAAAAATCTGTGATAAAATGCTTGTAAATTAGTGTATCTTTATTTTTATGCTTGTTTTTGTCTCTGTTTTAATTCAATCATTAGTACATACACCTCAGTGTGATTAAAAATAAGTGTAATCCTCAAATGTATTAATAATGAGTTTCTTCCATCTGAACCAGCAGAGACAGATGTCTGCTCATTTTAACACTGGTTCAAAGGTTATTCCTGATAAAAAGAGGTCTTTAATAGCTAACATGTGCATGAATAGAATGAAGAATTGAATTCACGTAAAGGTTTGATGAAATCTGTTTATTTCCTTGAGTAGGCTTTTTGTTTTAGATACACACTTTACAAATACTTACATTCTGAATCAAACTATTTTCCTATTTATGTTGGGTCTGAATAGAAATTGATGTATCTGCATAAAATGAGAAGGTCATATTTGAACTGCCAGAATTAAACTATTCTTGTTACTAAACAAGTGAAGAGATTTACAAAGTTAATGAGTGCAGGAGAGTCATGCAAGAAAAAGAAAATCCCGTCTTAAGCAGAGTCTCATTGGCTTGATTGTCCACACCTGCCTCAGGTGCCTCATCACTCTATTAATGTCACACTGGTGTCAGGACACATGTTGGCCCAGTTTGAGGCTCACAATGGGTACAGTGCAGGAAGTCCTTTGTATTTGTCTTTGGCACATTATTGCTGTTCAGTCTTTTTGGAGGCCTGAAGATGCCATATTTCCTCAGGATTTTCAAGAACCATTTGATAACAATTGGCTCTTTCCGTTTGAAAGAAACTTGGATTTTCCATCATTTGATACTATCTTCAGCTCTTTGCTGAAATGGACCCCTGATCTGCACATGCTGGCTGAATTCCCTCCCACTATGAACGTTCCCAGAGTCCAAGTGTTTTGTGATGAAACCAAACTAACTCTGCTGGTTGACAAGAAAGCGTTTGGCCTCACTTTAACGGCAGATGAGATGCGGCTGGGCAATGGCTGCTACAGTAACAAAGAGGAACCGGATCAACTTATGTTCATTTATAACTTGGATCAATGTGGAACAACACCTGTGGTCAGTTGAATGTTTTTAATTGATGGCTACAGCTAGTAAATTATTCTAAAGCTACGTTGTCTTGCAGCTCCAGAATGGTTTGCAGGTGTTCACCAACTCGCTCCACTTCAATCTCAAGAGAACACCAGCTACCTTGTGGCAAACTTTCCCATCAATCCAAGTCTCCTGCATCCCAAAAAGGTGAGTTGCATGCACTAAACATCTGTACCTGCTGACAAAACAAACCTAAACTTTTTTTTTTCCCAGGTTTTACCCAGATCTTAACTTTATCTCTGAACCACCCTTGACGGTGAAGAAATTTCACATCCAAGCCATGAAACGTGAGTAGAGCTAACGGTACAATCCTGATAGGCTCATGGGTTTTAAATGCAAAGGTTTTTTTTTCCTGCAGCATCCTGGACAGAAACGGCAGAGTCTAATGTCTACCAAAGAGGCCTTGTAGTTAGACTGCAGGTATCTGCTGAAGCTGAACCTGGTCAGCAGCTCTTCATCCATTCCTGCTTTGTCTCAGCATCTCCTGAACCCCAGGCAAGACCAAGGCATGCAGTCATACTAAACAAAGGGTAAGCAAGACTCCACATGATATGCAATGGGTTTTTTTTTTTTTTTCAGACATTGCCTTTGTATCTGTAAGAGCTGCCTTTTTTTTTTTCCAGGCCCGTTCATAACATCCTAGCTGGCCCTTGGGCTTAGTCAAAATAACTTTATTTTGCAAGAATCAATGTGCAAACTACCTCAGCTCTTAGTTATCTAGACTGTAGTGACAGGTCTTGGCCAGTTTCTACCACAGGTTACCTTTAACGCCAGTCACTGAGGACTGGTTTCCTACAACTTTTCAGATGTGTATGTGCTCCAACACACCTGGATCAAATAATTAGGTCATTGGCAAGACTCTGAAGAACTTGACCACATACTGAGAAGGCGATTTAACTATTTGATTCAGGCATGTTGGACCAGGGACACATCTAAAAGTTACAGGACACCCCTGGTATACACCATGGAGGTTCTGTCTGTATAACCTAGTGTCTAGCTTGGCTTTTTTTTTTTTTTTTTTTATATTCTGTACATTGAGTCAAGTATGAAAACCACCAGAAATCCAAAGTTTAAAACGGAGCCGATAGCCTGACAGTTTGAGTGACCTCCTGCTTAACTTCAGAATCCAGTTGGTTAAATGAGTGATGGAACAGTCAATCCATTGTGATGCTGCAAGTTTACTGGTCCATGTGGTTCTGAGACTTGACTCTAGACCCCCACCCCAACATTCAACAAACTGTTGGGTCCTAACTAGATGGGTCCATTCAGTCAAAACCCTGAACATTAATACAATTTATAAATCTTGATCACATTTTGACATTTCAATCCCTGGCAGGTGTGCATCCTCACTGGGTTCTCCACATACTGTTGCTCTGTTTGCAGCCACCAACAGAGCTGATGTGGTTAATTTCATGCTGAATACATCTTATCTCATTTCTGAGGTAAGGTTTGGAAAACAGGATGCACTTTTTTTTTTAAGCTCATCTGTAAACTTACATTTCTTCTCCAGCTGTATGTCCACTGTAGTGTAGTCCTGTCAGATCTGGGAGTAAATTTGGCATCAAAATCCTGCAACTACAACGCGACTAGTTCACGGTAAGTGAATGCAACATAAAGGATCATGTTTAAACAAAAATGTCAACAAGTTATGGTCTTCAGATGGGAGGAACTAAGTGGCAATGCAGAGGTCTGTGCCTGCTGTAGCTCAAAGTGTAAAGGCCCATCACTCAAGAACCTTCCTGACGGTGAGCGTCTTGGATTTTCAGGATGCTACTTTCTCTGCCATCTTGCTTTAACTTCATGCATATCATCTTAGATACAAAGGGAGTCGTCAGGATTGGCCCCTTGATCATTGGGGATGACTGGGAATTAACTCCTGCACTTCCAGACTCTAAACCACTTGCTGCATCTGGCTCCTCTCTACCCACCACCATGAGGGCTGGCACTCCTGGTCTTGGAGAAGACGGGATTGCTTCTCTGACACAAGGCGAACTCCAGTCTTACCCACAGGGTGTCTTAGTGGTTCGGCAGGAGCCAACAGCTAGGTTAACACTCTGGCTCCCTGGAGAGGTGCCAGGCGACAATCTAATTTCTCACTCTGATTTACTGGGTCAAGATGGTAATTCTGGGCAGGAGGTTTCAACCATGCATGAAAATTCTCTGAATCTACCTACAAATGAAACTGATCAATCTGTAAGTGAGGGCAAAAGTGGCTCTTCACAGTGGGACATGAATCTGGTAACTCTGGTTGATGGGTGGCAGACTCCTGAACATGAAAATGAAATTATTAATTTTCAAACAAAAAGCAGATATGGAAGATCTTGGAATTCTGACACAGAAGCAACTCAGCCAGACTTCTCTATTCCAACTGGGATAAATGTCAACCTCATGCTGGTTGAAAAGTCAAAGGTAGTGGCTCCAGATGCCACAGAAGAGGAAATCCAAAGAAAATGGTCACCAGGTGATTTATCTGCATCTCCTGAAATGCAGATGGATGTACCCGTGGAGCCTGATGTAGATGTCCAACCAATTCGTACAAAACTGGAGTTTTCAAAGGGTGCAGATGGGTCAAAGAGGCTGAGTTATGAGGAAGAAGTGAAGCGACAAGAGAGAAGTGATACAAAGGACTTGAAGAAGCCCAGACTGAAGGGGCTGCGCTTGACATTTCTGGATTTGTTGAGGTATAAAAGTCATTCAAATGATTAAACCTGGTATACATTTAATGCATTTCATATGGATATATAAAATTTTATTTTTGTTTTTTCCAGGAGGATGGACAAGGAAGAATGACTCTTGCAACAGAATAAACATTCTCTCCAACAATTACACTTGGTCAATTCTGTGTCATTTTGGTGGTCCTGAGCACTGCAATCCTTACAGGTGCTGCTAAAATGTAAATCTCTGAGCTTGTAGCTAATTAGTATAGATTCATATTTAAAGCAGGGCTGTCTAAAGTGCAGCCCATCAGACATTTGTGGCCCTCAGCATCATTTCATGTGGCCCACAACCAGGGTTCAAGAAGGTTGGTCAGTTGACTCTAAATGTAGCAAATTGTATACCTCTGGCTTTAGGTGTACATGGAAGAGCCTTTGTTTCAAACCTATGACAAAACCTAAACATTTTGTGCAGATGAAAATTCCAATTATTGGACAAGTTCCATAAGATTAATGCAGATGGATACATGATGTAAAATTTCATTCTGTCACATAATGGGCCAGTTTTATGGCCTACATGAGGGAGAACAATTGCAGATATTCTTCCCCCATCTATAAGCAGGGTAAGCCACAAAGGGGTCTCTGCAAAAGATGTTGGCTGTTCAGAGTGCTGTATCAAGTAAATGGAAAGTTTAGTGGTAGGAAAAAGGTACACAAGCAATAGGATAAAAGCCTTGAGGATTGTGAAGCAAAGCCCATTTGCCCAAACAAAACTCTTGATGCTGCAAATGATCAAAGTATTCATGCATTGTGCTTTATAGGCCAGCAAAGTCACCTGGTCTAAACTCTACTCTGATACCCTGCATTGATGTAATTCATGCAAAAGGGTGTGTATGCTACAAACTACATGTAATCTCTTTTTATACACAATATTGGAATTTCCTTGTAAGCCATGAACATGAAACGGTTCAAATATCAGAAATGACCATTTTCACTTTTTGAGAATCAGAATCAGCTTTTTTGGGTAAGTTTTAAAACGCGAACAAGGAATTTGACTTTGGTTCCACTTTGCTCAGATTTTAAATATATAAGGGAAGCAAAATGGGAGTTCTGTAAGTATAGTTTTTTTTTTTTTTTTTTTTTTTAGTGGAGTATTGACGTTTTAAATATTCTAAGGTCTAAAAATGCACGTTGTTTTAGCACCCTGCATTTTATCGGACTGGTAGACTAAACGTCCTTCTGCTGGGTTTTCGTGTATAAAGTTTTTGTTTGTATCCCCACCCAGGCGTCGCTGTGGGGAGCTGGGTTCAGCTGGGACAGTAAGGGTGTGCACTCTCCTTTTTGTACTACGCATGCTCTGTTTTTTCTATCCCAGGTTTGACCCTGAGCACTATTTCCTCCGCACCGCTACACTCTATAAAGTGTCCATGCTTTCCTCACGCAGTCTCTTTCCCCGGCCGCAAAACGACCGTGAGTGTCCAACTCACTGTTTATAGGAAAAAAAAAAAAACTTAAAATAAAAACGCATAAAAAATATAAAATCTACAAAACTTAAATAAAAAACAAATTCTGCAATACTTAAAGTAAAAACAAACCTAAAAAATAGTAAAATAAAAAAATATACAAACAGCAGTAGGATTTGAAAGAGGTTCTCAAGGTTATTTGTAAAAAGCTGGATTTGTGGAAGCTCAGAGCCGGCGTAGTTTACAGTTTCTGGACAAATTCACTAATAGCGTATATTTTATATTCGGGAAGCTCTTTAAGAAATGAACACCGCGACGGGGAGTTATCCGATGGCTTCTCTCTACGTTGGCGACCTGCACCCCGACATCACGGAGGCTATGCTGTACGAGAAGTTCAGCCCCGCCGGACCGGTGCTCTCCATTCGGGTCTGCAGAGACATGATCACCCGGCGCTCCCTCGGATACGCTTATGTGAACTTCTCGCAGCCCGCTGACGGTAAGGAATGATTTGTGAAGCGATGCAGTGCAGTTAAAGCATGGCCTGGAAAAAATACTTCAGCATGAATCCAAAGATCTTTGAATTTAAAGGGACTTTGTAGCATTTTTAATTGGGCCATTTAGTGTATACATGCTTAATTTATTATGGACTGCAGTTTATTAAAAAAATACACCTAACGATTAAACACAGTTGTAGATTTATTCTTTAAAGCTGACAAAATATGCTCAGAGAGGACAATTATTCTTACACAAACCTATAGCTATTTAAAGGGACCTCACTAAGCATGCAGAAAAAGCTACAAGCACAGCAGAACCTCCCTTTGCCTTTTTGACCTGCCAATTATACCTTTATTCTACTAGATGGTATACTCTGGATACAATCCCAAAACTTCAGTAATATAAAGGTTTGGAGGCACCACATTAAACAGTTCATACCTTCCAGAACCTGCCAGGTATTTTTCTAGAACTTGCAGGTTTCTTTCCCAGAATTTAGAAGGTAGGCTACTTCTCAGACCTCAGAGGTTTCTTGTCAGGTG
Source organism: Crenichthys baileyi (assembly GCA_036173005.1). Taxonomy (NCBI): domain Eukaryota; kingdom Metazoa; phylum Chordata; class Actinopteri; order Cyprinodontiformes; family Goodeidae; genus Crenichthys; species Crenichthys baileyi. The sequence goes on from JAHHUM010001801.1 coordinate 10,672, forward strand.
CTTTCCCAGAACTTGGAAGTTTCTTTCTGGAACTCACAAGCTAATTTCATTCAACTTGATGGTTACCTTCCCTAAACTTACCAGAGACATTCCCAGAACCTAGAGGTTAGGGTCTGGAATGTCCAGGAAGTACCTGCTAAGTTTTAGAAATTTCCAGGAAATTACCTGGTAAGTTCTGTAAAGTAGCCTCTAAGTTCCGGGAAGAACAGGCTGGATTATGTGGTGATAATTAAAGTTGATCTATTGATGATTAGTTAGGGAATCAGGTTTCAGGTAGAAGTTTTTAGGAAAATCTCAATAAGGGATTGGAAATTTTTTTAAATATTTTTGACATTAAGAAGATGAAGAGTGCATGTTTTCAAAATTCACCTTCTTGCTAGCAATTGATTATTTTGCATTTTAGTTTGATGTAGCCTACACATCAAGATCATTTCTATTTTATAAGAAAATATGATACAGGTTAGGCATCGCCCTGTTCTGTTTTTAGTTGAATATAGGGAATGCTTTTGTTCTCAATGTGATCCCAGTTTTGTCATTTTTGTGCACTTAATATTGCTGGAAAATCCAGAAAGGGGATGGCTGGTGGGTTAGTGTGTGGTTTGCACAACAAAACCAAAACCAAAAGCCAGAGCAGAATTTCAGAAGTTTGTAATACATTTAGGGGATTCGAGCGGTCATGGTTGGGAAAGGTGATAGATAATCAAAACTGTCACACTTCAGGACACAAATACATACATGCTGCTGCTTATTTACTCTGCTATCTTAAAGTTAATATAAATATGCATGTAATATAATACCGTCTGGCCGTCCCACCCCCCAACCCTTGTGGCGCCACTGGAGCATTGATATTCCTAAACTGAAATACATTTGTAACCAATTCTTTTACGTTACCTTTTTGTAATATAAAGTAAGCAAAACTGTCAGAATGAACAACTGTTTTAGCAACTGTTTTCACAGTTAATAGGATTCTATTGTATCAGGCATGGAGAAGAAGAGTAGCAGGTGTTGCAGTTGCTGTTGGGGTCTTGGTGACACTGTCTACATTATGTGAACTTTTCTCCTGTTGTGTCAACACAAAGCACCTGTGACAGCTTATCTACACTTGAGTTTGTTACCAAAAGCCGAAGCTATGATGGGTTACGACAGGCTTGTTTCCTGAAAGGTGCTTGGCAGTTAGCATGGGACAAGCCTCAAATGAGTTGCGCTTTAGATTGTATTTTTTGGGTGTGGATAAGGTTTCAGCAGTTGTTTGAATAAATAATATCAATAAAATGACATTCCAGAGCAGAAACAGTTCATTTAGGAGAATATTTGCGATTTGAAGTAGTACAAATGATCTCTGGATTTTCTGACTTATGGAGCTAATGTTGCTCATCTGAGCAGTGTTGTTGAATGTTTCTCTTCCCCATCAATGAAAGAGAACGCTCTACTCACACTCTATGCCACCACACATGCCTGTCAGGACCCCTTTCCAAATATAGCTCTTACATTTAAGCAGCCTAAAATGTGCTGCTGCGTAATACTTGAGATAAACAGTTACAGGTTATTAAAGGCCACACCGGTTATTACACATCCTGATTGACTTTATTAACACATTAGCCATTTTAGGGGACAGCTGTTGATCTACGATTTCCATTCTGAATCTTCCAGAAGTCCATGTGATGCCACCTTCTGTGAGCACGCTGGCTGGGAAGTACAATTGTGAGCCAAACTGCTGATGCCAGCAGACGCAAGGGAGCTCCGTTTTGTTTACCAGACACTTTCAGCTGGAGAGCCTCAGTGCGTGTGTGTGTGTAGCTGCTGAACAAAAGGGGATGTTTAGCACGTGAGCCCACATTGACATGGGAGATGAAGCAAAGGATAGTTACAGATTGATGTCACTGGGCGTGCAGAGCAACGGACAATGTCGGCGCTAAGAAAAATGTAATGGAAACATTGGTTTTTAACTCCATGTGCTGAAATTATTGTTTAGGCTTCAAGGCATGTGGTTTGTCCAAAGAGAAAGACATATGCTGTGAGCTTTCCCACTGCAGCTGCCCCACACTCGTCCCAGCTGCTGGCAGATAACTCATCAGCCACATGCCTCACTCCCATATCTTCACCATGTGCTTTTTTAGCAGGCTTGCAGCAGGGACTCTCCACTTTGGGACTCACCGCAATGGAAGATGAAATGTTTTCACATTGTATCTTTATGATTATTGTTGCACCCTATCACTGGTACAATAGAACCAGTGCATTCAGCTCCTTTCACTACCTTGCAAAAGTACTCACACCCTCTGAACCTTTGCAGGTTTTGTCACGTTACAGCTTCAAGCTACAATGTGTTTTATTGCTATTTAATGTGATAGACCAGCACAAAGTACTGCGTAATTCTGAAGTTCTAAGAAAATTTGTTCTGTTAAGAACTGAGTGGTTTGGCCGTTGCATGTGGTCTAGAGATAGAGCGTGCGCATCAAATACAAAGGCTATGAGTCCTCGACGCAGTCGTCTGGGATTTGATTCCTGACACTGGGACCTTTGTTGCATGTATTTCCCTCCTTCCCTCTCTGCCCATTTCCTGTCCATATACTATGAAATAAAGGCCACTAGTGCCTTTGTTGAAGAACATTAGTGAACAAGCAGCATCATGAAGATTAATAAGATAAGAGATCAAATAGGTCAGGGATACACTGTAATTGTGGAGATATCAATAGTAGGGTTAGATTATAGAACATGGTGCTAACTTTGGACAATTCATGGAAAACTGTTCAAGCCATTGTCCGAAAATGGAAAGAATATGGTACAACTGCAAACCTACCGAGATATGGCTCTTTACCTAAACTGAGCATTATTCAGAGAAGCAGCCTAGAGGCCCATGGTAATTACGGAGGAGTTGTAGAGATCCACATCTCAGGTGGGAGAATCTGTCAAAATAACAGCTATTAGCTGAGTGCTATATGAATCCGGCCTTTGTGGAAGTTGAAATAAGAAAGCCATAAGAAGTACCATTTGAAGTTTCCCACATGCTATATAGACAAGTCAGCAACCTGCATGAGAATATCATCAGGTCAGATTAAAGGAAAAACTGAGCTTTTGGATTACATGCAAAATACCAGGAGTCGTAAAAAACTCACATTCCACATCAACCTGGACAGGCCATACCCACTGTGAAACATGGTGGTGGTAGTACAATGCTATGAGAATTGTTTTCCTCTGCACGCAGAGGGAAGAAAACCTGTTAGACACTGCAAAAGGTTCGATACTGGGAAGAGGTTCACTTTCCAGCAGGACAGCTCTTAATGTAAAGCTGAAGCTGTGGTATAGATCAAAGTCTATTCATGTGTAAGAATTGCCAAGTCAAAGTCCAAACATAACTCCAACTGAGATTCTGTGGCAAGACCATTTTATACTAGTTTGTGTTGATCTGTCACAATAAATCACATTAAAATACGCTGAAGTTTGTAGTTATAACTCAACAAAAGGTGAAAAAATTCAAGATGTATTACTTTGCGAGTATGTTTTCTGAGTAAAGCTCCACATTAAAAAAAGTAACCCTGTATCCCTTTCTAGCTGAGAGAGCCCTGGACACCATGAACTTCGACGTGGTGAAAGGGAAACCAATCAGGATAATGTGGTCGCAGAGAGATCCCTCCCTCAGGAAGTCGGGCGTGGGCAACGTTTTCATCAAGAACCTTGACAAGTCCATCGACAACAAAGCCCTGTATGACACCTTCTCTGCCTTTGGCAACATCCTCTCCTGCAAGGTGGAGTCATTATAAAGCTGAATATGTATCGGGCATTGTTGGGTTTAACAGTGTAGAATGGTGTTCTGTGGTTTTGGTTACAAGCAATTCAAAGTTTCCTTGTTTTTAGGTAGCTCTGTAGGTGTCATGAGTTGCAGATGTCTAAAAGTTATCTTACCAGAGCATTCTGAGGACATTTATGTAGATGCACATGTAGAAGCAAAAAGTTACCACATGATCCTGTTGCAGCAAAAAAGAGACCAAGATAGAATGACAGTCTTAAAAATAAAAATGTAGATTAATCATAAAACTTTGATTTTTGCAGAAAGTTAATAAAGTGCAAGAAATGTAAAGAGCTTTGCTTGCCGTTTCCTAGCAATCATTTTAATGTAAGACTAACTGACTGTGGTTTTTCAAAGTATTTACAAAGCATCTCATCAGGTTATCTTTCCAAGTTCCCTTTGCTTTAAAGTTCTGTCTGCATTCCTAAATTAATGAATAAATGTACTCCCCTGTCCTCCTTTACAAGGTGGTGTGTGATGAAAATGGCTCAAAGGGCTACGCGTTTGTCCACTTCGAGACGCAGGACGCAGCAGATCGTGCCATTGAGAAGATGAATGGCATGCTACTGAATGACCGCAAGGTGTGAGTGTCTGATCATTCCCTTTAAGTATTTACTGCTCATATTTTTGCTAAACGAGTTTTATGAACTCGTCTGAATTATACATAATTGTCAGTACTAATTAGAGTCCAGGTGTGAAGGCTTCCATGTGCATTGACTGTGATATAATGTGCCTTGCAGAAGTTTACACCCATTTGAACTTGAACACATTTTGTCATGTTGCTGCAACACAAACTCAGTGTACCTTATAGAGATTTTTTGTGATAGCCCAACATATCTTTTGCAACCTCTAACGAGCTTTCTTCCAGGATTGCCTTGCATTTAGCTCCATACATCTTCCCATCAACCCCTGCTGAAGAAAATAATCACCACAGCATGATGCTGCCACCACAAACTCTTTGGGGGTGGGGGCATTCTGGACGATGTGAAGTACCACCTGACCGCAGTATCTTTTTTCACATATCTGCTGTGTCCCCTGCATTGCTTGTGACAAACTACAACTGGGACTTTTTATGTTTTCCCTTTCAGAAATGTTTTTTTTATGCACGTTATCCAAAAAAGGCCAGATTTTTGGACTGTATGACTAATGTGTATGCAGTCAAAAGCCCCAGAGTATGCTCTGGGTTCTCCAATATGTTCTGTATTCAGAAAGCAGCCTTCTCTGTGCAGTCATTTCTAGAGGCTCCACAGCAGTCCCCAGATACAAGCCAGCCTTCTTTATCAGCTTGTTGAGCTTTTGTAAGTCACTAGCTCTGATGCTGATGGTAGAACTTATTGTACCCTCCACAGCAGGTGTATAGAAGATCTGCAGCGTCTGAAGGACCTCAGCTTACTCAACAGTTACAGTCAGCTCTTTCCCTTCTTGTCTAGATGTGCTTCTCCACCACCTCAACCTCCTCTCCCATGATATAATTTTGCTCTACTCTGTGAGGTTTGCGGTTGCAACATAAGAAAATATTTAATAGTGTACTTTTGTTGAATTTGTAAACATGAGTGAACTGACCTGTTATGTGTTTTTTTTGTTTCAGTAGGTGAGTTCATGTGAGAATAAAATGACTAATATACTCATGGTTTACTCGCCACCAAACTTAGAAATAAACAACTAAAACCTCTTTCCCACCAGAGGCATTCTCTGTTCCCGCATTATCCACCTTCTGGTCATTCATCTTAGAGTGTGTGGGTGTGTGTCTGTATGATCATGCTTGTGTGTTTTAGTGATGGATCGAATGCAGAAATGGCGGAAGGTGAGAGGTCTTCATAACCAGGTATATGAGATGGTTTAGTCCTCCTCTGATTTCCTTTTTAACTTGTGAGAGTTTTCCTTGATCTCTCTCCATCCACCTCCTCATCACGTTTCGGACCAAGAACTGATACAGTGACGTCTAGCATGCCAACAGTTATGCTTACCTTTGGATGCTGGATATGTTTCATGCTCTTTGTTGTCCCAGTCAACCCCACAAATGATGAGTCACACTATAAAATCTTAGTGTCAGTTTGTCTTATAGATGTTGTCCTGGTTTATGAAAAAAGGTGGCACCTGCTTTATATCTCAGCATTGTTAAGACCATTTTACAAAGGTGTGTTTCCCTTCTCTTCTTGCTTGTTTAGGTTTGTGGGTCGTTTCAAATCTCGAAAAGAGAGGGAGGCTGAACTCGGTGCCAAAGCCAAGGAGTTTACCAATGTTTACATCAAGAACTTTGGTGATGACATGGACGACGAACGACTGAAAGAACTTTTTGAAAAATATGGTAAACTGAAGAATACAGTTCGTTGCAAATTTATTCTACCCCTCTAACTGTTTGACGTGTTGTCACGTTACAGCCTAAAATTTTATCGGAATTTCTTATATATATATACATATATATGTATATTTTTTAATGACAGCCTAAGAAGTGTGACAGGCATTTCTATTCGCAGTTCAGACGTGCACTCCACAAATCTGGTCTTTATAGAAGAGTGGCAATAAGAATATATTTTTGAGTCATATGAAGTACTATTTCCAGTTCGCAAAAAGCCTTATGGGGACCCATGTTAAAGAAGGTGCACTGATCAGATGGGAAGAAACCCGATTTTTTGGCCTCCATACAAACAGGTGTGAAGGAAAACTAACACAGCACATAAACCTGAACAAACACTGTTCACAGTGAGACATGGTGTTGGTATCATAATGCTGTGATGATGCTGAAGGAAAGAGTTGATAGTAAGATTGAAAGTGCTAAATGCAGAGCCATCCAGGAAGAAAATCTATTAGAAGCTGCAAAAGACTTGAGACTGGGGAAGAAGTTCAGATTTTAGAGACAGATCTTTCTTTCCTGCAGCTGTTTTTGCAGAAAATGGTGGATCTACAAAGTTTTGGCTCAGGAATGCTGTAAACAAATGCACACCACATTTTCAGATTTTTATTTGCAAAAAATTAAGAAAGTGATTTTTGTTCTCAATCATGTGCTACTTTATGTTGCATATCTTATAACATTTCAAGAAAATGCATTAAAATTAGTGGTTGTAGCATGAAACAATGTGAAACAGTTAATAAGGTATAAACACTTATATCATTCTTTAATGCACTGCAGTTAATGTTACCCCTGAATCTAAATTAAGCAAAGTCCTGTTTCACCACCTCTTTTTGGCTTTTGCAGGTAAAACTCTGAGTGTGAAGGTGATGGCAGACTCCTCTGGCAAATCTAGGGGGTTCGGGTTTGTTAGCTTCGAGAAACACGAGGATGCTAACAAGGTACTTTAAACTACCAGGGATGCTCCAAGCGTATGATTGATTTTAGAAATGTTCTCAGATCTTTGTCAATCCAAAGGCTGTGGAGGAAATGAATGGCACCGAGCTGAATGGTAAGACCGTTTTTGTGGGCCGAGCTCAGAAGAAGATGGAGCGACAAGCAGAGCTGAAGAGGAAGTTTGAGCAGCTCAAACAAGAAAGAATCAGTCGATATCAGGTGAGCTTTTAGTGAAAGCAATCCAGTATTTCAGTTCTTCATTACACACATTTATGGTAAAAAGAAGCTGAACCCTCTTTATTGAGTTCTAAGATTATTAATGTGTACAAAAACAGATGTGTGCATTGGCAGATTTGCAAGCTTTTTGGGTTAAATGAACAGTTTTTCCATTTTGGATGCATGCTTGTTTAATAAATATCACGTTAAATCTGTTGTGAGATTTTTTTCACACTTGAGGCTACATTCAAATAATTTTAGAGCCAGACCAGATAATTTTTACTATATCTGGATATGTTAAAACCTTGAACTGAAAGAGGGCCTATACTGTTTTTACTTTAAATTCATATTTGAAACTGAAGTTTTGTCTTTTTTGGTCAGGGAGTTAATCTTTACATCAAGAACCTCGACGATACAATCGACGATGAAAAATTGCGCAAGGAGTTTTCTCCATTTGGTTCCATTACAAGTGCCAAGGTGAGAAAAATCATCTAAAAAGATTAATACACCTAATTTAAAAAGAAGCCACATTATACTGTGAATGTGTGTGTATATTCAGAGCCTTTGTTTTTTCATTAGGTAATGTTAGAAGAAGGCCGTTCAAAGGGCTTTGGCTTCGTCTGCTTCTCTTCCCCCGAAGAGGCCACCAAGGCTGTGACAGAGATGAACGGACGTATCGTTGGCTCCAAACCTCTGTACGTCGCTCTCGCTCAGCGCAAAGAGGAGCGCAAAGCCCACCTCACCAACCAGTACATGCAGCGCATAGCTGGCATGAGGGCCATGCCGGCTAACGCCATCATCAATCAGTTCCAGCCCACAAGTGGCTACTTCATGCCTGCTGTGCCCCAGGTGAGGGAATCACATTCTGAATACATAGACTGACTAATCAGTAGATTAATGAGAATGATCTGCAAATGAAAAATTGTTTAGCACATATTTAGAAAAATCTTAGTTCATGCTCTAAAACCAATGTAATGCCATTCATTTATAACACTGGGAGGTGAAGAGTATGTCGCAAGTTTTATTAATATAGTTTTTCCTTTGCACATGCATTGCGGTTCAATGTGTAATTTAGCTACACAATTGCTGCTATGACAACATTCTGAACAGAATTGCCTGTGATTCATTCTACATATCGATCCAAACATCTGGTAGTAATTGTGTACGAAAGCTTCGCTTTTTTTTTACCAAGCATCGCATTAAAATGCAAACAAGTTGGTCATCTCCTACTGTGAGACATGTCCTGTTTGACCAGGACAAATAGTAGAAAAAAAGCAGAGGCCCATAGCATGTTGGAAGACGTGCAGAGATGCCCTGCTTAGGTGGAGCGACCTGTACAATTACTAGTTGTGCACTCCAGAAATCTGGCCTTAATGCAAGAGAGGTAAGAAGAAAGCAGCTGTTGAAAGAAACAATACACATATATATATATATATATATATATACAGTACAGACCAAAAGTTTGGACACACCTTCTCATTCAAAGAGTTGTCCTTATTTTCATGACTATGAATATTGTAGCTTCACACTGAAGGCATCAAAACTATGAATTAACATGTGGAATTATATACTGAATAAAAAAGTGTGAACAACTGAAAATATGTCTTATATTCTAGGTTCCTCAAAGTAGCCACCTTTTGCTTTGATTACTGCTCCGCACACTCTTGGCATTCTGTTGATGAGCTTCAAGCGGCAGTCACCTGATATGGTTTTCCAACAGTCTTGAAGGAGTTCCCAGAGATGCTTAGCACTTGTTGGCCCTTTTCCCTCCACTCTGCGGTCCAGCTTACCCCAAACCATCTTGATTGGGTTCAGGTCCGGTGACTGTGGAGGCCAGGTCATCTGGCGCAGCACCCCATCACTCTCCTTCTTGGTCAAATAGCCCTTACACAGCCTGGAGGTGTGTTTGGGGTCATTGTCCTGTTGAAAAATAAATGATGGTCCACCTAAACACAAACCGGATGGAATAGCATGTCGCTGCAAGATGCTGTGGTAGCCATGCTGGTTCAGTATGCCTTCAATTTTGAATAAATCCCCAACAGTGTCACCAGCAAAGCACCCCCACACCATCACACCTCCTCCTCCATGCTTCACGGTGGGAACCAGGCATGTAGAGTCCATCCGTTCACCTCTTCTGCGCCACACAAAGACAAGGTGGTTGGAACCAAAGATTTTAAACTTGGACTCATCAGACCAAAGCACAGATTTCCACTGGTCTAATGTCCATTCCTTGTGTTTTTTAGCCCAAACAAGTCTCTTCTGCTTGTTGCCTGTCCTCAACAGTGGTTTCCTAGCAGCTATTTTACCATGAAGGCCTGATTCACACAGTCTCCTCTTAACAGTTGTTCTAGAGATGTGTCTGCTGCTAGAACTCTGTGTGGCATTGACCTGTTCTCTAATCTGAGCTGCTGTTAACCTGCGATTTCTGAGGCTGGTGACTCGGATGAACTTATCGTCCGCAGCAGAGGTGACTCTTGGTCTTCCTTTCCTGGGGCGGTCCTCAGTTTCTTTGTAGCGCTTGATGGTTTTTGCGACTGCACTTGGGGACACTTTCAATGTTTTCCCAATTGTTAGGACTGACTGACCTTCATTTCTTAAAGTAATGATGGCCACTCGTTTTTCTTTACTTAGTTGCTTTTTTCTTGCCATAATACAAATTCTAATAGTCTATTCAGTAGGACTATCAGCTGTGTACTGTATCCACCCCTGCACAACACAACTGATGGTCCCAACCCCATTTATAAGGCTTGAAATCCCACTTATTAAACCTGACAGGGCACACCTGTGAGGTGAAAACCATTTCAGGTGACTACCTCTTGAAACTCATCAACAGAATGCCAAGAGTGTGCGTAGCAGTAATCAAACCAAAAGGTGGCTACTTTGAAGAACCTAGAATATCAGACATATTTTCAGTTGTTTCACACTTTTTTATTCAGTATATAAATCCACATGTTAATTCATAGTTTTGATGCCTTCAGTGTGAAGCTACAATATTCATAGTCATGAAAATAAGGACAACTCTTTGAATGAGAAGGTGTGTCCAAACTTTTGGTCTGTATATATATATATATATATATATATATTATATATATAATATATATATATATATATATATATATATATATATATATATATATATATATATATATATATATATATATATATATACAGGGGTTGGAGAATGAAACTGAAACACCTGTCATTTTAGTGTGGGAGGTTTCATGGCTAAATTGGACCAGCCTGGTAGCCAGTCTTCATTGATTGCACATTGCACCAGTAAGAGCAGAGTGTGAAGGTTCAATTAGCAGGGTAACAGCACAGTTTTGCTCAAAATATTGAAATGCACACAACATTATGGGTGACATACCAGAGTTCAAAAGAGGACAAATTGTTTGTGCACGTCTTGCTGACGCATCTGTGACCAAGACAGCAAGTCTTTGTGATGTATCAAGAGCCACGGTATCCAGGGTAATGTCAGCATACCATCAAGAAGGACGAACCACATCCAACAGGATTAACTGTGGACGCCAGAGGTAGCTGTCTGAAAGGGATGTTTGGGTGCTAACCCGGATTATATCCAAAAACATAAAACCACAGCTGCCCAGATCATGGCAGAATTAAATGTGCACCTCAACTCTCCTGTTTCCACCAGAACTGTCCGTCGGGAGCTCCACAGGGTCAATATACACGGCCGGGCTGCTATAGCCAAACCTTTGGTCACTCATGCCAATGCCAAACGTCGGTTTCAATGGTGCAAGGAGCGCAAATCTTGGGCTGTGGACAAAGTGAAACATGTATTGTTCTCTGATGAGTCCACCTTTACTGTTTTCCCCACATCCGGGAGAGTTTCGGTGTGGAGAAGCCCCAAAGAAGCGCACCACCCAGACTGTTGCATGCCCAGAGTGAAGCATGGGGGTGGATCAGTGATGGTTTGGGCTGCCGTATCATGGCATTCCCTTGGCCCAATACTTGTGCTAGATGGGCGCGTCACTGCCAAGGACTACCGAACCATTCTTGAGGACCATGTGCATCCAATGGTTCAAACATTGTTTCCTGAAGGCGGTGCTGTGTATCAGGATGACAATGGACCAATACACACAGCAAGACTGGTAAAATATTGGTTTGATGAACATGAAAGTGAAGTTGAACATTACCCATGGCCTGCACAGTCACCAGATTGAGCCACTTTGGGGTGTTTGGGAGGAGCGAGTCAGGAAACGTTTTCCTCCACCAGTATCACGTAGTGACCTGGCCACTATTCTGCAAGAAGAATAGCTTAAAATCCCTCTGACTACTGTGCAGGTCTTGTATATGTCATCCAAAGACGAATTAACGCTGTATTGGCCGCAAAAGGAGGCCCCACACCATACTAATAAATTATTGTGGTCTAAAACCAGGTGTTTCAGTTTCATTGTCCAACCCCTGTATATGTATGTATATATATCTTCTGTTTTTAGTTTGCCACAGGTGAAAGTAGACAGAACAGACATGTGCATGAAAGTTCTAGATAAGCTAGATAAGGCCTACATTTAAATTTATCTACATGCAAAATGCTATCTGTTGAAGACAGCTAACACTGCCTGTCACCCTGAACACACCATCTCCACAAAGAAACACGGAGGCAGCAGCATCATGCTTTGGGGATGTTTAATATTCCACAGGGACCGTGAAGATGGTCATTGTTTGGAGCTAGATAGATAGAGCTAAGTATAGGGCAATACTGGAAGAAAAGATCTTTGAGTTTGGAAAAGACTTAAGACTGGGGAGGAAGATTACATTCTAGCATGATAACAACCTAACAACCCGATAACAGCTACAATGGAAGGGCTTAGATCGAAGCATTTTTTTCATGTGTTGGAATGGCCCAGTCAAATCCACCTGAATCCAACTGAAAAATCAGTGGCAAGACTTGCAAATTGATGTTCACAGACACTCTCTATTAAATGTGAATATGATTAAGCTATTCTGCCAAAAATATTGGCAAACATTTCAGTTTCTAGAAGTGCAAAGCTGGTAGAGACGTGCCCCCAAAGATTTGTTGCCATAATTCCTCTCTTGTCCCTAATAGGCCCAGAACAGGACCACATACTATGCACCAAACCAGCTGGCTCAGATGCGACCCAACCCACGGTGGCAGCAGCAAGGTGGTAGAGGTCAAGGTGAGCATATGTTGCATCTGTAACATCCAAGTAAACATTCATCATAGTGTAAAAATGCTTTGGTTCTTCCATCTCTGCTTGTGTTGATCCCAGGAGGTTTCCAAGGAATGTCAAACTCGCTTCGACAGCCTGGACCCCGTGCCAACCTTAGACACATGACTCCTAGCAGCGGCGCACAGGGCCCACGAGGTCTATTTTTTATATTAGAAGTGATCATCATCAATGTGTGTCAATGTCTTCTACAAGGTCACATCTGTGCTATTTTTATATCTCTCCTGCTAGGTGCTGGTCAGATCATGGGTCCTCGTCAGTCAATGGGAGTCCCCAGGGCCATGCCTCCTTATAAATATGCCACCAGTGTCCGTAACCCCAATCCCCAAGTGGTGCAACCTATTGCTTTACAGCAGGTATTATTTTTATCTCCCTGTCATAATAAGATTGCACATCTACAAATACTCTCCCCTAAAATACCTCATCTGCCCTGTCTAGGCTCAGCCAGCTGTGCACGTTCAGGGCCAGGAGCCCCTCACGGCCTCCATGCTGGCTGCTGCACCACCTCAGGAGCAGAAACAGATGTTAGGTGGGACCCTCTTCTCCTGTGAACAAACTGTAACAACTTTTGACTTCCTTTAGTCTAATTTGTGATCACTTTCAAACAGGAGAGCGTCTGTTCCCGCTGATTCAGGCCATGCATGCCAACCTGGCGGGAAAGATCACCGGCATGCTGCTGGAAATCGACAACTCTGAGCTACTGCACATGCTGGAGTCGCATGAATCTCTCCGTTCAAAGGTACCTTAATGATCCTGCCTCACAGAAACCGCAAAATGTTTCCCATGCAGTCACTAAGCTGCCTCGCTCCTGTTTCATTCATTCAGGTGGAGGAAGCTGTCGCAGTGCTGCAGGCCCACCAAGCGAAGAAGGATGCCACCCAGAAAGTAGGCGGCATGGCAACTACTGCCGCTGCTACATCCTAAAGCGTGGATGCTGTATTAACTTGGTATGGAAGCATTGAAACTAATTGCATTTGTACATTTCAAATGCATTATACTATGGTATTATGAGATCATTGTGTTGTTTCAGGACTGAGAAAACCAGGGGAGGATAAATAGATACACTACAATGACTCCAAACAGCCTAGTACCTTTTAAAGAGTTATGCAAAAATATCAGGAAGAAGAAATGATAATGTTATTAAAAAATATACTAAACCCTGTTAAAGAGAATACGTTTTCAAGTTACAACATATTTTTAAACTGCGCACTACAATAATGTGAAAGAGTCCCAGACCAGAAACCTTTTTCTGAAACAAGAACAAATCATGTTCGTTCTTTTTGCTTGAAGGCTTCACGTTTGATTTTAAAATGATCGGCTTCTCAGCCATCTCCTGTTATTATTATTATAGGCGTGTGGTATTATCAATAAAGGGTTGATAAATAAACATATGTGTCATTGTTTTGTATTGAACTGCTCCACTTGAGTCACTTAAACTTGGTTTTCAGACATTTTGAATAGGTAAATTCAGGCATCACAGGACATGCTGCTGGGACGGGTTTAGGTGCTGGTAAGTGGTTGGCATTGCTTTACAGAAATAAACTGAATTATACTGAAACTTTGTACAAATCCCCTCAATATTGTGGAAAAGGGTTATTACTTAATGGTTTATTAAATATACTTAATATATCATTTGAAACATCTTCAGACTCTTTCGTATTATAAGTAGCAAACATTATATATTTTATGTCATCCTATGATTTTTAAAATGTATAACTAATAAACGCCGCTTTTGAAATTTTGCTCTGAAATCTGGAGCTTTTTTGTGTGTGTTTGAGTTAACTGTCAAAGGAGTTTCTTATTCCACAATAATGTGAATTGCATTATAATTTGGATTGAATAAGGCTGTGTGTAAAGGAATCTGACTTTGACTCATGATTGGACTGTACTGGAATTACATGGATCATAAGAACTGAGTACGGACAGAACTATATAACTAAATGTGTTTTGTAAAGGGTTTTGAGATGACAATTTGGGGAACTGGAACAACAGAAATAATTACTATAAAGTAATGATATGCAAATAAAATCTATGACATTCTTTCTTAGTTTCTTGGTGTTTGTAAATTCTTAAGACTTACATTTATTATTCTTATTGTTTTTATTATTGTTGTATGATGTGAGTTTCTTATGTCTAAGACTTTTTTCCTAAACCTCCAAAGATTGTATTTTTTTAAACATATTTATAAAGAAGCTTACATTAGGTAATATTATTATGTATGTATATGTTAGTATACTAATTAGGATACATTATGTTAATAAATTGAGAAATACATTCATTAAAAAAGTATGTTGTTCATATAATGATGTAATACTAAAAATATTACAGCTTTAAATATACAATTATATTAAATATTATTAGAATGATGACCATATATCAATAAAACATTCAGAATAACCAGTTCATTTAGTTATTTAATATGCTAAAGAGTATTGAATAAATAAATAATAGTAAACGTGATAATATCAATATCATTGTGTAAACAACTACAAATTTGATGGATTAATATAATTTAGAAAAGAAAAAAGAAAAACAGGAGGGGAAAGTTTTGTATCCTAAATACAATAGAGGTTAATTAATAACAGACTTAATACTTCAGCCTTTGGTACAGGAAGTAAAGTGTTTTATATGCATAACATTTTTGTTAATAATCTATAATATTTAATAATATATTTTTAAAAATTGTTAGACTATTTCAGTTCTTCTGTCAAACACAAAAAAAAATTATAATTTGACTGGTAGTTACAGGGTCTACCACTAAGAGGCGCTGCAGCCAATCAGAGCCAGGAGGTGGTCTTTATTTTCAAACCACCAATCAGCGGTCGCCTTCATAGTTGAAAGGTTACGTCTAATATGGCGGCCAGCAAACGAGTGCTTTATGTCGGTGAGTCTTTTAGATTTTTTTCTCTAAAAATTAATTAATAGTGTTTTTCTGTTTTAGAAATATTGAGCTTCCTCGGTTATACTTTTGTTTTAAAATAAATACAGAGCGTTTCTTCACGATCTTAGTGTCTTTAATAAACTCATACACAGAGAAAATATGCAGAAATCTACTTAATACCGTAGCCTTTTCTTATTGCCTGACTTAAATATATCATTATTTATGATATTAATGGTGATAATAATAATATAATATAAAAATCTATAGATAAATATAAAGATTAAAGACTAACTTACACAATAAAAGCCGCATATTGTTTTTTCATTGTTGAGTGTCTGTATTTTGTGTTCTCTGTGAGGTGGCTTGGCGGAAGAGGTGGATGAAAAGGTGTTGCATGCAGCTTTCATTCCCTTTGGAGACATCATAGACATCCAGATACCTCTAGACTATGAAACAGGTACGCCCAGATGCTTATTGCTACGTTTAAGATACTGGTAGTTCCAGACCTAATTGCTGTGTTGAATTTTCAGAAAAGCACAGAGGCTTTGGATTCATTGAGTTTGAGCTGCCAGAGGTGTGTAAAGGAATGGAAATGTGCCCAGATGCAGGTATCTGCAACATTTAAAACATGTTTGTCTGTATGATGACTAATAAGTATTTACTTCTTCTGCAGGATGCCGCAGCAGCTATTGATAACATGGTAAGCAGTGAAACTGCACTTTTATTCTCTGGTTCCCTTGAAAGTTAATCGATGACGTGCTTCTTTTTTGCTCTTTTGTTAATTAGAATGAGTCTGAGCTTTTTGGACGGACCATCCGTGTCAACATTGCAAAGCCCATGAGAATCAAAGAAGGTTCTTCTCGACCTGGTAATGGAAACTGAAGTCTGCTCAGGACTGTTTTTTTTTAAGATAACTGGTTCATTCTTTAATTGGGCCTCTCCCACAGTGTGGTCGGATGACGACTGGCTGAAGAAGTTCTCAGGGAAAACTGTGGAGGAAGCTGAGGCAGAGGCAGCATCTGGAGAAGCAGCCACCACAACACAGGAGGTAAGATGCATTTCCTTATCTTTGGGGTTAGTAACAGTGGGGTTGTTAACCAGCCAGTGCTTTTGCTCCTGAATGTACTTCAGCGAAAAATTCACCTCATTTAAGCTAAGCATGACAGGTTGCATGAAAGTGAAGAAACAGTGCAATATTTTGGCTTTTTATTGAAAAAATAACTGGAATTTGGCATTCTAAATACAAACAGATGTTATCTAAAAAGTCTAAATATAAATCCTGAAACTAAATTAGGATTAAACTGGATCTGATTTTAGTTGGAATAATTAGAAATGTCGCTTATCCCACTATGGAATAAGCTGTAGAAAATGACTGACTGACTAATTAGAAATGTATACAACAGATCAGCATAGTCTGGTGTGTAGCAGTATGGTTACATCAAGGGAATAATGCCTGCTTTGATGTAGGAAGGAACCAAGACAAGTGTAGCCACACTAAAGTGGATATAAAAAGTCTACACACCCCTGTTCAAATGGCAGCCATGCTTCACTGTAGGAATGGTGTTCTTTTGTTTGATGAGCAATGTTGTTTTTGCAGCGAAAATACCTTTTGGAATTATGTACAGAAAGTTCAACCTTGGTTTCATCTGACCATAACACATTTTCCCACATGCATTTGGGAGATTTTAGATGTCTTTTTGCAAAATGAAGCAGGACTTGGATGTTTTTCTTAGTTAGATAAGGCTTCCATCTTGCCACACCCCGTAGCCCAGACATATGAAGAAGACGGGAGATTGTTGTCACATGTAGTACACAGCCACTACTTGCAAGGAATTCCTGCAGCTTTTTCAGTGTTGCTGTCGGCCTCTCGGCTGCCTCCCTGACTAGTTTTCTACTCTTCTTATCAATTTTAGACGGACGTCCTGTTCTTGGTAATGTCACTGTTGTGCCATATTTTCTCCACTTAATGATGACAGTCTTCACTGTGTTCCATGGTATATTTAATTCCTTGGAAATTCTTTTTTGGTCTTCTGCAGACCATGGCTTGTGCTGCAAGATATGGCTACACAAATGTCAGGAAAAGCCTACTAGAATGGCTGAACTTTATTTTGGGTTGATCAGAGGCACTTTAATTGGTGACAGGTGTGTGCTGACTCCAATTTAACATGAGTTTGAATGTAACTGGTTAAATCTGAACACAGCCAGATCCCCAGTTATAAAAGGGTGTGCACACTTATGCAACCACATTATCTCAGTTCTTTATTTTTATTTCACCTCCCTGAAAGATTTCTATTTGTTTTTCGATTGCGTTGTACAGGGGATAGGTCACATTACAGGTGGAAAAGCTGTGAAATTATTTATCTGGATGTGAATTTTTTTTTTACATCATAAGAAACTGGCATTTGAATAGGGGTGTGTAGACTTTTTATATCCATTGTATGTCAGAGAAAATGAATTGTGAGTGGGCAGTATTGGTTGCTCCCAGAAAAGAAGCCAGGTTTATGGCATCTCCGCTGGATGGTGTGATTGTGATTGCAAAAATCACTGAATGCAGAATCCTGTAAAGAACTGGTTTAACAAAAGAAAACTCCACTGCAGACTATTTTACATGGTTCCTTTAGACTTTTTAAAAATAGCTAATTTGAATTCAGTAGTTCCAAATAGCATTCTGTTACATCTTTCCTCGTCCATCATCATCCCATCCGTTTGTCCACCCAACTGTGCTTTTATCAATCATCCAGCCATCATTATTGATCCGCCCGTCCGACCATTGATCTTCCTGCCTGTTTTTTACAGGTTCCATATTTAAAACCTGACCACTGGAAAAATCTCTGGCATAACTTCATCGTGAACCTTTTGTATTTATATTTTAAATACGAGTTATAAAGGGACTAAGAACTATAAGTATTTCATTAAGTATGTAAGAAGCCTGATCTCTAGTTTCTCAGTGTTGAATACTTTGAGTAAAGCAGAGAATATTTATGTTTTACAGGGTGAGCCTCCAGCTAAAAAGGGCAGGGTAAATCCACAGGTTTACATGGATATAAAGATCGGCAACAAGCCAGCAGGGAGACTCCGTTTCCTCCTCCGAGCCGACGTTGTTCCGATGACAGTAGGTCTGTACATACTTCCTGAACATGTTGTAAAACTGACTCACAGATCGGTGAAAATTATCTTGCTTTCGTGTTTATCAAAAAGATGTCCAGTTTTTTTTTTTTCTTTGTGGAATTCTTTGATTTAGTTTTATTTTAGATCTGAGCTAACATGTTATAAAGCTTAAAAGTCTCTAATTGACTTAAATCAAAAAGAATAAAACGCAGAGTAATGTCCAGTTAGGGTTGCCATCTCAACACTGTCAGCCTGATTAAACTTCAGTATAAAGGCTGGCTTTTAGACGCCTCCAAATTTTAGCACCAACATGTGAAATATGACTCGAACCTGCTGGAAATCTCTCTGTTGCAAAATGAAACTACAGATTTAATATAATTCCTATCTAAAACATTACATTGTTTTAATTTTCAATAGAGAACTTTCGCTGCTTGTGCACACATGAAAAGGGCTTTGGCTACAAGGGCAGCAGCTTCCATCGCATTATCCCTCAGTTCATGTGCCAAGGAGGAGACTTCACCAACCACAATGGCACTGGCGGCAAGTCCATCTACGGCAGAAAGTTTGATGACGAGAACTTCGTCCTCAAACACACGGCTCCAGGTAAAGAGTCTGGGTGTAAGCCTGTTTTTTTTTTTTTTTTTTTTTTGTTGATCCTAACAATATTAGGCTCAAGTTTTATGCTCGTTCACACAGGGCAGCTCTCCATGGCTAACTCTGGGCCAAACACAAACGGATCTCAGTTCTTCATCACCACAGACAAAACAGACTGGCTGGATGGGAAACACGTGGTGTTTGGAGAACTGGTGGAGGGGATGGATGTGCTGCGTGCAATGGAAGTAAGAAATTAAGCCACAATCTGATTGCATATTTCAAGAAAGTGGAGCTTTCTAATCCAGAATGAGTAAAGCATACTTTAGTGATCATTGAAAGTCAGTTCTTGCTTGTGCTTCCATGTAAATTAAAGATGTCAAGTCAGAAAACAACCCTCCTTTTACGAGTTGGTCATCATCTAAAAATGCTTTGGGCTTAAATGCAACCTGACTTTGTTTTCTTCTTGCAGGCTCAGGGAATGAAGGATGGCAAGCCAAAACAGAAAGTGATCATCTCAGACTGTGGAGAATATGTGTGAATGAGTTAAAAATAATCTGTGTTTGTATGTCTGTGTATGATGGCAGATGTCTGAGACCAAGAGTTTTCATAGGCCTTTTTTTTTGCTTAAACCAACCTCTGTTGTCATGTAAATATTTCATTAAACACATTTTTATAACTAAATCACAAGTTGATGAGCATTTTAAACACATTGCTTTGTAATCTATATGCCTGGGTTGCATTTATATACAAGAACTGTGCAAAATATATTGTCGTCCCTAATTTTGTTTTTGAAATCCAAGAAGCCAGAATGTCTTTAGTCTTATCCAGCCTCTCACAAAAAAGTCTTTATCCCCTTTCTTTAGCTGAATATGTTAAAAATACAAAAACTCCCATAATTTGCCAGATTTGATCAAACTCTCTGGTCCTGTGTCAATTTTTTGTGATCATCTATATGCAGTATTCATTTTTTTTAGCTCTGAATCATTTGTTTGTCTTTAACTTGTCGCCTTTCCTCTTGGTCATTAATCACAGACACACAATGGATCAGCCAAAGTTTAAAGGGAAACTTTAAAAGACCTACATAAAGTCTGGCTTCTCTGGAAAACTTTTGCACCGTTATATACATTTCAAAGTGACTGATTTCTTCAGCACTTTCGTCACACAAGCCTTTATCCCCAGATGCATTGGTAAATCCATACTAGTTACAAAGTACTCTTTCGTTTACAATCGTTCCCCAGAGACTTAATAAAGAAGCTTATGCTATTGGGCAGAATACTGCTGCTCGTCTCTGAATTCTGACCTTCTGGACTGAGAGACCACGGTCAGTCCATATTGACAGGATTTCTCCAATTCCATGATGCTGATCACTAGGATCCCTCAAGGTTGCGTGCTCAGTCAATGTTAACAAGCAACTGTGCATCCACACATGAGAAACACCTGATCATTTGTGGATGATTGATTAATTCATGGAAATGATGAATCAATGTTCAGAAAGCTAGAAGGCTAGCGCAGAGACAACAACCTGCTGCTCAACTTAAAATAAATGAAAGCATTCACTTGTGAATTTGCTCTGTGTAAATCCTTAAATGACCTTATTCTCTAATGATCTCATCCGGTTAATACCACTGGGATTGTCTCTGCCCAGCAGAAACTGCATTTTCTGAGGAAACCGGTAAAAACAACATCCTTACATCCTTTTAATGCTGAGATCTGAGTTGATATCCTGCATCTCAGTTTGCAGCTGCAATATGGCGGGCAAGAGGGTAGCCCACTAGATTTAGCGGAGAAAGTCACTGGAGTGTCCCTACGACTAGTTTTTAAGAATTAAATCCTGTTTTTCTTTTAAAAATAAATGTTTTTTTGATGCTCCATTTATGCCTGTCCTGGTTTAAGGTGATATAATGCATCTGCATGTTGTTGTTTTTTCCCCAAGGCTTGCATGCTATTTATCATGGAGCTCTAAGATTAGCTCTAAGCTCTAAGATTTAACCAAGTCCGCTGTGGAAACCTCATACAGGACCTCAATTCAGTTCCTCTCCACTTCTTTCCAAACTCCATTATTTCCAAATTAAATGCAAATTTTACTTTAGTCTGAAAAGTGAACATTGGACCACTGAGCAACAGTCCAGTTCTTTTTCTCCGTAGTCAAAGTAAAGCACTTCTGACATTTCCTTTGGTGCAGGCATGGTGTAACACAGGAAATGCGATGGTTCTGGCCCAATTCCTGGATACGTTTGTGTGGGGTGGCTCTTAAAGGACATCCAAGGAAGACCTTATGAATCTCTCACAGTCCTGTCAATACAATGGTTACATCTGCTTCTATCACACTTTTTCCTTCCACTAAACTTTCCTTTATTAGCTTAGATATAGCACTGAACGTCAAGTTTGCATTAACGTTTTATGGCTTTCGCTTCTTGTGAATAGTGTCAGTGAATGTCTGCTGGGCAACTGTGAATAATAATGATTCAGTTCTGTATAAAAAAATAATTAAAAAAATTATAATTATGTAATGTTCTTTCTTCTCGTAGTTTTTTTTTTATTATTAGCTGTAAGCCATAATCATCCAAATTTAAAGAAGTAAACGTTGAAATATATACTGTTAGTCGAGGCGTAATAAATCTAAATAGCTAACACGAGTTTCACTTTTTAAACTGAATCATTTGATTAAATTAACTTTTCGATTATATTCTATATCACTGAGATGGGTGAAACCATGTGTTTGGAAAGGTTGGTTTTCTCTTTATCCTCTGTTCTTTTACCTTTTACCTATTTTTACCTATTACCCTATTTTAAATAGAAAAATATTCATATCTTAATATAAAAAGAACTACTAACTTCGGAGAGGTTGTTTTCCATAAACTTCTAAACGCTGACAATGGAGCCATTCAACTATACCAGGTCCGTTGCCCTTTATATTGGTCGAACATGTTTTAAGTGGTGGAGCCACACCTGAGCAGGTTTAGAGGAGAAAAGTCATGGCAGCCTCGCAGCTCCACCCTCTTTTCAGCTCTACTCCAGTCCCGGGAAGCAAATCTTCCGAGATTCTCATCGGGATTGTTGATCCAAGGACTGCTGCTCCGCTCCGACTCTGAGCCTCCGCGACTGTTTTTAAACGTTAAACTGTGAGTAAATTCAAACAGATCCGAGTAGGAATAATAGATCAGACGCTGAAGTGAAGCTGCTTTAAAGTTTGTTTTGTATTTGGGGAATCGCAATTATGCACGGAATGTACAAACTTAGAAGTCCTTAGCACAGGCTGTGGAAATGAGGGGCTGGATTTTGTAAGACTTGCCACTCTCTGTTAGAATGAAATGAACCCTTCTGAAACTGAGATATAAGCCTACTAGACAAATAAGAGGTAAATGTTTTTTTTTGATTAAGTACTGTTTATTTCCCTGAAACTTACATCATCACATAGAGTTACTGAAATCCCTTTATCTTTGATGCCTTCTCTATGATTTACTGTGGTTTTGTTTGTTTGTTTCAGGTTAATAGATACCTGAGGTCTATCTGTGCCATTTCAGCTTTGAGGGAAGCCTTTTCTGTCTTCTATCAACAGGAAGAGAAGACAGTCTGTGAACAAACTGCATCATGAACTGGGCATTCCTCCAGGGTCTGCTAAGTGGGGTGAACAAATACTCTACCGCCTTTGGCAGAGTGTGGTTGTCCATCGTTTTCCTCTTCAGGGTCATGGTGTTTGTGGTGGCGGCTGAGAAGGTGTGGGGAGACGAGCAGAAGGACTTCAGCTGCAACACGGCTCAGCCGGGATGCCACAACGTTTGCTATGACCACTTCTTCCCCATGTCCCACGTCAGGCTGTGGGCCCTGCAGCTCATCTTCGTCACCTGCCCCTCGCTCCTGGTGGTGATGCACGTGGCCTACAGGGAGGACAGGGAGCGAAAGTACAGGGAAAAGTGTGGTGATGCCCGCCTCCGTCTGTACCGTGACACTGGAAAGAAGCGCGGAGGCCTGTGGTGGACCTACGTTCTCACGCTGGTCTTTAAAATAGGAGTGGATGCTACATTTGTCTACCTTCTCTACCACATCTACGAAGGCTATGATTTCCCCTCGCTCCTCAAGTGCAGGCAGGCGCCATGCCCCAACACAGTGGACTGCTTCCTGTCTCGGCCTACCGAGAAGAGAATTTTCACCCTCTTCATGGTGGTCACCAGCCTAGTCTGCATCCTTCTCTCCATCTTCGAGATCATCTACCTGGTGGGAAAACGTTGCCACGAGTTTTTATCTGGGAACAATCACTCTAACCGGATACAGACCAGCACGCTGCCCAGTGGATCCAATCTGATGGAATTGGACGCTCTAAAGTTTAAGGGAAAAAGCAAACCAGAAACTCCAGCACCATCATACTACATTGTTGTATCGTGAGGCACAACAGGAATAACTTTCTGAAAAAACACAAAGACAAGGAGGAACCACTCCTTGCTGCTTGTACAGACTTGTTAATATAAATTAACTTCCTGAAAAACATAATTTTTGTGTAGAGTTTGAATTTCCGGACCAGGAAATATGTGTCATGCTGTTGGTTTTGAAAATGACTTTTAACAGAAGAACCACTGCTGTTTTTGTAAAAAAAAAAAAAAAAAAAAAAAAGTGTTTCTGTGGCTGATTTAGCCTAGACATCAGAAGCATGAGTCACTCCTCAGCTTGGCAAGTTTTACCAGCACATGTGGTTTCTATGGGTACGATTTTTCTTGTGCTAAGCCCAACCTCAAATGATCAGCCTCTGTGTTCCCCTTTCTCTCAGAGCCTAAGGTTGGACTCTTCAAGCATATTTTTGTATTTGTTTATGTGGTGTTGTGCTGCTGTATTCATGCCGGGGTGCCCGGCAGATGCAAGTATGTGGTTTTTGTAAACACAGTTTATCAGGATGTATATATTTTACAGTGTTGAATATTCACATAATATTTGTTCATATTTTGTAATAAATATTTTATGCTTTAAAAGGCGTATTTTTCATTATTTGAAACGAATGGGGAGAGTCTAAAAGTGGGGATTGTGCTTAAGAGCAGTTTAAACCATCCACCCTCTCTATAGGAAAAAGGATTTGTTGACTCTGCAAGGGCCTTGTGGTTGAGCAAAGATCTCAGCCTTCCTTCCTCTCTTATTTCCACTTTTTCCATGTGATTCATAAAAAAGCCTCCCTCCCCATTGGTCAGACTGATTATTCTGTTGCCAGGAGCAGTGCTTTCATTGTTTGGCCAGATTGGTACGTTAAGGAGGGTAGAGGAGGAGCTGCCCACTCCTTTGGTTTTATTTATTTTGACGAGTGGTTCCACCCAATGCTGGAATCCATTTGTCCATACAGCTTGTTTTTTTTCTATTTTACAGGCTTTATTACTGTAGATGGGCTGCAAAGTGCCAAGGCAGCGATGCTGAGAGAGTTGAAGGGGACTTGTAATTTTCTCCTTATTTGCCTTAAGGTTTTGGAATGCAGCTGTTTACATCTACCTTGGCAGAACTAGCAGTGACAGAATTGTATATACAAATGTAAAAAAAACAGTCAAATGGCTTTCTACAAACAAGGAGAGGATAAACTGCAGGCACCACTAGTAATAGTTCATTGGAAACCTATGAAGAGTGTTCAAGGCAATCATCCAACTATCAGTATTCAGACACTCTGTAATTCCTAAAGGATATCAGCAGATATATGAAAGATGGATGTTTAAACCTTTTTATGTTTAGACAGGATAAAACTGTGTATGGTGAATTGCAGAAGTATTCGCTTCCCTTGGAACTGTTTCACATTTTGTCGCAATAAAATCACAACTTTCAGTATATTCTAATTGGGATTTTATGTGAGAAATGAAGATGAAGTGATGCATTGTTTGCCACAATCTGAAAGGTGAGGTCTGCTTTCGTATTCAGCCCCATTTCCTAAGCGCTGAACATCTCACAGAGAACTGTTTAATCCATTTTCCATGCATCTGACAAGTATGGCACCATCTAAACTACAAAAATGACATTGCACATCACTCCCAACCAACCTTACCCACAGTAAAACATGGTGGTGGTAGCATCATGCTGTGGGGAAGCTTTTTTTTCAGCAGGGACAGGCAAACTGGTCCGAGCTGACAGAAGATCAATGGAGCTAAACACAGGCAAATACTGGAGGGAAATTAGTTAAAGGCGCCAAACTACTTGACACTGGGGCTGAGGCTCACTTTCTAGCATAAACATATAACCAGAAGTAAATGGTTTAGATCAAGGCAAGTGTATGTATTTAAGTATTCCAATCAAAGTCTAGATCTAAATCGACCGGAGAATCTGTGGCAAGAGTTGAAAATGTGAACTCACATATGTTACCCATCCACCCTGACTAAGCTATTTTGCAAAGCAGAATGGAGACCAATTTCAGTCTCTAGACGTGCAAGCTGTAAGCTGTTAGACACACAACCAAAGTACTGTGGGTGTAAGAAAGGTAGTTAAAGCATTGACTGGGAGGGTCTGAATACAAAGAAATTACTTATTTATCACATTTTTATTTGTAAAACGCTTTAAAAAACATGCATAATTTCAATCTGAAAAGACTCACAAAGACAGGGTTGGCAATTAGAAAAGTTTTAATGATGTGAAATTACATAATTATATCTTTGGCGCTCGGACCTGGGAGGAAGACATGAATGTTGAGAATGATATGAGCTAGGATGAACATTTTAAAGCTTATATTTAGAGATGTCTTCCCCCTGATCCGACACTGGTGGTGGATTGGCGGCCAGGGAACGAGGAAGCCAGGAGTAGATGGATAGGAAGATGGTGGAGGTGGGATGAGCTCAGCTGACAAGCGAGGAGGAACACAGCGAAAGGTCCTTGGATGATGAATCAGGCGGACAGGATGCAGATTGGAAGGCCGGGAGACGCACAGGGAAGTCATTGGACGGTGAGACGGCGAGGGTGAGTCTTTCATTCTGAATTTTCGTTAAACTCCATTTGTCTTTCTCTTCAGAATTATGCACCATCTTGTTTTAACCTATAAAATAAAACCCTCTAAAATACATTTATGTTTGTGGTTGTAATGTGACACCATGTGAAAAAGTTCATAGGGGGGAGAACACTTTTGCAAAGTGCAACAAATGTAAATGTGACAGAAGTGTCATACAAAGATGATTCGTTTTTACTTTCCAGCAATAATTCTATATAATTTTCTTACCAAAATGAATACGTGCAGTTGCTTTCTCATCTAATAAGCCTGCTAAATCGACCCATTTTTGTTTTAATTTAAAGAACAACATAACATAAATTAAAATCATCACAACAAGGTATTTCTGGCATGAACAAAGGAGAGCCTAGTAAATGTTAGGTCAATTGCTCAATTGGTCTCTCTAAATTGCTTTTAGGTGTGTGTGTGCATAGTTCTTTGGCTCTGTGTTGCCTTGTGATGGACTGACAACCTGTCCAGTGTGTACACCATCTCTCGCCCAATGACCTTTGAAGATAGACACTGCAAAGATAAGCAGGTTGGAATCCTCAGTCAGGCTAATATGAAGCTACATATGTTGTCCCTGAAAAATCAATATTGTGATTTAGCAGTTTTTGACAACTCTCTGGGTATGTAGGAGCTTTCTTGTAAACATGTGCAGTAGAAAGATGAGAGAAAACACTGGTACATGTGGAGAACAATTAAATAATTTTAGTCTTTAGGCATTAGGTTAGCTTGTCATTGTTGATGAAAACATTTGTTCTTCAAAGAGCTTTTCCATAAAGAAAAGTCATTAAAACTACATTTTATCTCTTCTACTGAGACGTTAAAAAATCTCAAAGACCCACATGATTATAAAAAATGCTAAAAGGTGTTTAAAAGACAGCTTGGCATTTCTGCTTCTTGAAAAAATAATATCTTCTAACCTTCAGTTGTGACTGGTGGTAAATTCAAGTTATTTTAATTTAACCAATTCATCTTCAGTCACACCTTAAGATTTCTCAGTGGAGGTTTCCACTTGTCTGTTAAGTTGGTCAGTTGGTCATTTTTATCTGTGATTTGTTTATCTGTCCCACTAATGTGTTGTGACCTGATAAATCCAAATTAGAATGACTAACGGATGTCATTACTGGATTGGTAGTGGCTGACTGATGACGCTGACGCCAAGGTCCATTGTTTTTCTTTCATTTTATCTGTCTCCATAGTCCTTATGAGGTCCTTCTTCAATGTTTGGCCACATGCATGTAGACTGGTTGATCAGATCTTGTGGCACAATAAGTTTTCTAATCATCATTTAGAACTACTCAACTCAAAAAAACAGGAGGTATGAAGGATGAGATCTTTGGATGTGAAGTTGTGAGGCCTGGATTTGCTATAACTTGGAAAAACTGATTTAGTGTGAACATTTAAATCTCTTTTTGGATTTCAGTTTAAGTTCAGAATATTTTGGGACATATTTATAGAGAAACAAGAGCACCTTTAATGTTTCTCTAGATTTACAAGACAAAACGAGAAAGAAACCATAGCAGTAAATATACACTTACTGGTCACTTTACAAGGAACACCTTTTTAGAACCGGGTTGGAGTCCCTTTTGATTTTAGTACTGGCTTAATTATCCATACCATAGATTCAAGGGAAGTTAATGGAAACCTTAGAGATTTCGGTCTGTACAGACATACAGGGGTTGGACAATGAAACTGAAACACCTGGTTTTAGACCACAATAATTTCTTAGTATGGTGTAGGGCCTCCTTTTGCGGCCAATACAGCGTCAATTCGTCTTGGGAATGACATATACAAGTCCTGCACAGTGGTCAGAGGGATTTTAAGCCATTCTTCTTGCAGGATAGTGGCCAGGTCACTACGTGATACTGGTGGAGGAAAACGTTTCCTGACTCGCTCCTCCAAAACACCTCAAAGTGGCTCAATAATATTTAGATCTGGTGACTGTGCAGGCCATGGGAGATGTTCAGCTTCACTTTCATGTTCATCAAACCAATCTTTCACCAGTCTTGCTGTGTGTATTGGTGAATTGTCATCCTGATACACGGCACCGCCTTCAGGAAACAATGTTTGAACCATTGGATGCACATGGTCCTCAAGAATGGTTCAGTAGTCCTTGGCAGTGACGCGCCCATCTAGCACAAGTATTGGGCCAAGGGAATGCCATGATATGGCAGCCCAAACCATCACTGATCCACCCCCATGCTTCACTCTGGGCATGCAACAGTCTGGGTGGTGCGCTTCTTTGGGGCTTCTCCACACCGTAACTCTCCCGGATGTGGGGAAAACAGTAAAGGTGGACTCATCAGAGAACAATACATGTTTCACATTGTCCACAGCCCAAGATTTGCGCTCCTTGCACCATTGAAACCGACGTTTGGCATTGGCATGAGTGACCAAAGGTTTGGCTATTGCAGCCCGGCCGTGTATATTGACCCTGTGGAGCTCCCGACGGACAGTTCTGGTGGAAACAGGAGAGTTGAGGTGCACATTTAATTCTGCCGTGATTTGGGCAGCCGTGGTTTTATGTTTTTTTGGATACAATCCAGGTTAGCACCCGAACATCCCTTTCAGACAGCTTCCTCCTGCGTCCACAGTTAATCCTGTTGGATGTGGTTCGTCCTTCTTGGTGGTATGCTGACATTACCCTGGATACCGTGGCTCTTGATACATCACAAAGACTTGCTGTCTTGGTCACAGATGCGTCAGCAAGACGTGCACCAACAATTTGTCCTCTTTTGAACTCTGGTATGTCACCCATAATGTTGTGTGCATTTCAATATTTTGAGCAAAACTGTGCTCTTACCCTGCTAATTGAACCTTCACACTCTGCTCTTACTGGTGCAATGTGCAATCAATGAAGACTGGCTACCAGGCTGGTCCAATTTAGCCATGAAACCTCCCACACTAAAATGACAGGTGTTTCAGTTTCATTGTCCAACCCCTGTAGTAGCATCACTGAGTTGCTGCATGTTTCTCGGCTGCACATCCATGATGCAAATCTTCTGTCTCACCACATCCTAAAGGTGCTGTGTTGGACTGAGATCTGGAGACTGTAGAGGCCATTGAACTCATTGTGTGATGTTCAAGAAATGGTTTGATGATTTAAAATTTGCAACATGATTCATGGGCTTCATGCAGGGGTTGGGGACTTTCTATACTGAGTTTAAATGTTCTCCCCGTACACATGTGTGAGTTCTCTGTGGATTCTCTGGCTTCCTCCCAAAGTTCAAAACAATTCATGTTAAATTAATCCATCAATCTAAATTAGTCTTACATATGCATGGTTGTATATCCTGTTAAACTTTGTGTTGCCCTGTGATGGACTAGCAACATGTCATGTTGTCCACTGACCTACTGGAGACAGGAACCAGAGCTTTAACCACTTGAGCTATGGTTGCCTTTCTGTCATTTCAAATCAGCCTGACCATTCTACTAATTTTTCTCTTTTCAGCACATTCTCTGTAAGACCAAGTCATGGTTGTCTATGATATTCCCAGTTGGTTAGCAGTTTATGAAATACTCAGGCACCAATAATCATGCCAAAATGACTTCAATTCCATTTCTTCCCCTTTCTGAAACTTTTTGAACCACAGCAAATCCTCTTTTAGATGCCTAAATGCATTGAAATAGTGTTTGAGATTGGCTGATTCCTGTTTGTTCGATGAAGCAAATACATGTATTTAACTAATAAAGTGGCCAGTGACAGCATGAGACATTTTACAAATCTGCTTGCTTTAGGCATTATTCTGGTTCTCCAGTCAGACTGTCTCTGTAAAGAATCCGGCCCTCCCAGTTACGACCAGAGCCTCCGAGATCTTGTGGAAAGATCCTTTCACCCATTTCTTGGCTTCCTTCCTTTTTTAGAGCCATGAGCTGAAAATTGTGCTTTTGGTCGTTGTGTTGTTCCGTCTTGTTGGGGCTCGCCTTTGGCAGAGATTGAGTCACGATGTGCATTCCTCCAGGCGTGTCCTATGCATACTGCCGTGACCAACTCTTCATCTGGAGTCAAGAACAATCATGTTCACCCCTCCCCCTCCTTGTCTAGATGGGATTTTTGTTCACTGAAATGTTAGAAAGCAGATGTTGAACTTGCTCACTAAACTGCTGTGTAAAACATGACTTTCATGAAAGGCACAACAGCAGTTGCAATTAGCAATATTCTGAAACTTTATCCCAACAATAACACAATTAATAATTTTTAACATATAAATGCTGATCATAATATCTCATTCCAAATCTCAGATCCTCAGTTTTCTCTGTTTGTTTGTTTCTTTAGATTATTGAGAACTGTGCTGTCTAAGAAACGAAGGGCTTGGCATGGGGGTATATTAAATCTCTGTTATGTAAACACAGTATTTCATAGTTCTGAATAGGAGCAAGCCTGCAAGAGCAGGCACGCTCTGGTGTAGCTCAGGCATTCTAGCAAACAGACTAAAGAAAAGACACAAAAGCTACACTTTGACCTTACATAAGTTCAAAGGGAGAATAATACTGAGACCTCTTGGGAAGAGGTAAACGGCGTGACTGTTATTTGAGCAGGGTAGGGTTAAAAGATTGTAAGGCACACAATACTCCATTTTATAGTAATTTTATATTTTGAGCTCTCTCTGTAAAAGATTATGTAAAAAGTGATTTTTAATCAGATAACAAATCGCGAAGTAACACATTTCAAAACAATGCATAACAGCATACTGTGAAACCAGCTCGCAACAAAAAACCAAAGGATATGCACAACAACAAAAAAATGTATTCACGTTAAGGCGTGCCGACCTCTTGCGTGCACTGCTCAGTACCGTCAAAGATGTTGAGACAAAAAGGCAATCCTGTTCCTGGAAACCTAAAACGAGGAAACAATGTCTCCAAGAGTGTGTGCCAGAAAAACAATCACTGCAAAACACAAAGTGCTGGTAGGCATGTTTTAAATCCTGCATCATGAAGCATGGAAAGTTTCCAGTTGCGAGACTCTACAAAAATGTTAATTTGCTGTTGTTTGGTTTTACCCTTTATTTCTCCTCTCACTAATAAAAACTGTATCACAGGGTGAACACAGTAACGGTAAACTCAAGTACCACCTAAGTTTCCCATATAACACCATCTTTATAGTTTGTAAAACAGTAGTACAACATCACACAGACCTTTTCAGTTTTTCTGTGTTACGGTCATATTCACAAAAATTAGAAAATGCATGCTGATGAGGCTCGTTTGTCAGATTAAAAGTAACTTTCGAAAATAACAAACCTTAAGCAGGTATTAAACATAGTTTTCACTAAGCACGCATTTCTGTATTTAAAATGTTTTGTGATTGGTCTGATGCAATATTCTAATCTTAAATGTTGTGTTTTCTTTGGCTGTAAGTAAATCATCATAATTAACAGAAATGGAGTGTGGATGATTTCCAAGCCACTATTGGAGCTGATGAAGCACAGAGGTTTACCATTCTCAATGCTAGTGCACAGAAGACAGCCTGTAAAAAAATGCAAAGGTTTGCTCCACTCTTGGCAAACTTAGAGTGGATTAATTAATTGCAGCTGATTTGGACTGAGCTGGAAAAGTCAATCAACGTTACATTAGCATATACATATTGAACATGTTGTCCTGTTATAAAGCAGCTTTGGTATTATACAGTTGAAAATTTAAAGCTGGAAAAAGAACAAAAACGTCCCCAAAACTTAGAAGTCAGATGACTCTCACCTGAGCTCAAAAAAATCCAATATGGCCACCTGTATATGAAAAAAGGTTTAATTGGACTTTGGTGACTTCTACCTCATCAAAGCATTAAAGCTCACACACAGTTATTTACACACTCCTCTAGTGAACAGTGTTTGTAAGTAAAACGTACAGGCAGATACAGTACATGAATTGTTTTTGTCTTGTATTACTAATAGCAGCTGAACATTTTAATTAGCAAATCCCACTGGTTGGAACCTGGAACTGCAACAAGGTTAAGGTTTTATTTGATGTCACTCCCAGATACAAGCTTGATCTCAGGAGGTGAATTGAAAACAGTAAAAGCAGCCTCCAGCACCTTTTCCTGCACAGCTGAAAATTACATCTGATGCCCATGTAGCTAGGAAATAAAAATGGGCCCCAGATGAGATTCTCCTTAGGTTACATACAGCAACTTCCCTATGTAAATTATCTTTATATGTTTCCTGCAGGACAACTCTGGGTGGAAGATGCGACCCAGATGGGTCCTAGATGTGTTGTGAACTCTGAAGAAATATGAACTAATATTAATACCTACCGCAGACCTAACTATGTTTTGTATAGGGTACCCAAATGGGTTTTGCCAATTATTTCTGAATAAAATCCATATGTGTCTCGATCTCAAGGTGTTTGAGTTTCTTTATTGATCTGTTTCCTCCCTGTTGTTTTTCTTCTCTAGTTGTTGTTATTTTAGTTAATTCACTGCAGATTAGGTTCTTGGTTCATTCTTGTGTTTTGTTACTTTTAGATATTTCTGTTATTTCCCTGGACTTCTCCGTGTTCCTGCTCACCTGTGTTCATTAGCCTCCCTCCTTCAGTTGTTCTGCAGTCTCCCTCCCACAACTACTCCACATTTCATCTGATTACCTAATCTGGTTTGATCATTTCTCCATCCTGCCTCTGTATGTAAGCTGCTCGGTTTTCATTGTTCTTCACTGGATTCTACTGCTTGCCTGCCTGCTCCATGTTTTCCCGTCTGATCCTCTGGCTGTGTTCTGTGTCTTGCCTCTCCGTGTAAATGACCAAGTTCAGTTGTCATTAAATGTTTCTACTCACCATGTGGCTCCTGAGCTCCTGTTTGCCCTTTGGTCTTGCAAGAAACCAGCACTCTATAACAATATTGGACCTATTTACTTGTTGGGTTGGTGGTTCACTATCATCCACTTCATTACTGTAATAACGTTCCTATTCATCTTATGATTCCTAATTAAATAATTCATACTAAATTTCTTCTGAGTACCACTAAAGGCATTCAGCTGAATTTATTGCCGGGGTGGAAAAAAGATTCAAGAAAACAAGGAAGTCAAACAAAGAAACATAGGAAGATTAAAGATCATAGATTAAAACGTCTGATTAACGGGTTTGTTTGGCTCAAGACCTTTCAAAAAGAGTTGTCTTGTTAAAAAGCGTCTCTGCTGTTATACAGTGGTTTATGGGGACGTATTTTTCCGAATTAGATCAAAAAAACTCCAGTTGTGAGATTAATTTGTCTTTAAGGGTGGCGAGAAGGAAACATGGAAATCAAGGGAGGGAGGGAGCAAGCAGATCTGGGAACATTTGCGGTGGCTCCAGTCTTTCTTCTTTTTCTTTAGCCACACCCAAGGGTGCATTTCTCTACTCTGCGCTCCTCTACCTGTCCACGGGAGCCAAAGCCGTGCGTGAAAGGATCGGAACGAAGTTGAAGTAAAACGGAATAAAGGGGAAATGAATAGGCTGGGGACTACTTTAATGAGCTATGGATTAAAACATCTCAAAGTAAGTATGTTTTAAGGGATCTTAGAAGGGTTTGACAATATTCAGGTTCGCGCTTCAGCCTGAGAGATGATGTCTAGAAGTGGTGGTTGAGCAGACTTACAGATATGTCTGATCATTTGTGATTTAGACTATAAATATACTGGATCGGAGGAATCCTTCCCATGAAAATGTGTCCACATAACACGGAGAGTTCGTGCGTAAAAGCAGCTTTTTTGTTTGTTTGCTTTAAGGCGCACTAAGATTCTATATCAGGCTTGCTTCAACGGTAAAAAATACACAAAATGAGATTGGCATGTTCTGACCTCATTTTGAAAGTGACTATTTGCCTTAAATGTGTGAAAGACTGGGGACTAAGTAGTAAACGGTTTGTATATGTGCTTGGTTCAGCTTGTTTTCTTGTTAGCAGTTTGACCACAGGCCTTAATATGGCAGATTTTAATAAAGTCTTCATGATTTCATTAAACATCACAAGTTAAAGGTGTTTATATTTCCTATCAGCTTTGGATTATGAATTCCTGATATTTACCCACTGGAAAATTTTCCCTGAAAACTCAACTCTGAAAAAAGGGTCATCCATTTTTTTATGTTTCCACTTCCAGGTCTGAGGAGACGGTAACTATCAAGAGAAGAGTTTCAGACAACAGATATTTGACCACAAGTTAGTAACATGGACTGGAAAACCTTCCAAGCGCTCCTCAGTGGAGTGAACAAATACTCCACTGCGTTTGGACGGATATGGCTGTCAGTGGTGTTTGTGTTCAGGGTGATGGTATACGTGGTGGCGGCTGAGCGAGTTTGGGGAGATGAGCAGAAGGACTTTGACTGCAACACCAAGCAGCCTGGCTGCCCCAACGTCTGCTACGATCATTTCTTCCCCATCTCCCACATCCGCCTGTGGGCTCTACAGCTCATCTTCATCTCCTGCCCTTCCTTCATGGTGGTCATGCATGTGGCATACCGTGATGACCGCGAGCGTAAGCACAAGGCCAAGTTCGGTGATAACAGCAAGCTGTACAACAACACCGGCAAGAAACATGGCGGGCTGTGGTGGACCTACCTAATCAGCCTTTTTGTCAAAACGGGCATTGAGATCGCCTTCCTCTACATCCTGCACCGAATCTACGACAGCTTCTACCTGCCGAGGCTCGTCAAGTGCGAGGAAGCACCCTGTCCCAACCAGGTGGACTGCTACATTGGTCATCCAACTGAGAAGAAGGTCTTCACCTACTTCATGGTTGGAGCTTCAGCCCTCTGCATCGTCCTGAACTTATGCGAGATCCTCTATCTTATCTCCAAAAGAATTGTGCAGGTTGCAAAAAAAATCAAAAGGCGCAATCGCAATGTAGCTCTGCAGCACGATGACTACGCCAACGACAACTTCAACAACTTCAACATGACTCTGCCAAAGAGAGTTCTGGAGGACAAGCCTCCGTCCTTCAACAGTGTCTGCAAGCCATTGTCCCGCCTGGAAGTGCTCGGGATGGATCCAAAGATACGGGCCTCTGCTCCCAACCTGTCCTTATCATGATCATGTCTAAAGTCAGGCCAAAGCTCAAGAGCTGAAAACTGCTTTGGCTGGATCCCAGGTTACAAAATAGCAGAGATAGACCCGTGAGCCAGACTGCAGTATGTCTCAGACACTGCTCTCTGAGTCCTCAGTACATGATTCATTGCAACTTTCTGTCGGCATCTAAAACTCTCAAAGAATCATTTGAACTTTGGTTTCCAAGTCAACAGCAACAACATTTACAAGCCAGCTGTTAAATCTGGGTTTGATTTCTTATGTTGTTTTTGGACACAGTAAATATCTGTGTGCCATTTCAGCGCTTATGCAAACTTGTGAAAGTTTCTCAGTTCTTCTGTTTCAGGTTTTGACATGGGGAGAAAGGAAATGAGTGTCACAAAAGAAGCAGACACACCTGGTGGAGGTATTTACCAGCTTGCCAGTGTCTATAGTGGTGTGTCAGAGCCTGTTGTGGTAATCTAGGGTTTATTTATCCTGTAAAAAGGGATTTTTAAAATCAGTTTTATACTAAAGTTATGGCTTTACCTTCACGATTTCATTTTAAGTCAGTGTAGAAAAGCAAACACTGGTGTTTAAAGATTAGCTTTTTTTAATCTCACATAAAAATCAAACACATGAATAAAGTGCATTTGTTTTGTATTTCATATTTTTTAAATCCTTGCCCTGCCTTAGGTTTGTCCTGCTGAGACTCCGTGTGTTTTGACATGCTTGTTCACAGCCTCGCCTGATCCAAGACCACTGTTGATTCAAATCAGCCCAAAGGAATGCTGCTGTTTAATTAAGTCTCTACTGCAGAGTCACGTCGGACGAAAACTGGACAGAGTTGAACGCTGCCTGGTAAACTGTAACAGTCCAATTTGGACGGCAAGAGGAAATTTATTAATCGCAGCTGCTGTTAATATTTGCCATTTTTATAAAAATGTAAATATATTAAAGTATGTGTCTTCGCTGAATTTGAATTGAGACTCCTTTACAAGAGAAACCTTTACAAGAGAAAATCTACCATGAAAAGACATTTTTATTCTCACAGTGGTGTATGATAATCTTATTTAAGGAGTTGGTCACATTTTACAATGAATCCTGACATCCCAAGCAGTAATCAATACCAGAAATGCATCTGAACTTGCTGTGATTCATTATAATGAGCCATTTTCCATTGTTTCCGATAACTGTTATGTACGTTTTCAGGGGGGTGCAGGGACCGGCATAACAACTTATTGGACTTGTCATTCAGGTTTCTGCATCAACTGTAATACTTTTTGTTTGTCTTGGATCTTTTCTTGGAACTGGAAATTTTACATAAAGACAATAAGGAATCTACTCACAGTAGTGCCTTAGATTGTCCATACTGGCTGAAAATATATTTCTTCACTGAAAAATAAAAGACTTCCTTACAAAGAGGAACATATAATGATCTCCACTCTTATTGACACCACTGGAAAAGTTGTGTGAAAAGTCTGAAGATTAATTATTCTTTTTCTGGAGTCACACAATCTCACCCTGGAAAATTATTAAACATCCAACATTTAAAACCCAGTTTTCTTGTTTTCTTTCAGCAGTCTTTAAATCATATTGTACTTTGAGTTCATAACATTTGCCTAGTTGGATTTCAAATGTTCTTTTTCACAAATAATAAAACAACACAGTGCTAAAGTTGGGTTCTGATTTTTTATAATATGGTAAAATGCAATTGCAATGTTTTTTTTTAATAATCTGAAAAAAATCATTGACATTTTTTAATCCTTACAAAAAATATCAGTTTGTGATCAGGGATAGCTTTATTTTTCTTTTTTTATATATAAAAAATAAATTTTAATGCTGTGGCTGCCATGTAAAAAAAACAAACTATACAGGTAAAACCCAGAAGTGAAAGGATTTATGGGCCAAAAAGCAGTGAAATGGCTTTTCTAGTCATAGTGACGCTCCATTAGCTTTAAAACTAAAGCTGCATTCATTCTAGTGCACAGCTGGCAAGCAACTTAGCGTCAAGTGCCTTGCATAGGGGCACATAGGCATGTGGCAGCAGAGGAAGCCTGAAAAACTTCTCTCCCATTTCAAGACAGCTAATCTTCCCACAGACACCCTTATTGTTACTTGTGTATATCGGTTAGTGAGGTAGAAAAATCAAACGTAATCATCTTAATCCATGTAAAATGCAGATGTTTTTCTTCAGCTAATGGAATGAAAAATAGTTTATTTTAGACACATAAGAGAGAATGTTATTCATAAGTCACAGACAGCTTCAAGAAAATAGCAAACAAAGCATGACTGTGTAAAAAAACCTGCATATGCCAAAAGGCCCTGGGTACCTTGTTAAGCAAATGGCATCGTTAAGTCTTTGAAATACTAGAACATTTAAAGAAAAATCTTTGGCCTTTCGGCCCGTCAGAAAACTGAAAATGGATCATCATTGGGTCCATTTAGCAAGATAATGAGCCAAAACGTATGAGCAATTCAGCACAGAAATGATTCTTCTCTGGCTGTCTGAGTTGACTTGTTGATCAGTTATAGTGTAAAGATTACCCAGACCTATGGTTGATTGAGCACGGGAGCCGATCCGTAGTCCTCCAGGGCCGGTTTCATGCCACTTTTAGATGCTGCTTCAACAAAGTTGAATCAAATAATTAGGTCGTTATCAGGACTCTGTTGAACTTGACGAAATGCTGAGGAGCTAATTCGGATATTTGATGTGTGGGATCAGGGACACATCTAAAACTTGCAGGACACTGGACCATGAGGACTAAAGCTTAGCACCCGATTCTGAGGATGGATGTCCAACTCCAGTCCACTGATCTATAGATTGTGCATAGACGATTGGTCAAACATCGCTCTGTATGCTTCAAAGTTACGGAAGACTAGATGCTGTCCTACTGGTAAAACAGGCGCTGTAAACAGGAGGAAATGAGATACATATGAAAAACACATTTCTAACATGAGGCTCCCCTGTTGCACATGGAATAAATATACTTAAATTAAAAGCTGGATTTCTCATGTTTCCAGAATGAGATGATACTACTTCAAAAAAACAAAATTTACATTAAGGCTTTTTACTTATAATCTTATCAGGGGAAATAAAGGTGTTCAATCACAAATTACAATGTTAAATAATTTTATTATTGAAACTTACAACTTTCGTAAATATTTACATGTTTTATTTAAAGAGAGAAATAAATTAAATATCCCAAAACACTACATCAAAAAGGACAATTTTCACCAACCATTGGAATAACCAAACTTCAAAGTTTCCACAAATACTTCCTGATCAAATACTTCCTGGTGAAATATTTCTGTCCTTTCTGACAAGAGTGATTTTAGGCAGTATTTGCTGGATCATGTATTAATAAGAACAAAGTCCACTCTTCACTTTCCATCCATTTACCATGAAGTAACAAAATCATACCTTTAAAATGGACTTGTGGTCATGAGTGAAACCTTACAAATTACACTAATATTTGATAAGGCACTGATATCATAATTATCAACACAGGTGACCTGTAAACAAATCTAATTTTTAACAGGAACCTATAATAGACGTTATGTCAAGTCATATTTTATATTGTTTAAATTAACAAACACAGGATGATATAATCTTCAGTTTGTGGAAAAAGCCAAAAGGTCCAGTTTTGCTTCTACAGTTTGCAGGTGGCTTGTGCCACTTTGGAGCTGGTCTTCCTGTTGAGGGTCCGACAGATAAAAGCTCCAGCATCCATCAGTTTTGAGAGCTCCACTCCCTGAGGCGAGAACACAGAGTCACAGGATAATTGACTAGAGAAAAAAGTGTAACAGAGTAATCGTCCAGTGCTGAAACGGTTATTTATATTTAGAGTTTACATGCAGAGCAACAACAGTTGAAGCAGACTGGTTCAGGGCAGCAGAAAACAAAAACAGAATGAAATTATTTCAAATGGATGACAATTATTTAACTGCAATATGGTATAAAATAATACTGGAAAATATTGCTCTTCAAGAGCATATACGGCTGTTTTTTCTAACATGAACACATATTGGTGAAAGAATATTTACTCTCCTAACCATTAGCAGTGTCTATTGTTAGCAATAGGAAAACTACGGTCACAAGATGAGTCACTGAAATTGGCTGATTTTCCCTTGATTTACTGATCAAACATTGAAAAATCCCAAATTTTCCCCTCTTCATCAAATGCATCATAGCTACAAAACTCACAGTTTTTTGGTCTATAAATGCATCAACAAAAAGCATGTTTGTTTTTTTTCGATACACGTCATTTGTGTTTAGTTAAAAACCAAAAGAAAATCCAATAAAAATAAAAAAAGGTCAAAATATTTTTGATTGATTCAAAGCTAATATCTATGACAAGCAACCTTGAGCACATGGTTTACCTTTTATGATCAATGGATTTAATTGTTAAGTAAAAGTGAATTTTACGCTGGAAGATGCTGAAACACCAGTGTCACTTTTTAAAGTGAAGTACGCTTAACATCAATATTAACCGAGAGGGTGGCAGCCATGAAAGAAGATTTTGTTCCAAAACTGACACCTTCAGGCTCATCTGAAACTTGCAGCTCACAATATTGAGAAGCCAAATGTCTTCTGGAGAGAAGCTTTATGGTCAGATGAGACAAAGATTAGGCTATCTGACAACAACAACATGAAGAATGTTTGGAGGAAGCAAGGTGATTTCTCTCAGATACCTCCACCAAAATGTGACTCAGATGAATCTCAGCTGTTGGTGTCTGAACAGTAACACAATTCATGCAACTGAATACATCTGAGATAATTGCTCAGCTAACTGCCCACCCAGAGGCTACATGTTTATTTGCATGTAAAGCATAAAACTGTGATCCAGTAACTCTGATTTTTAATGCCAGTTATGAAATGTCACTGTTAGACTGGTCTACTTACATCCTGATCAGAATGTTAATACTAGGTCTAAACAGGGTCTGTGATGTGCTGTGCCCTTAATGCTCTGATGTATATGTTCAGCAGCTGAGATGTTAAATACAGTGGTGAAATTACTGTTTTATAGTTAAAAAAAGAAAATGGAAGTAATCATACCAGATATTGTAATTTTCAGCAATAATAAATAATAATAATAATAATATCCAGCAGCCCCTATCCAAACTGGATATGGAGCAGATAACACAGACTAATATTAACCTGACCTCAATCCAGTTATATAACAATGAACCTATAAACTTTAAACCAACCAATTTAATGAAAAATAGTCAAATATCCAGCAAGAAATGTGTCACAAATTTATGGATGGCAAAAAACGTGTGGCGAGGTGCAACTTCCTTAAGGAAATTCATCCAGATATAACTGAGGGTGTATGTAAATATATGAGAAAATCCTCAATAAATTCAAACCTGTGTGCCCAGTTCTAGTTAAAAAATAAATAATTGTACATGTGGCTGTTCCACCCTGTAAAAAGAAAGGTTCAACTAAACATTAAAAACTCATTAACATGACATTCCTGCCGATGATGAGGGTATATAAACTTACCAGAACTCTAATCAATAACTGGTTTTCCTCCTAACCAACTCCAAAGAAAAAAAAAAAATAGTGGATTAAAAAATGTATTTCTTACCGTTTCAATCCCAAGTCCATGCAGCATATAAACAACATCTTCAGTTGCAACATTTCCAGAGGCACCCTGAGCGTATGGGCAGCCCCCTAATCCAGCTACTGAAGAGTCTACCACACTGATTCCCATCTGAAACATCAACACAAGCTTAACTCTGATTTGACTGTGTGGTCACTTTTATAGTAACAGCAGCATAGATTGCTTTAGGCACAGTTTTTAGATTCAGAAACATGAACCCAACCTGACCTGTAAGGCGATCAGGATGTTAGCCAGAGCCTGGCCATAAGTGTCGTGGCAATGCACAGCCAAAGCACTGACTGGCACCTCTTTGCTCACAGCTTCTAACATTTTAGTCATATTTCCAGGAGTCCCCACTCCAATAGTGTCACCCAAAGAGATCTCATAACAGCCCATAGAGTACAGACGCTTAGCTACCTGCGAGACAGAGACAAATCTTAAGTGCTTTTTGCCTGGTTGTTTTGCAAAGAATGATGAACGACTCTAATTCGCTGAAAGAATTGGAATTGTATTAAGCCAAAACTCACATGCGCAACTTTTTCTGGTGCCACCTGCCCTTCATATGGACATCCAACAACGCATGAGACATAACTGCAGTGACAAGAAACATGGATGAAAGAGTTTAAGAACAAGTCCAAATAATTTGAAGGGGTTACTGAGAGTGGAGAGGATGCTGACAATCATACCCTCGAACTGGCACAGCAGCTTCTTTAGCTGCCTTCATGACTTCCTCGAAGCGCTGTAAACTCTCCTCCACAGAGCAGTTTATGTTTTTCTTGCTGAACAACTCAGATGCAGCACCAAATATGGCCACCTCTGAAGCTCCCGCATTTAGCTACAGTATAAAAGCACAAAAGCTGTTTTAGAGCCATCACCTACAGCGTTACAGCTGGAATACTCAGTACCTATTCATGAATAACAGGAATGTGCAGCACTCACAGCAGCTTGAAAACCTTTCAGGTTGGGGGTGAGGACTGGATAGGACACTCCGGGTTTCTTACTGATACCCTTCATCACTTCCACCTGATCTGCCATCTGCTTAAACAATAGAAACAAGTCAGCATTCAAGAAACCAAGCCCAATTAATCCCCTCACACTGCAGTTTCTGAGTGGGGTGTGTCACAGAATGCTTACCTGAGGAACCCATTTAGGGGACACAAAGCTGGTAGCCTCAATGACTGGGAGTCCAGACTCTGACAACATGTTAATTAAATTTATTTTTGCCTCTGTTGGAACGACAGTCTGATAGAGAAAACAATAAAAACACAGCTGATAAATAATGCCGACTATGCATGACTCACAGTCCACCAGGTTACACACGTCACTTTATCATCATCAGCTGTGCATCTTCCCATGTTTCTGACATCATAACAGAACAGAAACAATTAAAACTATGAAGTATGAAAACCAGTCAGCACGATGGAATTAGGCCTAAAACAGCTTTGCTGTAATACAAAATTACTTTTATATATTAAATATTATAAGAAGAAACCATATCAGAGTTGTCCAACCAAGTTCATATTTGATCTTTTTGTTCTATAAAGACTATACTGGCAGTGTTTTATACAAACAGAAATTAAAATTAATCCATTTTAATAATATAATTATCCTGTTCTAAAAAAGTCAAATGTTTTTTGTTGTAATTTAGATGTTTTTTAAGCTAAAAATACACAATATGTCCCCATTTCTTTTTTAACTGTAGTTCCTGACAGAAACAGACGTATAAAGAAAGCACCTGCTTCACCTGAAAACTGAGTGGAAAAATGTAGTTTTACATCGTGATTAACATTAGTTTCGTTATATTATGGTTAGAAAATTTAATATCAACAAACAGAACAAAAAAAATTATACTGATACATTTATTCATGTGTACCTTTTCATTTTGAAGACCATCTCTGGGTCCCACTTCCACTATTTTAACCTTTGCTGGAAGAGCATGAGCAGCTCTTACGCCAGCCTAAAATCAAGAAAACACACATAAAACCACCAAGATGTAACAGCTAGTTAAAAGTCATAGCTGAAATGTAGGGTATCTTAGAGGGTTACCAAACACAACTAGCTTCATGAGGAGGCTAACAGATTAGCCACCGGTGTTCTTTAGGGCACTAAATCAAAGCGCCCAGTTGAAGCGGTGGGAAAATAAAAACACAAAATAGCTCACCGTCTTCTCCTTTGGCACGGAGCTGAACCCCAAATACTGCTGGCCCATTCCTAGTCTCAAAGTGCTTCTGTTTACAAATCTCATAGCAGCAGCCATCATTAGCTGGCTAGCAGCGGGCTGACGTCATACTTCCAGGGTTGTGGCGCTTCCTTTAAAAACTGAATGCAGAGGCGCCATCTAACGGTAAAAATGGGTATTGAAAAAATGCGGAAAACATACGGAGATGGAAAAAAAGTCACATTCTGTGCATACATTGCACTTGTATTGCTTTCAGTTATTAAACAAATGGAAAGATTTTCTTCTGGTCCCATAGTTTGAAAAATGTCTTGCTTAATTGGATGTACAGCTTTTATAGAAGAACTCTGAGTCACGTTTAACAGTAAAAATGGGGCCCCAAGTGTCAGTGGCAGAACAAAGAGGTCAGAAAAGTTACTCCGGGTCATATCACCTCTTTACAAATATATACCCGTTTCTTACATATATGGTAGTTTGTCCTAACTTACTTTGACTCTGTACCTGAAAAAGAAACCCAGTTTATAGACAACTATAGATTACATGTTTGTTTCTCTTGGTAGTTTGGGTTTTAATTAAATTTGAAGATGGGAAAAAAAAACGCTCAAATCCATAAAATTTATTTTAATTGCATATTGCATACCCTGAAAACTGGGTATTGTGGCTCATTTCTATTGATTGTCGTTCTGATACCTGGTAAGGCAACTTCCCTCATCAAACTAAATTAACTGTTAGTAACTTTTCGTGTTAAAAATTGTCTTAACGTCACAGTCCCCTTACTTTATGGGGTGTGAAAGAAAATGACAAAATCAATTCGGTAGGTATTAAAATATGGGTTATACAAAAAGTAATTTTTTCCTCTCTATTTCTGTAAGCAGGCTTCCCAAAGCTGAGGTACATGAAAGGCCCAAAAATAAACTTTTAAACATATTTTCCCCTGCATCTTCATCTTTAAATCCTTTTTTGTTTATTGGATTTTAAAACATGCCATTGCACTTTGTTCCTTTCAGTGACAGATTCTACTTAAAAATAAGCTAACATTGCTCAGAGAGTACTTTCTCTAATGTTCCATGCACAAACTAAGACATATTGACTTTTATTATATCAGAACATGAAAACTATTTTTTTCTTTATGAAACTGGGAAGTAAATTACTTAAATAAATAGCTGAAAGGGAGGTACTAGCTGTTGCCTAGT
Organism: Crenichthys baileyi; assembly: GCA_036173005.1. NCBI lineage: Eukaryota > Metazoa > Chordata > Actinopteri > Cyprinodontiformes > Goodeidae > Crenichthys > Crenichthys baileyi. Next base: position 54,628 of record JAHHUM010001801.1, read on the forward strand.
TACAACTTACTTATAATGATTTCCCAGACACAGGTGTATAAAAATATCTTTAATGTGTCAGAAAGTAAAAATAAAAAGTAATAAATAAATTATAATTGATTATATCATAGTGCATATCATAAACATGAAATCAAAACATTGCAGAAAAACACACAAAATAAAATATATCTCTTTAACTCTCCCTTAATTTGAAGAAGCCTTAAAAGCTGCCATTTGTCTGGGTCGACATCTTGGCTTCAATGCCAACAAAAAGTTGCAAAAAGCTGCAAAGACATGGTTTTTTTCATGCATTCAAATGAAGAAACACTCATTGAAATGAATATAATACAACCACAACTTCACTAAAACAATAGAAAGGAATATGCATGCTTTGGATACTGCATAACTTTAGCAACATTTACAAAAAACAGTCCGTTTTTTCCTACAGTCTTCAAATGAATGATTCTTCAGTTGGATACAACCAACAAACTGAGTATTTACATACAAGTCTGTTTGCATGGCTTTAACACAGCGATGCACACTGTATATGTATCTGCACACCGTTTGGTCCTGCTTCACTGCAGGTCCTCGTCGCTGTCATCCACTTGCTGGATGATGAGGTCTGCGCCCGAGTCTTCAGCTAGATCGTCGTCTTCATTCACCATCCAGTTCCTCTTGGTGTCCCCCTCCTCCTCACCATCCACACCTAGTAACAAGGCCGGCTCGTCGTTGGCCGTCTGCAGACCGTCCATGGGTATGTCGTCACAGCCCACCTCCTGGATACAGGCAGCGCACATGCGGTAGCGGCGTGTGCCCTCACACACCACGTGTCCGGTCTCCTCTGTCACCTGACACTTACACTTCCTGCACACCAGCTTCCTGGCTTGATGGATCTGTGAAAAGCCCCCAAAAAATTAAAAAGTAAATTCAATTCTTCTATAATTATTTAATACAGATTTTAATTAATTTGCATGTGTTCCTATAAAACTGTTTTTTAGTTTAAATGACAGTTAATCTGAAGTTTGGATTTTTGATTCAGAAAGTTAGTTCCAGATAATCTGCCTGTGTGAGCCAACCATAGACTTTTCTCGGGCACCTATATCAGAGATCACCCACATGGGATGTACGTAAGGATGGACTTGCCCAAATTCATATACAGGCCTTTTGTCTGATAATGAAGACCTGTGCAGGACTACTGAACCTTTGTCGTCTCACAGTGTGACCTGCCCCACAAGCTACTCATACAGGCCCCAGGTCAACCTGTGTGTTGAATGCAGGAGTTGTGCCTGTTGTCATCCCTCAAAAGGATTTCTGTGGTCACCCCACTGTAAGACTCATACTCATACTGAACATCTAGGTGTGTAGATTGGTGCTGATATTCCTATAGAACAGGCCTTCAGATAGTTCTGGTGGGCACCTCTGAGTCCAGCGGCATCAGTACTGGAGTCCCACAAGGATTTGAGCCCCCTGGTGGGCACTAGCAACAACTGTGACTGTGTGGCCGCTTATAGTTCCAACTCCATCATTATCATCATTGCTGACGACACGACAGTGCAAAGTCAACTCCACCAGCAATGAGATGGTCTACATGGAATTGGTGGAGGTCCTGGAAGGCTGGTGGCAGGATTACTACCTCCTGCTGGACACCAGCAAAATCAGGGAGATGGTGGTGGACAACAGCCAGAAACAGCAGCATTCCTGCTCTCGTCTCTTCATCAGAGGTGCTCCACTGGAAAAGGTGAAAATCTTTGCGGTCCACCTTACAGACAGTCTCACCTGGTCCACCCACTTACACACTCGGGCCACAAAGGCAAGATTCGACACAGCTTCCGTGTAAAGCAATCAGACCATGATCATCACATCTCTGTTTGGCAATAGTTCTATACAGGACCATGAAGCTCTGCAGAGAGTGATCAAAGCAGCTGAGTGCTGCTTCAGATCAGATTTGCCCTCCCTGCAGCATATCCACACCAGACACTGACTGAGCAGAGCTATGAAAATCATCAATGACACGTCCCATTCCAGTAAATGTCTGTTTAGGCTGTTAAACTCAGGGAAAAGGTCTCCCTGCCTGACAACAAAAATGGAGAGACTCATTAACAGCTTTTATCCTCACAGTATGAGGCTCCTCAATCAGGCCATGTCTTACTATCCTAAATAGTCCTGGACAATTGACCACTACCATGCAGCACACTGTTGAATAGTTTTATTACAAAATGTCACTTTGATTGCCATAGCTGTATTGGATATTTTAATTCTATACTGGTCACTGTCACTTTCATGTCATCATCTGCTGCTCATTGTTTTGTTTTTTGTTTGTTTATGAGATTTACACTGTTTTATATATATGTAGAATATAAAAAACAGAATTATCATATGATATGCAATGTAATATGACATTTTTTTTCTGTACAATTCCTCTGGCCCTTCTTGTGTGTTTTTTATTCTTCTTTATTACTATGATTGTACAGTCAAATGAGTGATTCAGGATACACTTCACTGTAAGCAACACAGAGCCTCTCAAACATTTAGCGTGTTTGATTATATAATGTAAAAAATGTGACTATGAAAAAAAAAAACTGTTAAAAACCTTTTTCACTTTTAATTTAATGTGACATGCTGTAATATTCAAGTTTATTATGGAAAAAAAATCTGCTTTCCTGCTTTTGTGGTAGAAGTCTTTCAGGATATTACACTGTGGGTTGGCAATATTTGCCAACTCTGGCTTTCAAAAAGTCTCACAATCTTTCAGACTGTGAGAACATTTCTTGTTCATAGGTCTCTTCTGGAGATCCAACAGACTAAGACATTTTTTTAGTCTTAACATGGGAACACATAGACTTAAACTACTTATTCTTCAAAAATTTCAGTTAAATAATCTGTTTTAGTCGGATTAATAGGAATTGATCTAAGATGCTAAAAATTTTCCTTGATTAAAAAAAGTTGCATCAGAGATGCCTTCAATATGTCATGTAAAAATACTGGGGTAGATTAAATATTTACAAGTGTAGTTAAAACTTTTACAGGTCATGGAGAATCAAACTAGAAAACATTATATCCTGAAAAACCACTTTGTGGCATTAGTGCTGGGCCACATTTTTCCCATATCTTTAATTACAGTCTGGCACTTGGACACTACCTTAAATGAACATTGTTTGCCCCACACATAGTGAACAGATTACACCAGTATCCAGGACCACAGAAATAGAGGCTCGTCATGTTCCCACTATGGCACTGTTCAATGTAGTAGACAGTTGGAGGTCCTACCGTGGGCCACATTTTTGCCCTTCGGCAAGTCCACATGGGGCTCCACACACATATTTGCAGATGAAACTGTTGTCTTTAAATCTGAACATCTTAAATAAAATGGTGCAACATTTGGTTACTCTGGATGGAATAACTTTACCCTCGGTACGGTATAGAACCTTCGAATATCCTATAACCTGCACATAAAAGTAGAACACACTGTCCCAAATATAAAGGAGAAATTTTTCAGGATTTTTACCTCCTGGTTACACTATTATTATGACGTCCCAAAAAACATTTATTGTTAGGCTCCTAGTGCTGGGGATGTCCAAGGACGTACTGAAACACTGTCCTCACTTTGCTGACTTTAATCTTCTTGAACATACGAGGAATTATTACTGTTACTGTTATGACTGTCATAAAATTTGCATTTTCCAGATTTATTTTGACGAGCGGTATTACCGGTCAGGTCTCTCTCTTTCCAGTCATACAAACCCCCAGCCGGCCAAAGCAGAGTCTGAGTCTGGTTCTTTAGGGTTGGTTCACTTCTTCACTTTATGAATGTTTAGGATGGGCAATAAACTCAAAATGAGCATTGGTTTCCTTAACAAGACAGCTTTTTACAAGCTAGCTTTCAATATTTACCATCTGACTACACTGATAAAAGCGAGGGGATAAAAACTAAGCTAAACTAAACAGTATGTAAATTGATTTAAAATTTTACCCATTACATTTTTCTGCACAGAACTCCGACACTACTTTTTATCTGGCATTGACTCCAAAGTAGAATCAAATGCTTCTGACTCTTAGAGGACCTACCGTCTCAAAGTGGCTACGTAGGTGCTCCAGACGGGTGAAGCGCTTATTGCAGGCTTGACATGGGTACGGTCTCTCACCGGTGTGACAGCGCAGGTGACGCTTCAGGTCCGCCTTCCTCTTCACAGTGTGTGTGCAAAAAGGGCATTTAAAGCGCATAACAGGGTTGGAATCTGCAAAGATGATAAGACAAGACCCAAGATGTTTGTCTTGTCAAACAAGACTTTTCACACTTATTCAAGTCTGTTCATCAATATCTTCTCTAGCAAAGCAATTGATGGTGGTTAAAGCCAAACACACCTTTATTAAAGTGGCCAATAACGCCAACAATTGGAGGTAGTGTGGCGTAAAGCTCCTCTGCCTTTTCAGCCTTTAGGGTTCTTGCCTCCTGAATATCCAGGTCTTCATGCTGGCCAGAACGAGTGTTGTTGGGGACTCTCCTTTTGGGCCCCCCTTTCCCACGCCGGCGCTCTGATCCAGGTAGTGTGTACAGAGGGTCCTGAGGGTCATGCAGGTCATCTGTCTCTGCACTGAGCTCATTAGCAGGGCTACTTGGGTTAGTCTTTAGGGCTGAGGCTGAACCTTCCTGCTCTGGCTCCTTCCCCATGAAACTGGACTGGGATCTGGAGTTGTCACGGGTCCAGAGCGCAGGTGGTGGGCTGACAGAGCGGGGGCCTTGCTGCTGATGCTCTGTGGACTCTTCTCCTACTCCGCTGGTGAAAGAACAGGTCTCAGACAAGCTGTGGCATCGGTCACTGTCTTCATCCTTTACACTAATGTCCAACGAGGATTTGATGAAATTCTTGCAGTAGGTGATGACGCTGTTCATCTGCAAATAGCTGGCTGCGGACATGACCTCAATCACATTGTGACTAGAGAGGTCCAGCTGCCCAGAGTAGATGAAATCCAGGATGACGGTAAAAGTCTCTGGGCTGAAGACATCGAAGGTGGCGTTGACAGTTTCTGGCAGCCCATCGGGCCCCCGAGACAGCAGCATGCGGAAGTAGCCGCTACTGGCGAACAAGACGTTACGATGGGCCCTAAAGAGCTGGCCCTCCACCAACACACTACAGTCACAGAAAAGCTCCTGGCGGCGCTGCTCATTTAGCTGCTTTAAAAGATTGCTCTGGTGAGATGCCGTGATGTCGGCCGTGTTGAACCACCTCTGAGGTTGCCTACAGGAGACAAAATGACAGCAGTATTAACACAAAATACAAACTGACTGCATATGTCACAACAGGGGGGCTTGTGCAAACTCACTAATTAGGCAATCATACTTTTCTAATGTTAAATATTAAAGCAAGACATTTGTTTTTACAGTTCCTTGCAAGACAATTAATGTCCCCTGACCTTTTCACATGTTGAAACCATCAAATACCATGTATTTTATTGGGAAATTATGGAATAAATTAAAACAAAGCTGTGAAGTGAAAGGAGAAGGATAATTTCTTTTCAATGTTGTTCACAAATACAAATCTGTATAGTGTGGCATGCATTTGTATTTAGCCGCCCAGAGCGAGTAATATGTATTTCACTGCAATTATACGGGCAAATCCGTTTGGGTATGTTTCTACCTGTTTTAACATCAAAAGACCAAACTTTTTGCTGATTTTTCTTTACAAAATAGATCAAGCTCAGTCAGATTGAATGGAGGGCATCTATGAACAGTGATTTTCAAGTCTTGCCACAGGTTCAAAATAGATTTAGGTCTGGGCTTGGACTGGGGCATTCTAACTATTTTATAACTTAAGCTTGATTTAAACTTTACACAAATGTATTTCTGATCTTTCTGTTGTCTTTATTGGTCTTGTTGATTCTGTTTGTTCACTGATGTTCTTGAATAAGTCTTTATCATTTTTGTAGTCTTCATAGAAGCGCTGTATTTATACTGAAATGAAATTACACAACACACAATTACATTACTCTATTAAACAGTTGACTCATGAAAAAGATTAATTACATTGGATTCTATTTAGGGTTATCAGAGTAAAAGGGCCTGAATACATAGCATGCACTGCGCAACGTTCAGTGAAAAGATTTTCATTTTCCCTTCACTTTACATTTATGTGATGATGCCCTGAAAGAGCCTCTCCTTTTGCTCCCCCAACCCCTATAACAGTGAATAAAATGCAACATAAAACTTGTTCAGGGGGCAAATGACAAATAAATGTTAGTTTAAAAAAAAATGGTGCCTGTGCAACCCCTTCTCAAGAACCCCTTGCTCAAAAACCATCACTGCATTGATGCACTATTTTAACTTGGTCTATCCAGTAACATTCCCAATGAAATACATGAAAGGTTCTAGGGGCATGGACATTTTGGAAGGCACTGAACATTGGCAGTAATATGCAAAGGTAGTCATTGGGACTAAGCCTAGGATAGAGCCATCCATGTATAGTCTATATCTGCTTATCCTTGCATGGTCATTTGGCTAGAGGTGGGGTAGACCCTGGATAGCTCTCCAATACATCACAGGGCAACACAGAGACACACCCAGTCACACCTAAGGACAATTTAGATAAGCCGGTTAAGCTAAGCGGTCATGTTTTTGGACTGTGGCAGGAAGCCAGAGTACCTGGAGAGAACCCCCGCATACACGGGGAGAACATGCAAACTCCATGCAGAAAGAGCCCAGGTTTTGTTGCAAGGCAACAGTGCTGTGCAGCCCATGAAAGAGCCAGCACATCCTAAATATCCAACCATTTTCTAAACCAACCTAATCCTTTTCAGTTTGCAGGGGCCTATCTCCAGTGACCACTGGGTGAGAGGAGGGGTACACCTCAGGTTGCCAGTCCATAACAGACACAGTAACATGCAATTTAAGCGCAATTTAGAGTGACAATTAACGTAAGAAGTGTTTTTGTACTGTGGGAGGAAACTGACTTTGTACCAGGTACAAATTTTCTAAGGAATGTGCTGCTGCACAAATGCAGTTTTGCTCAAATAAACAAGAGAGACGACCTTTGTTAAAGCAACAATTTAACAAGCCCGGTCCACACCTCCAAAACTGCCAGAGCTGACCTACATGGACGTGGCTGGACATTTTGTCTTCCAAATTTTCCATGCTTTAAATCCAAAATATTCTTTAAACAGTATTTGTAATATACAGATGCGGGGTATATAAAATAAAATAAATACACCACAGATCAAACTGTAATTTAATGCATCTTTGTCTGCACTGGACGATCCTGCACATCTGACTTCCTTTTCAGGACTGTGATTGGCTGAGAGATCCTTCAATCAATGCAAACCGTTTCTTAATGGGTTACGCCCGACTCCAGTAAGAGAGGTTCGGGTGACAAACCCTTTAATCATTCCCGTGTGCTGAGTTCAAAGACTTTAAGAAATCCCTGATGAATGAAGCACATCAGACTTATAGAAAGTGACATAAAAAGACTGCAGCTGGACATGCAGCCCGAAGAAAAAGAAAAAGTCTCTCTCAACCTCATTTGAAGAATGGTGTCTATTTTCCTGAAGCCAAAGAAATCTGATTCGAAAGCTTTCGTATATAAATTGCAACGCCGTGGCATCTGAAAAGCTCCGCAGCGCCCGCTAAACCCACGGCGAAACACCCGCCCGCAGCACTCTGTAGTCCTTTCCCCTGCACTCAAAACCAAGAGAAATATCTGAACTGAGCCATTATCCTTTCGCTGAGGCACCAATCGACCTACAAAACGGCACGATGGTGCTGCAGTCCTGCGAGAGAAAAGCGGGCAGCGCCGCACCGGAGCAGCCCAGCCTGTCCTGGAGCGACGCCCACTTTAGGCTCCAGCCAGCACACAATAGAGAAAACAGACACGCAAACGACCTGCGTGCAGAGAAATAAAAACCCTGACAGTTAAGATCCGACGCGCTAAAACGCCCGTTTTTTTTTTTCTATCTACAAGGCCACCCCTCCCCATCGCATCCCACCCCACTCCTCGCTGGAGGTCGACGAGCAGCGGGAGAGGACTCGCCTGCTGCCCAGATCGAGTGGCTCGTTCTCAGGCGAGAGGTGTCGAAGAGACCCGCTTACGCCCCATATCCTGATCGCCCCCCTGACAAAAACACCATCAATACTCACTGGTGGCTTGATTCACCCGGCGCCCGATAGAGTCTGCTTGCCCCCAAATCTGCCACCATATCCATTTTATCTTATTTTCTTCGCCGTTTCGCCCCCTCTGCTCTCTTTTTCCCTCGTCCAGGGTCCAGTCAGACACTTCCTGCTCAGCCCTAAAGACCGAAACCCGGTCGGAGTGACTGGAGCTCTCTGCTGACGTGGGTGTTTATTAACTGGGTGCCCGAAGGTTCAAGGAGCCATTTAAAGCCCCAGCGCCCCTTTTAAAAAGAACAAGCGAATAGAGCAATATTTACACCGTATTTAGGAATCTGTGAAGCACAGAGCTCATTTCAACCTTAGTTTAAATACAGAAGAGTGCATCCTGAAACCATTAGTCTTCTAATTTGTCAAACCAAAGCCTTCTGTAATAACGCATAACACACTTAAATAGGATAGAATAAATGCCAGGATGAATTGAAACAGTGCAACTGATTTATTCTTTCAGAAAATTAGTTTATTCTCCCATTTGCATGTACATTTAAAAAGAATGTCTCCCTTATTTATCCTGAAATCCAAGAAGAAAACTATTTAAACAGGCTTTCTCTGGTATAAAATCTCTTAGAACAGTTTATAAAGAATAAATCATGTTTCAGCTTGAAAGACCAAAAATACATTTACAGAAAAGAGAGAAAGTGAAAGAAAAGCAGTTTTTTAGGGGGGGGGGGGTGATTTCTAAAGAAGCTGCTGCAGTTGCATCAAGAGGGCGTGCCATTGGTAAATCCGGAGGGATTCATGGATTGCCAGCGCCACAGATCCTCACCTACAGAATTTAGGATGCAGAAATATCAGGAAGTTATTGTGGATGACAGAGTTTGACAAAAGTATTCTATTGGCAGTTTTCACAATTTTTTACCTTAAAAAAAAAAAAAAAAAAAAAAAATCACAGACAGTGTGTTTATTGGGGTTTTGTGTGATGGACCAACATACAGTACATACATGTGAGATGGAAGGAAAATGTCACATGGCTTTAATTTTTTTTTTTCCACAAATAAAAATCTGGAAAGAGTTGTGTCCATTCAGACTCAGTACCTTTTACTCTGTTGACCCTACATAAAGCTGCAACCAACATTTTCTCAAGTCAGAGTCCACCTCTCTAATTTAATCTCAGAATCAGTACAGCTGTTTGTGAACACTGCTCAGTCCATTATCCTAAAATGGAAAGAGTTAAAGTAAAGAAAGCTATAAGAAGTCATATTTGCAATAGATGGGGGCAGTAAATATGTGGAAGATGTGAAATGTTTAGACCACATGGAAAACACTACATGTAGATAAAAACTGCATCATCCCCACTGTGAAACATGGTGGTGGCAGCATCGTGCTCTGGGGTGGTTTTCTTAAGCAGAGAAAGGAAAACAGTAGAAAGGGAGATGGATGGAGCTAAATACAGGGCAAACCTGAGAGATAACCTGTTGTAGGACTAGCTCTCTAAACATACATCTGGAGTTTTGGATAAAAGCATATTCATGTGTTAAAATGGCCCAGTCAAAGTCCAGACCTAAATCCAACTGGGAATCTGTGGCAAGACAAAAAAATTAATGCTCACAGAAACTCTCTGGCCAATCTGACTGAGCGGGAGCTATTGTTGAAGGAAAATTGGGCAAAATCTTCAGTCTCTAGATGTGCAACGTTAGCTGATAGAGATGTAGCCCATAACACTTGCAGTTTAATTTAATGGAAAGGTGGTTCCTACAATGTTTTGATTCAGGAGGGGGCAAAAAAGAAAAAAAGAAATGCGTTTCAAATTTTAAAGATTTTTGTTTGTTTAAAAAAATTAAATTTAATTTGTCTTTTTCATATAAGGTCCTAATAAAATAAATTGAGGTTTGTGGCAGTAGTGTGGCAAAATGTCGTACAGTTACAGTTATGATTCTGCAAAACACTGTATAATCAATATTCTGTGACACTATCAATTACGTGTAATTTTCAGGACCGGGTTTATCAGATCGTGATGTGCGGCCCACTTACACATTCTTTCCAAGTCAAATGCAGCCGTCCAGCCAAGCTCTTTCTCAGCTAGTCTGGGATCAGCGTAGCAGGACGCTATATCTCCTCCTCTACGAGGCGCAATCTTGTAAATAATCTACAGAAGAACAATTTGAAAAAAAAATTGTAAATGAAGAAATAAATTATGGAATTTAATCTAACAGAAATCGAAGAGGCTCAGAGGCCATCTTGCTCTATAACTTTCTGGATAATGTGTACTGTATATTAAATCCTCCAAAAAGGATGTAAAGCAAAAACAAGATTCCGTGTTGAGGGAGAGAAGACAAGCTGTTTTATGACCTACCTCTTTTCCTGAAGCCTTCTCCATCGCTTTAACCATCTGGAGCACAGAGTAGCCTCTTCCTGTGCCAAGATTGTAAGCCTACACACACAAACATACAAACACCCAGATACTATAGCAAAATTAAATATACCGGGTTAGCAAAATGGTCAAAATAAAACTCTTATAACTACCTTGCATCCACAGTTGTCCTTCAGGTTCTTCAGAGCTGCTATATGTCCCTTTGCCAGATCTACAACATGGATATAATCCCGAACACCTACAAACGACGAGGAAAAAGTTTCATGATTCTAAAAAATTTAATTGTTAATCCAAAATGAAAAAAAAAAAGCTCCTGTACTTGCCTGTTCCATCGACTGTTTCATAGTCATTTCCAAATACACTGAGAAATGGTCTCCTCCCAACTGCTACCTAGATGGACAACAAAAGGCTTCAGTAAAATGAATTTACATCCACAGAGCCCTGTAGATGTTGCAGTGGATTCACCTGAGCCACATAAGGCATCAAATTGTTCGGGATGCCCTGAGGGTCCTCCCCAATCTGACCTGAGGAATGAGCTCCGATAGGGTTGAAATAGCGCAGCAGCACAGCATTCCAGCCCTGCACACAAAGAAGCAACATTTAAACTTCCTGTGAGATGCAACAGTGCGAGTATCTGAATGGTTTTCAACCCCCTGATTAGAACCTTCTCAGCTTTACAGTGATCCTTGATCATCTCTTCTATGAAGTACTTGGTCTTGCCGTAGGGGTTGGTGCACGCTCCCACAGGGTGCTGCTCGTCTATGGGGAGGTGCTGGGGGTCGCCATACACTGTGGCAGAGCTGCTGAAGACCAGATTGTGCACCTTGTGAGCCTGCATCACCTAAGACACATGATGATGCACACAAATACGGCACATGCTTACAGTGAGCAGGCTTGCACACAAGCACATAAACAGAATAGGCAAAAAGGCCGCCTTAGAGAAATATTAAAAACATACTTTTAATTCATATTACAACCTAAAGCTTCAATGTTTTGTTGGGGAAGTGGTGTTGAATTGTGAAGTTGAAGAAAAAGTTTCAACAAATGATAATCTCATAAATGTGGGTTCTATTTATATTCAGCCCCCTCTAAGTCAATACTTTGCAGAACCACCTTTGACTGCAATTACAGTTGGAATAAAAAAAAATATGACTAGCAGCTTTTAAAATCTAGACTAATCAACAAAATTTTAATTATACCCAATTATTCTGCAATATAGGTTGAACTTAGTCTCACAAAGATTCACATCTGAATTTTGGTTGGGACTTTGACTAGGCCATCCTAACACCCAAATATACCTTCTTCCAAAACAAACTATTGGAGCTCTGGCTGTATGTTTGAGTTGTTGTTGTTTTCAACCACTCATTGCTTACCGCATGTAAAACTGTGTATCTTTTCCTTTCCGCTTCACAACTATGCACTAATTTGTGTCGATCTCTCACATATAATCTAAATAAAATACAATGAGGTATCAACATGACTAAATGTGGCTCAGCTCAAGAGGTACGAATACTTTTGCAAGGCATCGTGCATAGGGTGGCAGATGTTGCGCACTCAGCAAACAAAGGTGAGGATTAGTGCAAATAATGTTGAGCAGAGAGCAGAATAAAGAGATAGTTGAGCAGACTGAATGGGGACTGGCTGTGTAAGATGAAATGAGAAAAGTCCAAGATGAAACTGACCTCGAGCAGGTTCATGGAAGCAGTCAGGTTGACTCTGTAGTAACGCAACGGTTGCTCCACCGACTCCCCGACTGCTTTTAGGCCGGCAAAGTGCATCACAGCACTGAAGGAGTGCTGCACAATAAACTCCCAGTTAAACACCTCAAATAGGACAAAATCTTAATATTTTAAACAGATATTTGAGACTTTATAGTGGCCAACAGAGACAGGTTTTACCAATGGAATTTTTTCATTTTAGATTTTACTTTTGAACAAATGAAGCAGAGATTAATCCAACTGAATGTAACATTTGTTAGCACCAACTATTATAAATGTAAATGTTTTTATTTACATGCAAGAGTTACCATAGATCACATGCTGACTTATTTAAATCTAGTCTAAATCCAAATTAAATCTAGTTTATTTTTTCCCCCCCAAAGGTAAAGCTGAACAATAAATGAAATAGCAAGAGAGTGCTTGGATACAATATTTGGTAAAATATGGTGTTCAAGTGTTGGGTATTAATGATCTGCTTATCAGTACTATATTTTGACACCAACTGGCCTTAATGCCCAGTGGTGGGGAGATCATATGATGGTAAAGAAACAAAAGTCCCTAGAAATTGTGGTTTGATCCTAATCAATATCCTTATTGCAGTTTTCAGCAACAGTATCTTAATCAAATATTTTCATTACATCACTCAGCCCTCAAACAGGAAAGCAAATATCTGGTATTTAAATCTGGATGAAAATTGTACAGATATGTTTTCTGCCACCAACTTGAGCAGATAACTAAGTTGCATGTCTAACAAAGTTCTGACCTTTTTGAAGAGTTTTTCCAGTGCAGGTCGATCCAGAAGGTCTAGTTCATGAAATTCAATGCTGGTGTTTAGAAGCTTCTCTATCCTCCGAATGCTCTCTGCGACATTCCCCTCTCCTCCATCCACAATCACACACAGTGACAGCAGATCTTAATATCACTGAGCCTTATTTATTACCTGTTCAGTGTTCCTAAAGGAACTGAAGCTCACCTCGGACAGCGTTGCTGTAGTTATCCACCACCACTGGCTGGAAGCCTGCTTCAATCAGCTCCACCACGCAGTGACTCCCGATGTAGCCGGCTCCACCTGTGACCAGCACCTTCTCTGCCATCCCGTGGCCCTGTTACATGCAACATGTCAAGCAATACATTCACTCTCCTGCAGGTGCATGTAATAGATGCTAACCTGTCTGACTTCTTCAGAACACACCTCAAAAGGTTTGTTAGAGCCAGTTAAAAGCTGTGTGACTTATTTGGATTATCCTACGCCAGCAGGTTAACTCCATAACCTGTCTAACTGCAGTACACAATGGTAAACTATCAAAAGCAAAGCGTCAGCGAAGCAGGCATGTTACTTTAAAGGAGAGCACAGCTGTCTTTTTTCCTGATTTAAATAAACATTTCATTACAAAATTTCGGTTCTATTTTGATTTCTTCATGTGCTCATATAATGCATACTACATTTTTACATTTTATTTAAATGTCTTTGTATTATGATTTGCCAGGAAACTGAAGAAATAAAATGGATAAAAACACAATTCATAGCCATTTATTGGCATTAGCAGCTTCTCACATTTAAACAACTGCACAGATTTAAAACAAAGGATTGACAAATGAAAGCCTGAACTCCTGCTTAAGCAGCCAAATTATAACTTTTTGCCACAACCTGACAACATAATTTAAGCTGTTTGTGAAATACTCACTGAACCTTTCCGTTTGTCTGGAAGAAAGTTGCTCCAGGTAAAGCTTCTTAGTAAATCTGATGAGAAGATACTTAAAACAAGGCGTTTGTTAGTCTGCTTATTTGAAAAGACCTTACTAGACACATAAAGTCTTTACTTCCTGGTAAACGTGGAGGAGGGTTAAGTAAGTGATTAATACACAGCTTACAGGATGTAGGTCTTCAGGATAAGAGCGTAAATTGTGCGTAAAATGGAGCTCTAAGCCAGCAAATTACACTGAAACATTATTAGCTGTTAAATAGCAAATATAAAATCATTTAGTTTAACTTTTACCCGAGGCAGACATGTATTATAATTTGTGTAATTCTATTTTGAACTTTTATTTTGAAGTGCTAGGCGGATTTTGATAAAAACAAAGCTGCACACCTGATTCACCGTGATACGTGAATACCCCCTTGTGCGTGCTGTTGCGTCAAAGAGTAGTATGTTGCTACCACGCCCCATAGCAGTGAGACAAGGAAGTGTCTATGCAGAGCACCCACTTCAGATGGCAAATTAAAGAGTGCCACGTTAGTAGAAGGCCGTGCAGCTAAATGAGGTCAGCAGCAAATAAAAATATACGGTCAGAACATTTCCACACGTCCAACAGAAAAAACATTATGTTCTCCATCTGGGTCCTGTGCAAACAAAAAATGCTTGTCAGGCAAATATTATGTGTCAACATATTTTTCAATATTTTTCGTGAATGCCGTTGATGACTTCAACCCCAACCACATATTATTAATATTCATCTATTTTCTGAATTTCTAACCCCTTGAGATGCCAGTTTTTTATAGGTAACGATTAGAAATAAAAATCTAATCGCAGTGACAGTGTATTCTAAAACTGCATTTTGAATGTGAGCCAATAGCACAACAAATGCAGAAGACACATAGATTGCTCTGGTTAGTTTAAAACACAAGGTCTAAAAAAAGACAAATCGGACAAACTTTGGTTAATTTCATAAACACAGGCAAATCTGTTTCAAATAAAAAATAAAAAATGCAAAAGGTTCCAGAAAGATTAAAACTAACACAGACAGCGCATTCACGATGAACTTTATTGATGCCAAAAGGATCAAATTTCTTCAAATAGTCATTGTAGATGGTGATGCCTGTGGCAGGAAGGATCTTTTCTAGCGGTCTGCGTAGCAGCGGACATAAAAAAGCCTTTGACTTAAGACACTGTTGTTGTAATACAGTCCTGTGAAGAGGATAATCAGGGCTGGCTGTAAAATTCTTCATTTTGTGAAGAATCCTTCTTTGCATGATAATCTCTTGCGGTTCCAGAGAAGTCCCCAGAACAGATCTACATTTTATTTCCTTTCTGAATAAACACTAAAACACAGATCCAACAGACATTGCAGAGTTTTGTATATCCTGTGGCATTTCAGTGATGGTCCTGCCCAAGCCAAAGATACCGGCACACAAAGAAAGGCAGCAGGAGTAATGAAGTAAAAGCAGATGGCCGAGAGGAGAAGTTAGATGCTGAAAAATGGCTTTTCTTTGTTAATGAGGAATGTGGGACTGATGAGGAAAGCTCAAGAAGGTAAACAATGTGACAAAATGATTCAGTACAGAGGGTATAGAGGAATAAGAACAGAAAGCATTCTGACTATTTAAAACAGAACAGATGAGACAGAAGGAATTGTAAACTAGGAGGAGGAAAATAAACTAAATACAAAAAAATTACTGGAACAATTATGGGTTTTTTTGTGATCCTTGTTCATTTCTACAAGTTTAGTTTTTAAACATAGCTGTGCTATATTGCAGATCAAGAGCAGGAATTTGGTGTGTACACGTTTAGGTGTCAAGTGTAAAGCCAGACAGGGCTAGAGGAGAAGGAGAGCAGGAGAATGTAGGCGGTTCTGGTACTGCAATGTAGATCACTTTATTTTCATCCTCTCTTCCTCTGTGGGCCAAATATTTGTGCAGAAACTGGAAGGTCATTGAATATTTAATGACAATAATAATGATGTTTGTTGGTATGTGACATCCTGTTCCTAATCCACTGCGGTTAATATTATGTTGGCCCACCCTTTCCAGCTATAACAGCTTCAACTCTTCCAGAGAGGCTTTCCACAAGGTTTAGAAGTGTGTTTATGGGAATTTCTGACAATTTTTCCACAACCTCATTTATGAGGGCTGGCACTAATGTTGGACAAGAAAACCTGGCATGCATTTTATATTCTAATTCATCCCAAAGGTGATCTATCGGGTTGAGCCCAGGACTGTGCAGGTCAGACATAATGCAGTCAGGCAAGTACCATTTTACTTACAACCTCTAAACCCATACTTTGATAGCCTGTTTATATTTTAATTTTAAAAAATCAGGTTATATAATCCACTGCTATTGAATTTGATTTGTTTTAATAATTCCTGAGACATTTTTTTACTTGAGAGATGATGGTGTGAAAAGCTGTTTAAATGGGATAGTGAGGGAAGTGATACTCAGCTGGCCTTTGGGGCCATTAATTTAATTATTTAATAAATGCCCATAGTAGGAATGAATCAGAACATAATGCTTCAAACAAGAAAAATACGCATTTTTATGCTTCATGGGAAGAATTTGATCTAAGTCATGATCATTACTAGAAGGAGATTTTTTTTGTCATTGAGTCTTTGGGTGATTGTCTATACTGACTCAAACTGACACCAACCCTTGAAGCTATCACTGTGTTTTCATGAAATTGATATGAAGTGATATGATCATTTTCTTTATTGCTCTCCTTTGTTTTTGTCTTCTGTCTTTGTTTTATTTTGATTAAGCTTGTGTCTCTTCAGAATCGGATTTTATTTCACAGGTTGCTCAGAAAGGATTTTAGACAATTTATGTTGTGGAATGGTTATAAAATGTACAACTGCCATAATTTTTTAAAACAATAATACAGTTCACAAGTTTGAATTCATGGTCGTGATCCTCTAATATGTACAGGGGACAAACATACATAAAGGCTCAAATATACAGTACATACCTTCACTATAATCTTCAAATGAGCAGTGATAAAGATTCTAGGGTGTCTTAATTTAACATTATCAACATTATCAAGGCCTACTGTCCAAAACAGCTTTATTCGCCAAGTTTGTGCACACAAACAAGGAATTTAACGTCTGTTCCACTTTCCTCTCAATGAAGACATTTTAAATATAAATATATAAGTAGGGAAATAAAAGTATTTTTTTTAGGAAATACGTATATGTATATACACAGTGTTTTTACAAAAGAGGTTGAATTAGTGCAAATATGCATGGTGCCAATCTGGGCACTCATCAGAGTGACAGCCTGGGGAAAGAAACTGTCTCTGTGGCGGATGGTTTATGCAAATAGCCCTCTGTAGCTCCAACCTGAAGGTAAAAGTATAAACTGTTTGTGTCTAGGATGTGTGGGGTCTGCAGAGATTCAGATTCCTTTTGTTTCTGTCTTTTTCATTATGTTTCAGATCATCAAACAAATTTTTATATCAAACAAAGATAACCTGAGTAAAGCACGTTTCAAAAAAATTTTTTATCCATGAAGGGAGAAAATCTACCCAAGCAAATCTGGCCATCTGTAAAAAAGTAATCCTCCTTAAATCATGAAATAGCTGAATAATCTCATGTTTTGAAAAAGCTGAGTTCAAATTAGCTAGCTATGCCTAGGTTTGATTACTGCCAGACCTTTAGAATTAAGAAATCGCCTAACAGAACCTGTGTAACAACATGAAGTAGGCCAAAAGATCTCATAAAGCAACATATCATGCCCCAACCAAAAAAATCATGAATAGCGGAGAAACTGCCAGCAAAGGGATAGAAATCCATCGTAAATGGTTTTGGACTTCACTAAACCCTAGTGGGAGCCATTTTTCCCAAATCTAGAAAATCAAAAACAAACGTTTCCAAGATGGCTGGCCGGGCAAAATTACTCCAAAAGTGCAACAACAACTCATCCAGGAGGTCAAAAAAGAACCCAGAACAGCATCTAAAGCACTGCAGACCTCATTGGCCACAGTTTAGGTCAGTGTTCAGGATTTAACAACAAGAAATATACTGGGCAAAAATGGCACCCATGAAGAGCTCCAAGACCAAATCCACTGCTAACCACAAAGAACACAAGAGCCTGTCTCATATTTATGTTTATGCATTTGGCAGATGCTTTTATCCAAAGTGAATTACAAATGAGGATATAATAATGCAGTCAATGTCTAAGCTAACAATAAGCTACTTAGAAGGAAGGCCACTAGTCAGGTTCTGTCAGATGTGACAGGAGTGACCATGTAGAAATAGAGCACATCCCTCTGAAGAGCTGGGTCTTCAAGAGCTTCTTGAAGACAGACAGATTGCCCTGTCTTGGTAGTGCTCGGTAGGTCATTCCACCATTATGGTGTAGGAACTGCTTGCCAACAATCCCTTGACGACCAGAGTGACCAAACTGTGACACAAGCTTTTGTGGGAGCATTCAAGTTGATGGTAGCTATTCCATTAAGCACTTAGTAAGCTAACATCAGTGAGTTGTTTTTGATGTAGGCGGTTGAGGGTAGCCAGTGGAGCTCAACGAACAGAGGGGTGATGTAGCTGTTAGCCAAGAAACATCTTGATGAATACCAAACTTTGGGTCCAATATTCTGTGGACTGTGCTGATGTTTTCATTAAAAGAGCAACATACTGGCAGTCAAACATGATAGAAGTGTGCAGGTCTGAGGCTATTTTGCTACTTCAGAGCCTGGCTGACTTATTTATATTTCATCTAGTTGATGGAAACACAAATTCTGCTCTCTACCAGAAAATCCTTAAAGAAAATGTTCAGTTAGTGAATAAAACATCTTTGAAAACAGCAATTTGTATTTACTTCGGCTATCCCTGTCTCATATTTAAATTTATTTGGTGATCTGACAGTGTGACAATAAAGCAACAACAAGAAATCTGTTAGGAGCAAAGATTTTTTCATAGCACTATAGCTTCAGAAGCAACTGAATGAAATCTGAAGCACATCAGCATAAATTGACCACTGGTTCAATCCAGCACACCAAATCCAATTGCCTTGGGAATCACAAACAAAAATAAAAACAAGATGGAGTCTTAGGAAGTAAACGAGATATCTTGCAACAGCTGAGCCTGACACTTGATTCCGTAAACAATAAGTGAAAACAAATCCAGCTACGACAGAAAAATCATTGCAGTGGAAAGGGGCTTATATTTTTAGGGGCCTTTTTTAATGCAAAAACACAAAACTGGCCTTTGTTTTGAATTAATTGTAGAATTAAAAGGTGAAAGCCCTTCAAATTAATGCACATTTTCAGTTCTTTGAGTATAATTATCTCCTTACAGAGAAATTAAATCAAAAAGTAGCTCAATCAGATGTAGTGTCTAAACCTTTTTAAACTATAAATTGAAATCATTTTTGGCTCCTTAAAATATGTAATAAAATAATTCACAAGACTGATAATAGCTACAATCAGAGAGAAGTCACACCTGAATTAAGCCTGTATTATTTCCTCCTGCTGTCACTACTCCAACCAGAAAACACAGAGCACTGGGGTACATTTGTTCTCTGAGAAGAAAGGGAAAAAACATGATGGATAGAGTGAAAGAGGGTGTAAAAATCCACAGAGTCTCCATCTGATTCTCTTTATCTCTCTCCACCTGAGTGCCAGTTAATCCCCCTCCCCATCTCTTGGACTCCCAGCTGGATACACCGGCTCCTTCCGAGTGGCAGACCGCATTAACACTGAGGAACTTTCCCCTGCTGTCTGTTAGTAAAAGCTGATTGGAGATTATGGCCTGCTGCAAAAAAACAGCCTTCCATCTCATCTCAAATCTCCCTTCTCTTCTTTACCTCTCCCAGCGCTCCTCATTTCTTTATCTTCTTAATCCCAGCCCTCCTCCTTTACAGTGTCATCAACTTTTGCTCACATTTTTGCCCTCCATCTTTGCTCTTTCTTGACAGCTGAATGGAAAGGCGGATGAAGATGAGTAAATGGGGGGAAAAAAGAAAGAAAGAAAAAGCTTCCCCTCCTGAGTGGAGCCAGAATG
Organism: Crenichthys baileyi; assembly: GCA_036173005.1. NCBI lineage: Eukaryota > Metazoa > Chordata > Actinopteri > Cyprinodontiformes > Goodeidae > Crenichthys > Crenichthys baileyi. The sequence goes on from JAHHUM010001801.1 coordinate 74,502, forward strand.
ATGTCATGGGGGCATTTGTCCTCCTGGTGTGGAGGCTTCCCTTCCTCTGCTAATTACCTTGTACAAACTTGAATCTGATATGGCGGATATGAGGCCCAAATACAATTATTGTGGGCTAACAAAGAGATATTGAGATTCAGGGAATGAGGGAGAGACCACAAGTGAGATAGAAGACGAGCCATGTGCACGGTCCATGCGCGCACACCCACCCACACACACACAAACACAACCACTTGTCCTTCCCCTCCATTCCCTCAGATAGGCTAATGTTATTACACGGGTAATTATCCTCATTAGTGCCAGCAGCTGTAGAGAGCCCATTGCTCGCTGTTCATACTCCACCCCAAACCTTTCTGTCTTCAAAACCAGTCTTTGTACTCTCCAGATCTCATTTAGAGACTTCGTCTTTATCCTTTCAATTTTAGTTGTAAAAATAGAACCAATCGACCATCTACAGGTGCATCAAATTAAGTTTAAACATTAGGAATAAGTTCATATGTTTCAGTAATTCAATCCAAAAACTGAAACTTATATACGATATAGATTTTTAACACACATAGTGATTTATGTCAATTATTTTGAATCATTATGGCATAAGGCTAAGGAGAACCCACAATCTGGTTTCTCAGGTCATTTAAATGTAACGTCAGGATAATAAAGAGAATCGTTTTAAATACAGAAATTTTATGTTTTGACATGACAGTTGTCCAACAGACAATCATTAAGAACCTACACAAGAAGTATAAGCCATGAAGGGTTATTGCTAAAGAAGCTGGCTTTTCTCAGACAGCTGTCTTAAACCATGTTAAAGGAAAGTTTAGTGTAAGGAAAAACTATGGTAGAAAAAGATCTACAAGTAAGAGGGATAAGTGGATTGCAGTTGGATTCAGGGCTCCACACAGATGTGCAGAGCAACTGTCTGATTCTGATTAAACCATTCCTAAATCAGGGTCAAAGTTAGAAGCATCTTACCTGAGTCAAGGAAAAAAAGGACTGGACCGTTGCACAGTGGTCCAAAGACCATTTGTTCAGACGAAAGTAAATGTGGCATTTCATTTGGAAATCAAGGTCCCATGGTCTGGAGGAAGAGCGGAGAGGCACAGAATCCACATTGTTTGAGGTCCAGTGTGACATTTCTGCATGGAGCGCTGATTTTGGGCCACCATGTCATGTGTCAGTCTAAAGTCAGCAAAGAAGTCTACCAGGAAATTTTAGACCACTTCTTGTGTTTATCTGCTGACAAGCTTTATCGAGGTGCTAAACAAATTTTCCAGCAGGACTTGTAGTCTGCCAACACAGCCAAAAGTATCAATACCTGTTTTAATCACATGGTATCACTGTGCCTGATGGGCCAACAAACTCATCTGACCTACACCCTTTGGAGAATCTATAAGTATTGTCTAGAGGGAAACGAGAGACACCAGACTCAACAATACAGACAAGCTGACAGCCACTATTAAAGCAACCTGGTCTTCCTTAACACTTCAGCAGAGCCACAGGCCAATCGCATCCATGCCACGGAGCAATAATGTAGCAAGCCATGCAAAATGAGGCTCAACCAGCTAGAGACTGCATAAAATGTACAGTACGTGGACATATTTTTTTAGTAGTCTGTATTGAAATAGCTTTTTTGTTGGTCTGATATAATAAAACTTTTTTTTAGAAATTGAAATGTGGGTTTTTATTAGCTGTAAGTGATAATAATCAAACATAACAACACTACATGCTTGAAATATTTCACTCTGTGTGTAATGAATCTATATATTATATGAGCTTCACTGTTTGAAATAAACTGCAAAATAAATAAACGTTTTGATGATATTCTAATTTACTCAAATTACACCTAGCTAAATAACAGACCAGAATCATCTGTAAAGGTGAGACCAAACAATTTTGTTAGATCTTCAAAAACTTCAAAACTGGTCAAAAATCCCAGTTTGGGGAAGAACATGTAAAGTTCTGTCAGTCTGAAGAGTCTTCAACACAAGGTGGCACTGTTTGGTCTTCTCTGGCTGCCTCTCCTCTGATCTGTCTCCAGTTTTCCTGCTGTTACAGGCCATTCTTCTCCAGAGTAAATTAGCTGTCAGAGTCCTTCCTCCTCCTGCATAATGACACTCTCTAAATTTGATGTCCGGCAAAATGAAAAACAACTGTATGTTGATGGCTTGGAGACTCTGGCTGTTTCCTTCTTGCATTTTAACTTTATAGAGAAATTATGGAATCATCAACTGAGGCTGGCAGCTTTATGCACAGCATCCCTATCGCTCTGTGAGATTGCCTTTTTGTTTTTATTGCCAGGGGCTGCTGCTGCAAAGACAGACAGTGAGTAACCTGTATGCCTCTAAGCCCTGCGTCAGGCGCTAAATGTCACGCATAGCCTGTTTTTATTGGCTAATGTGCCCTGTTGTGCCCTTCTCTTTTTTTTCTTTTTTTTTGCAGGACGCCTTTGTTAAAGAAATGGTTGTTAATGCTGCTGACCAGATGGGCTCCTTCCCCCCACAGGTCTCACTGAGGGTGTTTACCATGCACTGGGCTGTGGATAACAGGTGAGACCGCTGCTTGGCCTCTCAGCCAATCAGAGCAGCAGCTGCCTGGCCTCTGCCTGTAAACCTTTATTTGGCATTTGAGTCCCTCCTCACAGGGAGTGGGGTTGATAATAACACTGAATCAAAGTGATTTCTGGTTTATGTGTTTTTCTTTTTTTCTCATATGAGGTTTTTATGTGGCACCGTCACGCAGGCTGCCTCACTCAATCCTCCCTTGGGTGTCATTATTTTCCCAGTGAGCAGCTTGGGTTGAGTGAAGCTTGAGTATCATCATGGGTATCTAACACTGAAAACCCACTCAGTCATTTAATTTTCGTTTCATGAAGTTTAGAGATAAATTGCCCCCCAAATGTTACCTCATGTCTTGTGTGACAAAATGTTTCCATCTCTATCGCTGCACAAACAGTGGACATTCCTTTCCCTTTTTTTTCCAATCCAGGCCATCCTGAATTACTGCAATTTGGTATCATGGCAACAGCAAAGGTAAGGCCAGGCTGGGGATTGTTGAGGAACGGCCTCTTAAAGCTTTGAATCAATCTGCCTTAATGGATGACCTGTGTCGAGCATGCATATGTGGATTAGTTTAGCCAGGAGCACCTGTCCCCGTTCTGTCAACAGAAGATCAGGTTACAGGCCCCTTGTCCACCTGGCTGACACCACTTCCTGTGAATGGTAATGCCTGCACTCGTGCTGTTCACTGCTGCCACATGTCGAGTTATGACATAAACAGGAGATTTCAAGATACGGTTGGGTACAATATGTTCTCTAAGTGAAAAACCTTTTGGTACATTATGATAAAAAAATGCAGCTCACAGCAAGTAGGTCAACAGAGGGCTTCGTGTGTGGATCTCAGCACACTCCCCATCCTATGACCCTCTAAAAGGATAAGCGAGCACAGCTAATGGATAGCTGGTTGAGTGATATAGAGTAAACTGACGATAACCAACTCAATATATAACCAATTACTGCTCCAAATCTCCACTGGATTTGAACATCTATAGACTGATTTTTTTGCACATTTGTCTTTGCAAAGTAACTCAAGATCAGTCAGATTGCACAGATGAGCCTTGCCACACATTTCCAGTATGATTTAAGTCTAAACCTTTGACTCTTGCTGTTTGTTTAGGGTTGTTATATGATGAACCTCTTCCATCAACTTTAAAAAATGTTGTTGTCGCTATTGAAGTAAACCATCAACACAGCAGATGCTATCACCGCCATATATCACTGTAGTGATATATGGTAGTGATATATGTAGTGATATTCAGGGTGATGTGCAGTTTTCTGCACATGGCATTTTCTGTGTTGGCCAAAAAAAAAATTGGTCTCAACTGACTTGAACAAAGTCTTCCACATCTCTAGTGTGTCCCTCAGGCTACTTGTGGCCCAGGCCATGTATCTGAACATGATAACACATTGATTAGTTTGTGCTTTGAAAAGTGAATGAGTTGGACTGATTTTTTAATGCCTCAATGATTCCTTAATCAGAGTAGAGTGAGTATGGTAGAGCAGAGAAGAGTAACTGACAATACAAACATTCTTGTGGAATAGTCAGGCACTGTACCAGAAATTAAAGAAATAAAGGTATAAAGTTTATTAAAAAAAAACTTTTTCAAGGATGATCAGAGAGCTGGAGAACTACTGACAAAAGGCAATTTTTGTGTACCTTAATTAAAAGAAATAATGGCTGATTTAAAGATTTTGCACAGTAAACTGTTTTTTTTTTTTTGAGGTTTTGAGAGAAAGATGTGAGGCAATCATCCTTCTTATCCATGCATATGAGAAATCTGATATCCCCACTGCCATCATCTAGGCTACAATCCTTAGGCGTAAACATCTAATTTAGAGCAACATGCTGAACGCAAATGTTCTTAATCATTTGAAGATCTACAAGGACAAAAACAGCCTTTTTCATAGCAGCTGGAGTAAAGCTCCCACATATATGCCCTTTTACTGGTGGTGCACTGTCATCTTTCCTGATGATGGATCCCCTGATGATGAAACAATTAGCTAGCAACTGTTGTGCTAACCACAAAGCTGGGCGGATGATAGATGGGATATGTGATAGACTCTGCTGGTTGGTCTGGGGGCTTTGTCCCGGATCCCTGACACCTTCTATCTTGTGATCAATGCAACCCCCACGTTGCTTCCATCCAGTCCCCAGATCCCCCCCACCAGCTGCCTCTGACCCCTCATCATAGCCCTGCCTCTGCTTGCCATGTGCTGGGAGTCAAAGGGTTCCCACCTATCGCTCATCAGAATGGAACCCCACCATCTCCTGCTCCTGTGCACCAAATCACAATCAATCGCTTGGCAGACAGAGATGGATTGGGACGTCCACGACCCTGTACCTTCTAGGGAACCCACCCACCCTTCAAAGGGCTGCTGTCACTGACGAATAATAGAGGTGATTCCAAGAGGAGTGTGCAGGTCAAGTCTGCTGGCCTTAGAAGGAAGTTACCACAAAGGAATGGGGGGGACATTTTTTTCTCTTTAGGAACAATGTCTAACAGCATGTCTGATTAAAAGGAGAGAAATTGTAGTTTTGCCATAAAAAAAATAACATTAATTTAAATCTATCTAAATGACTCAGCTGGTGGGGCAAGGAAGTGTTCTCAAACATGTTTGTTATGCATCAATGTATAAAATATTTAATTACTTTAAAGCAGATTGTGCTTTCTTATTGTTGGTTATTTTGAGCTATTTTATGAAAAAATCAAATTACACATAAATCTGCTGATTATTCTGTTATAATTTCTTTATTGTAAAAAAAATAATCACACAAGTGCTCCTAATATTTTGGCAAAAATTAATGTTTTTATGTTATGCTTTAACCACATAGCTATTTTAACTTTTATTGTTTGATCAATTAAATATAACTAAAAACATCATATTGTATGAGTTCATGTTTAATGCGTAGAAATATTTGAATCAGCAAAAATTAATCAGATTTTTGTGTAATTCTGCAGCGTAAAAAGTATGTTGTGCGGATCTGTTATTTAATTAATAAATAAATTTAGCACCTGTTAAGCTCACATTTGCAGTTGAAATACTTGTGAGGCTATTCATAGCATTTTCATAAGAGATTCAATTAATCTCTAATTAAGCTCTAATTATTAAACCAGCATCTTTATAATGATTCCAACTTTGCAGCAATAAGTTCAAATGTGTTATGCTTCTTGCTGAAAATGTCCTTTGTGACATTATTTACTTACTCCAAAGCAACGTAGGTTGTTATTGTTATTTAACCTGCTGAACATCCTCTTCAGTCTCTCTCTTGATATTTTGACAAAGCTGCCAATTTTGACTTATTTTATCAACCAACTAACCTTTTTAACTTGTTTAAACTATTGGATGTAAGTTATGCCAAAACGTATTATTATATAAGTTTATATTTATGTGTTAAAATATGTATTAAGTGAATCAAGTTGCCCTGTTGCCTTGCAGCAAGAAGGTCCGGGATTCGAATCCCAGCGTGTGCTCTTTCTGCATGGAGTTTGCATCTTCTCCTAGTCAAGGAGTTAGGAGACAAGTTAGGTTAATTAGTCTCTCTAAAAACTTGATAGGAGATGCTGCTTCCTGCTGATAAATTGTTGTTATATATATGAATTAATGTACTATATGAATTGTTTATCAATAAAGGTGTATTTAACAAATTATTATTTGTTTATTTATTATAATTTATTTATGTATTTATTTAGTACTTTGGATGTTATATACCAGTTTATAAAAAAATTGGAATATTACTTAAGACTATTAATAAAAAGGATTTTTTGTAGAGAAATGTTACGCCCATGTTCAATTCAATTCAATTCAGTTTTATTTATATAGCCCCAATTCACAACACATGTCGTCTCAAGGCACTTCACAAAAGTCAGGTACATACATTCCAATTAATCATAATCATTGAACAGTGCTGTCAGATTCAGTTATTTATTCAAATTGGATAAAAAGTTTTTCTATATAAGGAAACCCAACAGATTGCATCCAGTCTGTGACTTCCAGCATTCACTCCTCCCGGATGAACATGTAGAGACAGTGGACAGTCACTGGCGTTGACTTTGCAGCAATCCCTCATACTGAGCATGCATGTAGCAACAGTGGAGAGGAAAAACTCCCTTTTAACAGGAAGAAACCTCCAGCAGAACCAGGCTCAGTGTGAGCGGCCATCTGCCACGACCGACTGGGGGTAATGGCTGACACTGATACAGGGATCATTGCTGATACAGTCACTGACACCCTCCGCAAAAGGTCATTGCTAAAAAAGCTGGCATTTCACAGAGTGCTATATCTAGGCATATAAAAATTGAAAGTTTAGTGGAAGAAAAAAGTGTGGTAGAAAAGCGTGCACAAACAACAGGAATAACAGCAGCAAATCCCATTCAAGAGTTTGGAAGAGATGCACAAGGCATGGATTGCGATGACAGTCAGTGCTCAAGACCCTGCATAAAACACACTCATCCTGGATATGGGTTATAACTGTACTCCCGACTTAGAGACAACATCGGCAATGTCTTACCTGGCAAAGGAGAACAAGGACTGAGCAGGTACTCAGTCCAGTGTTAAGTTTGAAGATAAGACACAATGAAACCAGTGATGCGGATCAGCTGAAGCCTGCTATTAAAGCAACCTGGGCTTCCTTTAACACCTTAGCAGATCCACAGGCTGGTCGCTTCCATGCCAGGCTGCGCTGATGAAGTAAAATATGCAAAAGCTGCCCAGACCAAGTTCTGAATGCAAATACTGTATAGTACATGAACAGTTTTTTCTTTTCTTTTTAATCCATTTCTGTATAAAAATAATTTTTATTGGTCTTATCTAGCATTCAAATTGTCTGAGAAACTAAATGATTATGGCTGTAGTCCATCATCATTAAAATGAACAGAAAAAAAACCCACTAGAAATACATCACGGTGTGTCTTTTATCTATTTATATATAAAAGTTTCACTTTTTTGAATTGTCTTACTGAAATAAAATATTTTCAGCGATATTTAAATTTATTGAGATGCATTCTCGTATAAGTAATGATAAATATGTTAAATTAATTTAAAAAAGCAAAAAAACTGTGAATTTACGGCAGTAAAATGGTCCCTTTCATTTTAACAGCACTTAATGGTTTCATATATCTGTTCCAACATGAACCTACAAAAAAAAGGAAAGAAATTTCATTTTAACTAAGATACAGAAACGGCATCTCTTTGCATATTGTATCTGTCTTCTATGTTCTGTCGTTAAGCTCTTTTCTCCTCTTTCAGAATAATACAATCTTGACATTGTTCTGCAGATCATTGTGCCCATTTGAAGAGTTGCTGCCTGGTGCCTCCTGATTTACTTCACAACAGGCCAAGTGATTGCATCATTCACATGAGCACTGACAACAAATATCATTCAGACATGGAAAAGTCTCCACAATGCCATAACACCATGATTGGAAACGAAAGATCTAATTTGGTATTCACCGCCGAGTCCTCAAGGAGGATCATTCACATGTAGATGTGTCCTTCTGGAAGTGCCTCGGATATACAATTTCCATTTAGATAAGGTGTATACACAAATAAAGAAAGGACATTGGGTTCTTCATTTGATTAACTAATCATAGTCTTTGTAATTCCACTCTGGGACCTTTAAGGGCAGTGCAGGGCCGCAAACCCTGATTAGCCAACGCATGATTGCTGCAGCTAGGGCACAAATCAGTTCAAGTAACTCAGCCCCAAAGACGACACAGTGGCAATGATTAAACAGGTGATAAGGGAGAGAGCTTCTGTCTGTTTAATCCCTTTTCCCATTGTCTAAAGAGATAGCCAGAATGTAGTCCCAGATCTACAATAACTGGACACCACAAGAATTGGAGTGGGAGGTGATTAGGGCCTTTAAAGCTCCCTGGAGTGTGGAGTCAGGTTGTTTGTGATTACCCTGAACATAAAGGTACATTGTGTCCTTATTGCCTCTTGCTGGACAGGGGAATTCATTATCTGATTCTTAAGTTGAGAGGAAAAAATACACCCACAGGACTCGGGGCAGATGAGGAACGGAATTTTCCACGTTTGTGGCACCAGCAAGGAGGATTCAGATTGCCTGCATGTTGAAAAACCAGCAAAAATACTCCTCAAAGTGCTTTAACCCTCTTCCCACTTCTCTGCCAGCCCTCTTAATGCACTGTAGTGGCGTCTGCGCATCATATGAAGGCTATATAGAAACTCTACAGCTCCTCTCTATGACTGATCTCTTTTGATAGGCCTCATTATGCAAACTGCTCCCAACTCCCGCCGCATAATTAGTGCTTAATTAATTTGAGTGAAATCTTTCATCTGTCTGTGTCCGGCCAGCTCCTTCCTTCCATTTACAACATGATATTAATTTCAGAGGGGGGGAGGAGTGCTAACACAGCGGATGAAAAGGCTGATATAATTAATCAAGTACTGTATCTCTTTCCTTCATTTTTTTCAGGAATAATAATAAGTGTGATGAGCAGAGTCTGATTAACCCTATTATGCTCCCTAATTAGGGTGATCATTTAATAATCAAGGAAGCAGCACAATTATAAGAGAATGCAAATTATGCCATCTAATGAAGGAGTGTGCCAATTTTTGGGAATTCTTTGTTTGGAAAATGTATAATTCCCAAACCAATTGTCAAGACAAGGTTCCCCTCTTTGCGTATATGTGTTAGGGTTATACTTACAAAGTCCAAATCCTTGCCTTATGCATTTTAACACATTCAGGTATCTCTAAAAAATCAACCCCAAAAAGAAGGACATTATTTAATGGAAGTGATTATCTAGAACCAAATAAATAAAATGTGTTTACAGGAAAACTGTCATGCACTCCATACCTCTGGCCTTTATGGAAAAGTGGCAAAAAGAAACCCATTGAAATCATAAAAAGTCAGTCTTATAATTTGCCAAAGGCCAGCAAACATATTAAATAAAATAAGAGTCTATAATTTAAACACCATGTGTGGTGGAAAACTAACTCAAAATGACACATAGCGGTGGCAGCATCATGTTATGGGATTTTTTTAAAACTAAGAACTGGGAAGGTGGTCAGAGTTTTGGCAAGATGGATGGAGTTAAATATAGGGCAGTCCTGGTAAAAAAAAAAACAATTTGCTTTGGCAAGAGACTTGAAACTGCGGTAGAGATTCACATTCTAGCAAGACAACCACACAACCACACACACACACACATGCATATGTATATATATATTATATATAATGATAAAAAAATGTCCATTGTCTCTGGAGAACATATCAATATCAGTTGGGCAGGACTTCAGCACCATGGACAGCAGCCACACAACACAAACACATATCGAGGCTTTGTTTAACATAACTTTATGAATAATTCAAGGAGCAGATAGTCATGAATTCAACAGAGGTTTTTACATGGGCTTAATGCATCTTTAGATGAACAGACACTAGTCAACAGATAAAGGATAAGGCCCATTAGGTCTGCCAGAGTCCATCTTTCATGCTCCTCAATGATCCAGCTGCTGTCCACACTTTCATCACGATAATGGCAACCTCATATATGAAGCCCATGAGCAATGGGCTTGATTTTATTTCTCTTACCAGCCACAGAGAAACAGAAGATGGACCTTCTTTTTTGTTGTTTACTTTTGTGAGAAGTGTATTGACTACTAAGCAAATGCCTGTCAGTGAGATCCTTTATATGCAGGCTGCTCTTGATCCAGTGTGCATACCTCCTCCATGTCTTTGTATCTGGGAGGTGTGTAGTGTGTGTGTCTACATGAATGTACCTCAATTTGCTCCTCTTTACCCCCATAGTGCAGCTGTGCCTCGGAGAACTCTTGTGAAGTAATTGAATGAGCCGAGGCCGGGTGGGGAGAGGAGGAGGAGGAAGGGAGGGGGACCTGTGGCAGTGAATGTGGTGCCCGCTGGCCTTATTATCCGTAATACAGCGGCCGCTCTGCCTGTGCTTTCTCATCCACTCATGAATACAGAAATGAATGTGATGGACGTCAGAGGTGAACGCGGTAGGGGGAGATGGGCCAGAGCCTGTTTTAATAAGCTCCCAGATAGAACAATCACTTTATCCACCTCCACAGCTCAGAGGTGAATTAGCGTTTAACATTCCAGGGCATGCTTTCTGACAGGGGACTCCACCCCAAACAACCAATGGACTGCAGAGATTACTGAGAGACACTCTGCTGTTTCTGATGAGGAAATTAGGGCTAAACATGCCCCTGGGACTCAAGCGACCGATATGCCCGGTTTGCAGGAAGATCTGTTTTTTTTTCTTTTTTCCAACAAGAGGCTCCTTAGAATAAAGGATGTTCTATTGTTGCCCCTTTGAAGCCCTTGCTCACATGAATGTGCACACACTTTTTCCATATTCTGTTAGTCTAAAAAAACACTTCAGTTTATAGTTTAGTTGTTGCTCATTTTGCAAAAGGCCGCCTTACAAAAGAGCTCCACAGTACTTTTGCAGAAATGTCCTTAAAGATTGAACAAACATATGTCCTTGTCTGCGAACAGTGATCTGCATAATTGTCAAAAGTACCAACGACATCAGGGACATTCCCAGTCAAGTCAAGTCCATGTAGTCCATTAGCCTTAAGCTCAGAGGTGTAGCACTTTGCAGAGCTTTTCACAGCAACCGGGTCTCATGGGCAACCTTCTAAAGTACACTTTAAAGTCTAGACAGTGACCTCTGTGTTGCTCTGATGGCCAAACAGGCAATTTTCCCATTGATCTTCTTTGGTGCTGCAGCTCTTCTCTTACTACTCACATCAAGCCTTTTACAACTGCTGCCTTTTCTTTTATTTACAGCTGGAGTTAGACTGTGTCTTAATACTCTGGATTCCCCTAATTTACCCACAGATGGCTTTTAAGTCCTTAGGAGAAAGCAGCAAAAAAGTGTCATCTAAACCTCCAGTTAACTAATGTGAATGTGCTACAAAGATTGATAGCAGACAAGGAGGGAAGTCATCTTCTGTTGAGAGGTAAGCAAAAGATAAGCAAGAGTCTGTCTTAGGTCAGAAGGTTAACTATGATTTCCCTTCCTTATAAATCATATATGCAAAATGCCAGAACTGTCTCTCTTTTTTTTTTTAACCCTACAAAAACCAACAAGGAAAATCAGAAATCCTACTCTTTATATACTTTTCTCTTTAATTGCTAAGGGACCTATTAAAAATTACAGATTGATTATGTTATTTACAATTTTTTTTCTAAAAAATTAAAAAACGACAGAAAGCATATAAAAACATGCTTTAAGGAAAGGTTTTTAAATTAACTATTTTTATGGAGGAACTAGAAATAATTAAAGTATCAACATACATCCAAGAAATTTTAAAGTGCCTTGCAAAAGTAATCATATTTGAACTGTTTCCCACTTCATCACGTTATTTCATTGGGATTGTATAGATTTGACCAAAACAATTGAAACAATTAAGAGGATATATAGCTTTTATTTGTTTCTTTATTACAAATAACAATATAAAAAGTGTGTCTTGGTATTTGTTTAGTCCCCCTGAGTCAATAATTACAACCACATTTTGCTCCTATAACATACCTACGTAACCATAGGCATCTTGGCTGATTCAAGTTCTCCTTTTACTGCTTTTAAATTTAGGTGGCCATGTCTTGGTAGGTTGTCAGTTGAGCCATACTCTTTCAATTTTCAAGTGATGGATTGAACAGTGCTCTTTGAGATGTTCAAAGCTGTATTTATACTGACATTCATACTGATACTGAGGTATCAGAGTAAATAGGGCTGACTTATTCTTATTGGAAATACATTTTGAAAATGTTCCTCCTGCTTTACAAAAGCACACTGCTTTATGTTGGTTATCATATAAAATCCGAATGAAATACATTAAAGTTTGTGGTTGTAAGACAAAATGTCAAACTCTTCAGTACTTTTGCAGGGCTTTGTAAATGAACGTTAGTTGAGAACTACTACCTAACAGTTAGGTAAGTAAAAAACAGATTTATTGATCACAGCTGAAGACAGTATACAGAATTTGACTGATTCTGCCTCTATAATCTCTTTAGAGCAGTTGGAGGTGTTGTCCACAAGACTAATTGTGCTTTAAAACTACACTCAAAAACCAATCAGTTCATTAAACTTTGGAGCTTTTGTTCTATATTCCTATTGTTTTTCCTTAGCTGGTTCTTTTCTCCCCCCAGTTTTGGAGGAGACAAAGGCTGAAGCCGAGGCTGTGCTGCGTCCAAAGCCAGCATGATTAAATCTGGAGCCCTTGCTGACTCTCTCCATGGTGCTGAAAGAGCCCTATATCAGATTACAAGCAGCCAGAATAGGACCTCAGATAATCCATTACAATAATTGATTGACGGAGCATTGAAAGTGGTCCTGTAGTGAGCACCAATTACAGTCATGTCCTGTTGCACTTTCAAATTGTCTTACTTTGGCGCAGCCCATGAAGGCAATCACTCATGTGGGTTGTAGAGGGTGTTTCTGTAAGAACAGGCATCCCTGCTGCACTGAACGTTAATGTTTAACAGAAACAACAGCACAGTGTTTGCAGAAATGTTCGTGTGGAAACCTTCAGTCACTGGAGGTGAACTTTTCTGTTGTCCTCAGGATTAATTCTTCCACCTGTAGGTGGTGCAAGGAAGTAACTTCTGAGCTCTGATAGTCCTGTCTGTCCAAGTAGCAGACCCATAACAATATAAGACTCCTCCTTAATTTGTAAAGGGGTTTAAAACGTTTGTCTGTTGTTTGAAAATAGAATTCTACATAAACATATGTATTTCAACAAATTTTAATATTGTGAAAAAGGAATTGAATTGAAAAAGTGAAACCTACCTAAGAACGTACCTAAGAAACTCACAGTCGTTTTTCTCCTTATCCCAGGCCAGACACTCCAGATGTTTTTTTTCTCAGACTCAGGAGTGATTTAACACAATAAAAATGTGACACTTGTGTGTCCTGCATATGTCTGTGTGCGGTGTGACTCCAGCCAGAGTCCACAACTTGTAATCCCCCCAAATCTTTGGGCTTTGCGTCACAGTTCTCTCTAAGCTGTGGTTATGCTTTTTCTACCACACGTTTTTCTTCCACTTAACTTTCAAGGAATATGCTTGCACTGTGAACAAACCAGCTTCTTCAGTACTAACCTTTTGCGGCTTACCCTCCTTGAGGGGTCTTCAGTAACTTTTTGCTGTACAACTGTTAAGTCAGCAGTCTTTCCCATGATTGTGTCATGTGTGTATAACATGACATGTATGCATTGAAATTCCAGTTTTAAACGTGGTTTTAACTATTCTAATTTATCGAGAGGATAAATTTTAGGTTTTCAATAACTGGAAGTCAAAATCTAAAAGAATAGAAGTAAACGCTTCAGAAATATAACTCCCTGTCATTATAAAAGATCAGTTTCACTTTTTGAATCGAAATGCTGAAATAAACCGACGTTTCAACAATAATTATTCGAAATGCACCTGCATAACCCATTTGACCTTACGAAGAACATAAACTTAAAATAAAACGAGATTTAAGTAAAATAAAACATCTTAAAACAAGTGTGGAGGTTTTGGGAGATTGTTCCAGTCTGCAGGGAAAACAAACGGCTGCAGCTGTATGCTAATTAGGCGCCTATGCTTCCCGTCCGCGCGGGGCAGCACGCGCCACTGAGCAAACACGCGCATGCTAGGCCGGCAACACAGGCCCACGCGCCCCACAGAAATTATCTCGAGGGAAAGAGGAACTCGTTAAAATGCCATCAAAGCTTGTAGTCCCAACAAACCACGACTAATAGACACGCACAGGAGAAGAACAACAAGAACCAGCGCAGAGGAGGTGATGGTGTCAGGAAATATTTAGGTGGCATTTTAAAAAGAATGTATGAGCTAAATATAACAAAAACTAATTATTTTCCAGCCAATATGAAATGATGAACATGTCAAACTTTAAAGAATAGATGCGACATAAAACATATCTAACATTAAATCAATGCATTCAAAACTTTACCCTTAAGTATCTCCAGCTGCATGTATTAAGTTTTCATTTTTAAATAAGATTCTTTAAACAGTCTAGGTCAAATGTATAATTTTAACTCGAACATAACCAACATAACGGTGTGTTTTCAAGCAGGTGAGAGACGGCTCCGGGACACAGAGGCCTATTGAAAGGATGGCTGCAGGCCTGCGGCTCAGCGTCGATTGTGTAATTATTTGACTTGGTCATACAGCAGCTTTATGCAAATGAGGTGAACAATGAACGACGATGGAGATTAATTCCTCCCTGGTCTGCGCACTGAAAGAGGGGGAAAGAATGCGCTCTCTGCCAAGTGGCGCACTGTCGCATATAGGCCTGCATTATTAGGCAATAAATGGAAACTCAGGCAAATATGCAAAATGTGAAGAGAACAAAGAAGGGCTATAGTTAAAGAAGAAGTGAAGTTAAACACTTTTATAGCAACAATATTTGAAATATGTGACAACTGAAAACTTTTCACCCATTTTACAGCTATAATTAAATCTATAGTGCTTCCTGAAAACAATACCTACCTGCTATAAGTAGATGCAACACCAGGTCTAAATATCTGTGCAGAAAGTCCCATCACAGGCCTCGGCTGCTGCTGTTGCCCTCCTCTTTGTCTGCAGCGCTGATTCCGCCCAGCACGCGTCTTGCTGTGGCCCAGATTGGCTGCGAGTCCTTTTTCACAGTTAAGGGGTCAATTTGCCTTTGAAACGATGAAAAAAAAAGATATCCACGCACACGGAGACGTGGCCATTGTGCACAAAGACCAGAGGGCTTTCTTATTACTTATGTATGCAGCGAGCTGTCTGATTTATATGTCGAGTTAAACTACCGAGACAGACGCGTGCCCTTAAAATAAAGAAATTAACCTCATGTATAGGGTTCAAATAAAAAAATAAAATAAAATAAAGCAAAATGAAAGTTGCTACATTCGGTTGAGAGCAAGTATTGTGCGTCAAGGTCCTGCGTAAAGATGAAGCAAACCTATGGAGAACCTGCGTTTCAAACCTGTTTTTTTGTTATTTTACCAACATCTTAGGGAATTTGAGAAGAAACAGTTTTTTTCAACAATCTTATTCTAACTCGTGACGATTCTACCGCTGATGGACATTTCCTTTTGGCTCAGAGGCCCCCCAGAGGAGAGCCACAAAGCAGCGGCACGTGTGCATTTGTGTAGGGGCCCATCAGACTGTAAAAAGAGGAGGGTCCCGGCGTGTGCCTCGGTCGGATGAGGGTGGGTGTGTGTGTTTGTGTGTGGTGGGGGGTGGGGGGTGGGGGGGTGTTCTTAATGTAATAAACCGCCTGTACATCTGCTGAGCTATCTGCACATCCTCCAACGAAATCCACCGAACCCAGGCTCAGAGCCCTCCCACAATAAAATCCACTGGGATCTTGGTTTCATCCCATTGGTCGGGGATGCTGCAACAGGGGGAGGGCGAGAACAATAGCATCATTCCGGCATAAAAAGAGTGGAGCTATGCCTTGGAGACGAAAACATTTCAGCAACAGAAGGATCGATATAGAAGGGCGAAAAAAGTCCCTAAAAATTCTGGTGTTGCCATATTTTATAACCAACCTGGATACTCCAGACTTCAGCCACCTCTCTGAAGTGCCTTTCTGCTGTTACTCGCCAAGATGCCCAAAGGATTCCTGGTGAAAAGAAACAAGAAATCCGCACATGTTTCCTACAGGACTCGATCTGATGAGGATGATCTCCAGGAGCTACACACCCCAGCTGCCTTGCCAAGTCAGACGGACCCCTCCCCGCCTATGTCCGTGGCGTCCAGCCCCGACCGCGCCTCGGTATCACCAGATTTCGTCGTGGCCGACGCGCCGGTGCCAAGACTGGAAAAGCCGGAGCAGTTCGGCAATCCAGAAGCGGTGTGCCAAGCCATCTACAGCCCCACCCGACCCATCAGCAAAGAGCACGACAGGGGATATTTTGAGCGAAGTTTCAATCTGGGCTCGCCTGTTTCTGCAGAGTCATTCCCCGCAGCCGCCTCGCTCTCCGGCCTGGACCACCTTCTGTACGCTCCGGTGGACCTGAAAATCGGCACCAGCAACAGCAGCCGCGGCGGCGCAGCCATCACCACCACCACCAGCAGCACCAGCAGCAACAGCCTATCAGTACCAAACAACCGGGTCGCAACCAAACGACCCGCAGCCGATGGAGCAGAGCGCAAACCTAAAGCCGCCTCAAAGAAACCCAAAGCCATCCGAAAGCTCAACTTTGAAGACGAGGTGACCACCTCTCCGGTCCTCGGGCTGAAAATCAAAGAGGGGCCGGTGGAGATGAAGCCGAGGGCGCAGTCCTCCGGGGGAACCAAACCTTTAGGGGAGTTTGTGTGCCAGCTGTGCAAAGAGGCATACGCGGATCCTTTCTCCCTGGCCCAGCACAAATGCTCCCGTATAGTCAGGGTCGAGTATCGGTGTCCCGAGTGTGACAAGATGTTCAGCTGCCCGGCAAACCTCGCCTCTCACCGCCGCTGGCACAAACCGCGGACCAGCACCGGCGCGTCGGCGGTGCCGCCCGCGCAGGGCGTCAAACCCGAAATGGCCAAAATGCAGTCGCTGGGCGTCAGGTCAGTCTCCGACGAAGCCAAAGACATGAGTGACAGAGACACCCCAAGTCCCGGGTTGTCTGAATCGGGTTCTGAAGACGGCTCATACGACTGCCAGTTCTGCGGGAAGAGGTTCAAGCGGCAGGCGTACCTAAGAAAACACATCCTGGCTCACCAGGCCCTGCAGAAGAAGGCGCTGGAAGAGCACGGGTTTCAAACCAGCGACCGAGCAGCGGCAGAGCAGGCTGCAGTGTCCGCACCCTCATCCTCCTCCTCAGCATCATCAGAGGAAGCCTCAAACCAAAGCCCCCTGAATCTGAGCCCGGTGGACTGCCTGTTGTGCCAGGTGTGCGGGGAGAGTTTCACCAGCAGGGCCGGCCAGGAGAGACACCTGCGCCTCATGCACTCCTCCCAGATCTACCCGTGCAAATACTGCCCCGCCACCCTCTACAGCTCACCGGGGCTCACCAGGCACATAAACAAGTGCCACCCCTCGGAGAACAGGCAGGTGATCCTGCTGCAAATGCCGGTGCGCCCCGCCTGCTGAAGATAACACATAACTTGTGCCTTTTCATGAGGGAAATAAAAATAGAAACAAAAGAGTGGCTTTGGGTTAAAAAAAATAAAATAATGATCATAAAAAGTTGCCCAATGCCATAACTTTAGGCCAATGAAAGGCAGGGCTGTTTGATGTTTAAGTGGTGTCTTTTTCATGCCAATCAGTGATTGTTGAATGCTTGTCTCTATATTTGAATTACGTATAGGCCTATTTTGAGATTTTATTTCTCAAATTAGTTTATCAAGAGGGGGGAAATGACTACAACCCGTTAGTTTGACTGTTAAAGGGTATTTTTCTAGCACAGCACATGCTCAATGATAGCTTCTAGACCTAAGAAATGTCTTTAAAAAATCTCAGAAATCTCTTTTTTCCTCCCCATCAAAGTCTCTTGAATTCACCGACCGTGATTGCTCTGTCACTGTAGCTTTACGCTTGTTTGTGGATGACAGAACTTTATCAACTTTGTCCTGGTGGAAAAAAAAGTTTGACTGAAGAATTTTCCCTGTTTAGTAGAACCACAAATGCCTTTAGTAAACAGAAAAGCCTAGTCTTAAATAGCCTGCATACACATCCAAATCCAGCTGTATAACTGCCTTAAAAAGTCAACATAGATTGTTTTAATTTTGAATGCTGGCACATATTTTATTCCTATTATTATCATTATTATTGAAGATTGTTGCAATATTTTTTCCATCATATTTATTTATTTATTCTAATTATTTTATGTAACTTATTGTTGTGATTTCTTTTATTTTCCCCTGTGAATCGTTCTGGCAGTTTACATGTCGTATAGCCAAATGTCTTTCAATTTTTGTTTTTTAATTTATTAGTTGTGATAATTGTCGTGGGTCGGGTTTTAATCATCAATCTTCACAGCTCTTGTGTTAAAAAAATAATAATAATAATAAAGAAAAACGTAAAGCTCTTACCTTAGATGCAATCTTTTTTAAGGACAAGTTATTTTTCTTAAATGTTGGCTTTTATAGCGCTTTGATTGTATGTGCATATCGTTGGTGTCTATCGAAATAAAAATATTTTCAAAAAGACACGGGCTGAGAGTGCTTGAACTTTTTCAAACTGCTTCTTTTAAAAATAAATACATTTAGCAGGATTAAATGTACTTATTAAACAATCCACTTTGTTTTGTTGTATTTATTTTGTTTCTAGGATTGTCTTTCTCTCATTTAAAACATTAAAGCATAACAGTCCAAAGAAAACTGAAAATTAAAGGTGGAAAAATCATTTCCAACTTTTAGATGTTGTCTGAATTAATGTTTGACTTTTCTTTTATTCTAATGGGGCAAATTTATGGATTTATCGTACACTTAAGCTATGCTCATATTTGTTTAAAATAACTCTCAAGCAACCCGAATAAGGTAAAACTTGACCTTTATGTCCGATTCACTTACCAGAAAAGACAAGAAATAAGTTTTATTTCATTTTTAGTTTTAAACTTTGAAAAGCTTGAAAGTTTGAATTGCAGCACCATCTGTCATCGGGGGAAGATCCCTGTGAATAACTAGAATCGGAACCAAACCTCCTTATTCAGTCCTCCGTTTATCAGAGCGATTTTCCGTAAATCATCGCTGCAGAGGCTCAAGAGAAGAGAGGAGCACTTAGGGCCTTATCATAAATCCCCTCCTGCCTTTAATACCATGTCAGGACATGACAGCGGGACAAAGGAGGTGGTGGATCAGAGCTCACCTCTGGAGCAGTAAAACATCTGTCTGCTTCATGGAAAAAGAAGAGAAACTTACAGAGCTTGATTTTTTTCTGGGTTGCAAGATGATTTAGGACTCACCAGGTCCACAGCGGTCTTTAGATCTGACCAGCACAACCCGTAAAACTCCAAGTAAGACGCGTCAATTCAAACTTCCAACAGAAATTTTGTGTTTGGGAACCAACACTACTTAACGTTTTGACTTGAGGTGGTTCACCAAAATAAAAAGCCAGAACAGAATTTCAGGACTTTTAAAATGCCCCTGTCCTCTACCGCGCCTCGCAAATGTGTTCACACCCTTGGATCTTTTGAGATTTTGTCACGTCTCAACCAAAATTCAACTGGGATTTTAGATGAACTCAACATAGAACATAAACATAAAGTGGAAGGATAGATGGATAAAATGTGAAAAGTGTGGCATGCATTTGTATTCAGCCTCTTCACAGTCAGCACTTTGTATAAAACCACCTGCTATAACGTCTGGACTTTGACTGGGTCATCCAACACATTCATCTATTTTGATCTAAATATTTTCACTGTATCTCTAACTGTATGTTTGGGATTGTTGTCCTACTGGAAAGTGAACCTCCACCTCAGTCAGGATTCTTTCACCACCTCTTCCAGGATTGCTCTGTATTCAGCTCCATCCACCTCTGTTTAAAGAAAAGCTCCTCCACACCATGATGCTGCTACCACTGTGTTTTACTTTAGGCATGGTGTGTTCAGGGTCAAGTTGACAGTAGGCCTAAAAGTTCAATATCCATCTCATTTGATCAGAGCACATTCTTCCATATTTACTGTGTTCCCTGAATGGCTTGTGACAAACTACAAATCCTTGTGGCTTTCCATCAACAATGGCTTTCTGGTTGCCACTCTTCCACAAAGGACAGATCTTTGGAGTGCATAACTGTGGATCTCTGCTGCTCCTCCAGACTTATCATTTGCCTCTTGGCTGCTTCTCAGATTAATGTTCCCCTTGCCTGGCCTGTCAGTTTAGGTGGAATGCCACATCTTGGTAGGTTTGAGGTTTAGCTGTACTCACTTTTGGATGAACTGTGCTATGTTCAAACCTAGAGATATTGTTTGATAACCTAACTCTGCTTTACACTTCTCCACAACTTTATCCCTGACCTTTCTGCTGTGCTCCTTGGTCTTTATGATGCTCGTTGCTCACTAACGTTCTCCAATCTGAAGTCTTCACAGAACAGCTGTATTTAAACTGATTGAATCACACACAGGGGGACATTCACCAATTTCAGTAAGTGACTTCTAAAGGTAACCGGTTGCAATGGATTTTATTTAGGGGTATTAAAGGTTGATTAATACAAATTAAACACCCCACTTTTCAGAGTTTGCGTAGGTAAAAAAAAGGAGAGAAACCTGTGTTTCAGTTCCTCTTCACAAGCATGTACAATTTTGTTTTGGCCTATTATGTAAAATCCCAAACACTGAGGTTTGTGGGTGATAAAGTGATAAACTGTAAGAGAAAGTAAAGGATGATTAAAAGCGGAACGCTCTGAAGAAAATAAGTGCTATAAATCAATGTCATATGTATCGCTGTATATTAAATTCATATTATTAGACAATATACATGTGACTTTTGCCAGCCAGGCCAGTGACTGCTTAAAAATAAAGTACTCGCACCCCAACTCATCCTCCTCTGCCCCGGTTCCTTCTGTGGTTTACCGTTTTATTAATATTCTGCACCTTTTCAAAGCAAAAGAAATTTTTTTTTTTATTAAACATCCACCTCCCACAGCACCACAGAGATATTTGAAATGTGAAAATAGACCACAAAGACATGAAATAATACAGTATGGATTCACAGTGTCAGCCTGTTCTGTTGTAACATATCTAAAGTGAATGACTGAGGGAAACAGCGCTGAGCCCGGTGAAAATTAGGTAACATTAGGATTATTTCTCACACACACAACGTTTCAGGGCTACAATTATGGTCAAGTGCTTTTTCTTCTGCCTCTATGTGGGCCGGGAGAGGTAGGGGCACCTGTAGGTGCTGCAGCCGCTGCACCTGTACCTCCTGGTGAGGTTCCATTACGCAGGCCTCCTCTAAGTAGGTCTGAGCAGCAGGGGAGACAGATGGGAGGAGGGTCAGGTTACCCCTGCTGCTGCTGGCACAGCCTGGCTGGGGTCAGAAAGCCCACAGAGACAGCAGCATCACAGATTAAAACCCACACTCACAACTTCAAAAAGAAACACATCAACACAAAATAAATACAAAATGTAGAATTTCAAAATGATTTAATGAAATGCTTAAATTTTCACATTTCCAGTGAATATAGCAGGACTTCGGTCATTAAAAACAGTTTGATATGTTGACAAATGATGAAAATTTCAAGCTTTTTTTGCTCTCTTATACAAAGATTATATTACAGGCATTAGTATATTTATATTAAGAGGGCAATTAGGCCCCTGAAATTGACACAATGTACAAGGATTTCTAAAACGAGAAGAGAAAAATAACAAATTTAACTCATTTTCTTCACAAATATAAGACGCACAATCTTGGTCCGCACACCTCCAGCAACTAAGCCACTAAAAGAGTAAAATATCCCTTCAAAAGACATTATTCTACAAGCTACAATCTTTAGATCAACATAATGAGTATTTCCTTCGAGAGACTTTTTGGGGGAGGGGGGGATAAAAACCACAGCTGCGATCCAGGCCTATATATTCATACATTCTTCAAAAAAACCAACCAAATAAAAAAAGCACAAGAACATTTTCTGTGACACCCCCTGCTGTTCAGATTCCCCATATTCTGCTGTAGGAATGAGCAAACAAAAGGAGGTGAGATGTTGGAGAAAGACGGTAAGGCATAGTAGTGCAACAGATGGGGATAGTGTTGCAGCTTGGGTGGAGCTCTCAGAGAGTGTGAGTGTACAGTGTTAGTGCATGGTGTGGAGGAAAATGAGGGGTGGGGGTGGACACCTGGCTACCATGACAACCTGAGCATGCAGGTTGTGAGCTTTGCTGGTCTGGCTGTTACTAAGAGGTCTGGTGAGAGTTCAGCTCTGGCGCGCCACCTAAACCCAAACTAAACCCCTCCCAAGGAGCCCGGGCCTCAGGAGGACAAATGGAGAGGGAGAGCATCATGGGAAAGAGCAGGAGTTGGTTACACTCAACTGCTTTCTGAGATGAGGATGGAGCAGCATGTTAAAAAATAAATCCTAAATCCACCTGTTGTTTTTGAGGGAGGCACAGGACACTGATCAACAGAGATTCAGAGGAGGACAATAGGCACTTGGCCAAAGAGGAGACGATCATATGATGTTCAACACGGTGGAAAAAGAAGCCTTAAATTTAGAGATGCACCAAGAAATCAGCTGGTGACCAGCCGGTCCAAATCGACTCAATTTTTTACCAAACCAACCGAACAAAGATGATTCAACTTTTGCTATTTTCAGAATCGGTGAGTTGTTAAAAAATGAAGTTAGAGGAAGCAGACACGTAAGAAGCTATATAATTTGTGATTTCTAAGAAATGGTTGTTAGTTTAAGCTGAAAGAGAGCAAACCTTTTAGCAGAAAACAGGAAGGCTAAACAGAATACAGTAAAGTTGCTCTGTTTTATCCTTTTGTTATGAATGTGGTGAAATATTGTCAGCAGGGGTGTTAAGATTTTGTGGGTATTAAAATTATACTATATTGCTGGTCAAAGTGAAATCTGTCTTCAGCAGTGTTATCCAGTTGCTATCAGCATGTCGTTCGTATGGTAAGTTAAGTGTAAGCTATTACTATAAGCCTGCGACACCGTATAAAATGTTTGCAGCACGTATTTTAAAGTTTAAAAGGAAGTAGTTTAGTTAATAGGCCAGATATATGGATTGACAAGTACTGTCACAACACTGCAACTAGCTGTTAGTTGCCAATGATGCTAAAGCTAGAATTATCTTTGTAGCATCTTGTAGTTTTAGTAACGCTATGTGCACCAACTGTACTGATTGCTAATTTAAGATGTTAAAGCCTGTTTTAAATGTCAACTCAATCATTAGGCCTGTCTAAAAAATAATAGTTAACCCTGTTTTACAGCAACCAGTCACAGCCGGAAAAATAGAAAAAATACTTTAAATGCTGTCATTATTTTATAGTTCTTAAAGAAACGATGTGCTAAAATCAGCATCGGCAGATCAAAGCAGACATCGGCGCATTTCTAAATCTATTAATACTTCTTATTACACAGGCACTGTGAGAAGCTCCATCAGACAGACTTGTGTACATGAACAGACTCTAGAGGGTTGCATAAGTCACATTTACACACAAACACACACACACCAGTGCATGGAGTAAAGATTCACCTGAGGGTCTGGTGTTTCTTTTTCTTCCTCTAAACAACAAAGGATTCATGTTACAACAACACAACACAAATAATTCAACTCATTAAATTTAGCAAACACAGAAGAAATTTTTTTAAAGCAATTTCCATCCCAAACAAACGTAAGAGGTTCATTCAATGCGAATGATGAGCGAGTGCAAAGACGTCGGTAGGTTGGGAATGTTGGAATGTCGGTGTCATCACAGGACAGGGAAAACTGATGGCGGAGGAAAGAGACGGGAGGAAACTTATCTAATTACCGGACATGAGCCCAAGTTAATGACATCATAGAACGATTACAAACGCAGTCTTTTCTCATTTCAGCAGAGTTGCATAAATCAAACGGTGACAAAATCTATTGGAATTCATTTAAAGTGGAAAATGAGAGGTAAAAAATACAAAAACAAATTTCATTTCAAGTTGAAAGGATGCCATCGATTGTCCGATGGAGAAAAAGCAATAACAAAAAAAAAAACTCGGACACTGCAGAGACTCTGTTCCCAAGTGTGGTAGTGCATATCCACCTGGAAAGGTGGTCCAAAAATGCATCATTCTTCCACAAGCGTTGCTACAGAGCAGGACAAGAGCGTCAGTCACAACCTGACGTGGAATCATCGACACAGGAAGGCAGTAGCAGATGCAAAAAGAGGTAAAAGGACAAAAATATCTAAAATGACACCAATCCGCTGTGCAAGTTTAGCACAAACTGTATAATTACAGTGCTTCTTTACATTAAGTGTTGAATTAACTGAAGAAGAAACAGCTTGAAGCAGTCTTCCTTCCATTTCCTTACTATGGTAAGAACATCAGTTTTTCTAGTGCTTTCAGAGAGCTCTAGAATCTATATATAAAAAAAAAATAATCACATTTGGATCACAGTTTATATTAAGACTTTTAAGTCTTCCTATGATGAATCCACCTTGATGAATATAGTTTAGTCTTGTGCCTGTCTCAATTAAACCAGTAGAACAAACTGAAATATGGAGACAAAGATCATCGATAGCCACTTAAATTAAAAATTACAACAAGGCAATGTTTATATGACACAAAATAAACAACAACGAAAAACAATCTTGCAGTCCCGGCAGGGTGTGTGAGGTTCTTCCACAGCAGAATAAAGGCTTCACTCTTGGGAATGGGGGATGGGCTGAAGAGCTTAGTTTGAAGATTTGCTTATAGCGCTTGCTGATCTGCGGAGTTTTCCCGAAACTCTGTGTTTCGTGGAACGGGGCAGGGTGGGAGACACCTGCTCGACGGAGTCTGTCGTCGCCATATTTCCGCCTTCGGGACTCACGCTGCCAGTGAGGGATCCTAACAGAGAGATGGATGAAGAGTTTGCAGAAAGAGAAGTTTAACAGTTAAACACAAACTGTATAATGTTCATCCCAGCATGCTGCATCATGCATTTGATTCCTCATTAAACCAAGCTCACAAGGATTTTCACCAACATTCACAAGGCTACAACAGAAACTGCAAAAGGAAAAACAAATCACTGGTTAGGATCTGAAGTATGTCAACTCAGGTTAATTGGAATAAACAGCCCATTTTGAAAGGTTACATGCCTTTTTCCACATGCTGTAGAAAAGCAAAGCTTGTTAAAAGAGAAGCCCATGTTTCCACCCATTTGCTTATATGATGCAAAAAAAGGGCACCTTTGCAGCTTTAAGGAAAGCATCCAGTTCACAGCGTGACAGCAGAATGCTCTGAATGAAAACAAAATTACACATTACACTCTTGTTGTGAATATTGGAGCTTTCCCATTGTGACACCTTGTCATTTTTCAGGAAAAAAAAGTTCCCATCAGTGATTATGGGACGACTAACTGTAATAATGCTGCTGAGGACAATCAAGTATTGTGAGCGTCGACTTCCTGGCTGTGCCCCCCGACCAAATCCGAACTACCGGGGGCCTCCCCCCTATGCTCGTTTAAACAACTTTTCTGCTTTGTTGAGATGGCATCTGCTTGCCTATTTTCTTTCCTATCCTTTTATTTCCTGCCATTTTTCCGAGGCATCTCAAGTTGCAGCGGCTAAAAGGAATGGCAGATGGCTGGAATAACAGACACAGGCAGCACAGTGGACACCGGCAGCATCCAGCGCTGCAGCTCGCCGGGAGAGGAGGCTGGGCCGAGGATGAAACACTGGGTGTGGGCATTGTGCAGGGCTACAGGAGGGGTGGTGAAAATGCATTCAAAAAATTCTGTATTTAAATGTAAAAGAGGGAGATGCTTGGCTAAAAATGTATGCAGGGGAAAGTTTGCATTTCCATAATCTTCACTACAAAGTGTTCATTCCAACAATAAATGAAAAACAAATCTGCTGTAAACACCTCTGACTAAATAAAAGAAAGCAAATATATGTTAAAGGTGGAACACACTCAACAGGTTTCTCTTAATGGCATTAAACAGAAGCAGCTCTTAGATAGTTAAAGGTCCGGTTACCGGTACCAAGGTTTTAAAAAGCTATGGTTTGAAAGCTGCTGAACTTTTCCGTCTTCCAGCTATAGTTCCTTTTACTGAAAGTACTCTACTGCGTAGAGTAATAAACACTGCCCCTTTCCTACCAGTTGCTGTGCACTGCTGGTCAGCTGACTTTAAGAAGACTACTCCATTTTTCCCTGTGCTTACAAGAACGACAAATTTGACTTTTAAGATATATGGATACGTCGGCATCAGATTCTCATGTATGATAACCTTGAGTTAAAAAAAGCCAAGAATTAAACCAAAAATTGGTAACATGATATAATTACCTTTATTTAAAACAGCAACAATAATTCCTACTGCTGCTAAACTAATTTAACATAATCATGTTGTCGATAACATTTATTCTATTAATGTTATCGACAATGTTAGATACAAAGACATAAAAAATATAAAATAAACACCCACTACATTAAACAAGCTATTGAATGCTCATTGTGCAGAACATTATACCTTCTTGCGCTTCTGCTCTTTAAGAAGAGTTAAGATTTACTGAGATTTGCGGTTCTTAGATAGGAACAGATCTAAAAGATCCGTTTAAGAGCTGTTTCAAAGAATGGATCATTTTTATGTTTATTTTTAATAAGCCAGCCTGGGGTAGCTCATTTTATCTGGTAAATAATGACTATAAGGAATGACAGGTTAAGACTTGGATCAGAATCACTTTAAAAAAAATCCCACCAATATATACTCTACTGGCGAGACACCTGTGTTCTAATCAATATGAAATGTTGATTACAATTTCATTTGACATTTGTGAATATCTTACCTTTTATAATTTATTTTTGGGTTACTTTTTTGACCCGGTTGCTTCTATTTGAAAAGAGCTTGCCAACCAGCTCGTAGCCTTCCAACTGCAGTTGTACAAGAACAATATCTTTGAAAGAGTGAGCAAAGTTAAAATATTTCCAAACAACCAAATTGGTATTTTCTGCAAGTCTGAGAAAAATACAATAACTGTCTTTCAGTCAGCTGACTGCCAGTGCCCAGCAAAAGATGGGGAAAACTCTGTGGCGTCTCATTAAAACGACTTTAACCCAACAACAGTGTGAGGTCAAATTTTAGCAGATTTGAAACTGCAAACTTTGAAACCCTCAGTAATGAACAGTAATATGTGTAATAATGTGTAAATACCACAAAACAATGTTATTTTTACTCCAGGTTATAACATAAGGATCTCATGCCAGCCATGTCCTTGGTTGTATTTGCCTCAAAATTATGTTTTACAGTGTATAGCCTATTATAGTAAAAATATCCTGAATCAAGAAGAATCTAAATATATTTATTTTTATTAAAAACCTGCACATTCAAAACTTCCTTAAAGTCCCGTTTGTTTTAGATCAAAAGAAGAAGAGAAAGATTAAAAGAGGCAAAAAATGAAATATAAATTTGGGGACCCTTTAAATGGTCCTGCACTGTCATTGGTCCCCGATGTAGCAGTTCAAACAAGGCTTTAGATGACAAAGACGTCTTCCAGTGCGGCAGGTGTTAGTCTCAGAGTGTGCCCCAGGCAAACAGGCACACTCCAACAGGAGGAAATGAGAAGGGGGGTGGGGGGGTTAAAAAAAGGAAAGAAAAAATGAGAAAAGTGTTTGGATGGGGAAGAGATAAAGGAGCACCACATGCAGAAGCAAGGGCCAGAAGTGTAGCTTTATTCTCATGCTGCTACTTAGTCAGGTGCTAATTGTCGCCACCATACATTGCTCTCATTTACCAGCCTGGCCCAAACAGTAGGACACCCCCCAATAAACAACCCGGTCTTTCCTGTTCCATTTGTAAGAGCATTTAGTAAATAAAGTTGGGTTAGTATTGAATTTAAAAAGAGGAGCGGCTTGGGCGAAAACAGTCAGGGTGAGTGGAACGAGTGAAGGATAGGCAAGGCGGCCGGACCAAAGCAAGCTTCCAGTCTGACTTTGGCTTACCTTCACCACATCTAGCATTTGGACCTGTAAGATATTTTTTTAATCTAAAAAGGAAAAAGAGAGTAGATATTCATTTGTGAGAAAAAACTGGAAACACCAGAAAAGCAGAACACACATTGCTGCTGATTTATTAGTTTTAAGGGGTCACTTGGATGGAGCTTCAGGCAGCATGTGTGGTGTTGTGCTTTTTGTAACTCAGAATTTTAAAGAAAGAGTGGGTTAACTGATTTTGGATGACAAGTCAATGATAAAGTGGCATTTCTCTGAAGGCACCGTCATGTTTGATGGTGCCCAGTAACACAGATTTGAAAAAAGTAAGACCATTTTGAAAGCCAGAGCACAAACGGTGCGCAGTTCACATGGAAACAACAAGCTTAGAAACATTTACCGCCAATGTTACGAGTAGAAAAGCAGTTGGGGTGAAGAAGTAAAAGATGCTGGGGCACCTCAAAGGGTCATGGCAGCTTTTATGTAGTTTCATCCTGAGAGAACCTTTATTTCTCCTGTGCTGTTAATCATTTTAAGAAGTACAGAAAAAAAAACACAAAAACACTAAAAAGTGAAGAAAAGCAGTGCAAGGTATAACACAGCAAAGACGGAGCTCTGATGGTGGAGAGTTTGTGGGATAGATGGGCCGCTTCATGCAGGAAGCCATGATGTTTCACAAGAAGCTGCATAGTGAGAGTGAAGTTATATTGAAGATAAAGGCAGCTGCAATAAAGCAAAGGATTAATGCCATGTGTGGGCTCAAGTCTATAAAAAATATTCATTCCCCTTTAACCTTTTTACACTTTGCCACATTACAACCACAAACATCTATACAGTTCATTGAGATTTTATATTATAACCCCATGTTCAGCCACCTTTCCTTAGTTCACTCTAAATAAAATCTAGTGCAACCAATTGTCTTTAGAGGTCCCCCATGTACAGCTTAGGTGGGATAATCTCTTCAGAAGACAATTATTATTTGTGCATTCGGCAAATCTGGCCTTTATGGAAGAGTGGCAAGAAGGAAGCCATTATTTAAAGAAGGTCATAAGCAGTTTGGTAGAAGGTGCTGTGGTCAAATGAGATCAATACTGAATCATTTGGTCTACATGCAAAACACTGTGTGCGGTGAAAAACCATCACTGCACTTCAGATGAATGGGGCCAAGTACAGGGCAATCCTCAAATAAAACCTGTTAGAGGCTGCAAAAGACTTGAGACTGAGGAAAGAGGCTCACTTTATAGCAGGAAAACAACCATAAACATACAGTCAGAGCTACAATATTCATACATTAGAATAGCCTAGTCAAAGTCCAGGCCTAATTCCAATTTGTGCCAAAAATTTAAAACTGATGTTCACAGATGCTGTCCATCCATCCTTGCAGCTCTAATTGGAGCAAAGGGTGGTTCTACAAAGTACTGACTCAGGGGCGCCGAGTACACATCAATGAAAAAATCTGAATGCTATGAATTATTTTACTTCCACTTCACATTTATGTTCTACCTCGGGTTGGTCAATCACACAAAACCCCATGCCTTTGTTTTCAGCCCACCTGAAAACAAAGGCATGGGAGAAAATATGTTAAAGTTCATGGTTGTATGTGAAAAGGTTCAGGGGTGTTAGTACCTTTGCATGGCACTGTAAATGTGATTAACTAGTGGTATGGGTGTTGTTCATAGTGTTCCAATTAGCATGCAGGAGATGTGCTTGGACTCAAGACCTGGATGCATTTACAGAACTTAAACAAAGCCTCTAGCGGTCTGATGATGTCAGGATCAGAGTGAGTGAACGGCTGAATGGTGAATGATAATGGGCTGAACGCCATGCCAAATATGAAAAAAACAGGCAGTCTTACAGTCCAGCTTGGCCCAGGGGTACTCCATGTCCCAAACCATCCCCGGCCAACGCCTGCACGCTGTCATGGAGGATGGATGACATGTTAGTGGCAGCAATGGCAGCCATAGCAGGATGGACAGACAAGCAGATGGGGAGGACAAAGTTGCATATAAACACAGCCCTGCATGAATAAAAGAAACTGGAGAGCTGCACCACTGTTGAGAAGTGTGAGCTGGGGAGCAGTCAGCTAGCTAACAGTTAAATTAAATTATAATCAACGCTATAAGCCTGGCATAGTGTTGAGGGTTCTCAGAATTGACTTAAGAAGGCAACATCTCAAGTTGGCAATTGTGTTCCTATGAGCACTGTTACACCAGGTTTGTACTTCCAAGTCCATAAACTGCAATGCTTAGGCGGGGTGCAAAAATTACATACACTTGACAGGAGGGAGATACATTTTTCCTGACTGGTCTTCCAAAAGAAAAAAAAAATGTTAATCTCCAGACAGATTTCTTCTGTTTTTGCTTTTTTGTCCAACATAAATCTATTAGATCATTATTATTTTATATTAGATAAAGATAACTTAGCCTATTTTAACCTATTTTAAAATGATGACTCATTTATAAAGAGGAAAAAAGCTACCCACAACCTGTCCCTATGTGAGAATATCTTTGCTCCCCTTGTTACATCATGAATCAGCTGTGACTAAAAACTTTTGATTTCAGTGTTTATTATTAAAAAATAAAAAAGACTTTGGGCATAAATGACATCTATGGGAGAATTCCAAGGCAAAAACCAATGCTGACCTAAAAGAACACAAATGCCAATTTCATAAGTCCCAAAAAACATCTTGATGATTCCCAAGACTTTGGGAAATTATTCAGTAGACTGAGACAAAAGTGGAACTTTTAGGAAGGTCTGTGTCCCAGTACATCTGTAAGTGTGATAGTCTGAAACTGCTTTGCTGCTTCAGGACCTGGAGGGCGTGCCAATTCTCAACCAGAAAATCCTGGCGGCAAATATCGCCCATCGGTATGTGATCTTAAGCTCAAGAGCACTTGGTTATGCAGCAGGTCAATGGTCCAAAGTACACCAGCAACTACGCCTCTGGAGGGCTCAAAAAAAAAAAAGGGTTGGACTGGCCTAGTCAAAGTCCAAACTAAAAGTCCCACTGAGATGTTATGGCTTGATCTTAAACAGACACTGTTAACCTGGCTAAACTAGAACAAATTTACAAGGAAGAGTAGGCCAATATTTCTTCACAGTCCCGATGGCCGCTGGCGCTGAGTTTTTAGAGCCAGCAAGGATAATTTGTATCGCTTAATAAAGGAAATCATCATTTGAAATCTTCTATACATCACATAACAGAAAACGCGAATGTTATGAAAACATGAATGGTATTAATGAATGTTATGCATTTTACTGTGTTATCTGTACTTAAGAACTGATTTGTATTTTTAATGTAACCAAAAGCCTAACAGGAGCATTGCATGATAGCCAAGTATTAACTGCATGTGAAGCCTTTCTCCATACAAATTTACTATTAATAAAAAAAATGAATGACTGAACCTCACTGATTCACCAAATTTTCTTCAATGGACGACATTGGTATTATGTGAAAAACCTGCTGACCAAGAACATCCTAGAAGACAATCAGGGTTTTACTCACACTGAACACAACAGTATGACAGAGTTTTTCATTAACCAAAAAATAAGACATGAGGAAACAGAAATAAGATGATTACATCCATATTTTTTTAAAGAATACAGTTGTGGTCCTGAAAATAAGCTATGTTGCCTTAGAGTTTAGAAAACACAACGAAAGCAGTTGAATAAAAACACAAAACACAAAAAATGTTTACAAAGAAAAAACTATAACACATTCGTTTCACCTGAATGTTTTAAAATGTACCTCTCAGACACTTTTAGATTAATAATTGAATTTTTGAAAGCGTTGCTAAATATTTTTCATTTTAAAACTCCATATTTGCACTGTCTAAAACAGATTTTTCAGCCACACAACAATTCTAAGCATCCAGTCAGAGCTCCAATATTCCTGTGTTAGAAAGGCCTAGTCAAAGTCTAGACCTAAATAAAATGGAGAATTTTTGGCAGGAATCAAAAATTGATGTTTCCAGATGTTCTCCATCAAATCTGACTAAGACAGGAATATTTTGCAAAGAATGTGCAAACATTTCTGTCTCTGGATGTGTAAAGCTGGTAGAGACAGGCCCCAAAAGACTTGAAACTGTAATTGTAGCGACAGGTGGTTCTAGAAAAAGCTGACTCAGGTGGACTGAAAACAAAGGCATGGCACACTTCTCAGATTTTATCTGTAAAAACCATTCATTCTTTAACTTCCACTTCACAGCTATGCACCACTTTGTGTTGGTATAAACATGCAATAAAATACATTGAGGTTTGTGATTAAAATGGACCAAAATATGAAAATGATCAAAGGTTATGAATATTGTTGCATGGCACTATATGTTTCAATTTTATACGTGATGACATTACAGACAGGAACATACTTTCACTAATGCTAAAGTAACATCTATTCTCAATTATTTCACGTCTTCTTGTTCTCCATTCTCTTATAATCATGTTATTATACTTATGTCAAAATGAGAGAGGTTTCTTGCTTTAACTATTTCTGAATTGTTGTTTGAATTTAAAACACTTGATAGAAATGTCGTCTTTTTATCAGAAAACAAATGGAATAAAAGAGAAATGTGTTTTCCTTTAATGTGTGGGAATTTTTTTCTTGCAACTGAAGGAGATTTGACACCTTTGCAGGAAGCAGCGGCCAACGGTATGGAAATGTGACTGACAACTTCTTGCCTGCCTGAATGTCACACCTGCTCCTATCTAAAATCCAACACACAGACGGAAACACTAGAAAATAGACTGCAGTTAATTTTCACTTGTCCTCACTCACAGTAAACACGCTGCATGCACGCTAAAGCACCGTTAATAAGTATAAGCCCTGACATATCTGAAAATGACAAGGCATCTGTGGTGTGGTATTGTGAAGTGCTTTCCCTGTCAAAACAGAATATGTGTCGGGATCCAAAAGAGTAGAAAAGTGCAATCTTGTATTGATTTCAGGGCTGCTGCAGATCGATCAGAGCTGCTACAAGGAGGAAGAACAAGATAAGACACGTTTTCCATTCTATTCATCATGGACTGATAAGAGGGCTGTGCTGACATCCGCAGGCTGCTGTTTGTCGGTCAGATCTTTTAAGTGTTAGTGACTGAGCTCATGAGAAAACACACACACAGACGTAAACACAAACAGACACTCTGCAACTGGCATTTAAGAGGCTGCTTATATTCATGGGGGAGTAATTGGATGGAAAGATGCAGTTGGAAAAAACAAAAAAGGATGAACAAAGTAGCGTGAGAGGGGCTTGAGGAAGTGGAGAAAAAAGTGTGTTTGAAGTCAGTCGGAGCGCATGAAGAGCCAGGGCTTGTCGTTTGATATTCATCAGTAAGCGTAGGCGTTGAAGAAGAGTGGAGGGGAGGGAGAAGGGGGCAAACAGGTGTGTTGTGAAGGAGGGGAGACTAATGCACCAAGGGAGGTAAGAAAACAAATGAAAAAAGAAGAGAGGACAAATGATGCAGCAATGAGATGTTTATTTCTCACCTGTCCCGCTCGCTGAATAGGCAGGGGAGGGGGAGAAGACCTGCGAAGCAAAGTCTTCAAAGGTCATGACCTCTCTGTGGTTCTGAACAATGGCCTCCAAGTAGAGTGCTCGCTCCTCGTAGCTGGCGAATCCTCATTAAAGGAGCAAACATAATGTGTAGGAGAAGAAAACAAAAGCAACTGATGCACACTTTGATCTATTCAGATAAAGTCACATGAACCAGTCCCTTGAGGGTAGAAATGCATAATTTACTGTGTAACATAAGAAAAAGAAAAGATGAATTTATGTTTTATACACACTTCAATGAAGCGTAACGTAGACCTGCACAATATATCAATTTCATCCTTGCAATAACAATATCAGAAAAGGCTGTTTGGAATGCAACAATACGCGTCACGAGTTCTTCCTTTACAGACAATTTTATTAAGGCTGCCTGATGGAATCCTACCGCAGGAGATCCTCATAAACAGACAGATGAGAGTTCCTAAAATGCTAAAGGTCACAGAGACTGTCAAAAGCAGAGATAATGAGAAGCAGTGACAAAAATGTCGATCTATTGCAGCCGATATCGCAATGCTTAGGAATATTAGTGTAACTGCATGATTTCTAATATTGTGCTGCCTTTGCGTCAACAAACCTTTGAAATTTGACCTTTTCATCTACAAAGAGACCTTTCTAGACAAAATGAAACATCTTTCCTAATACATTATGCTAGTCTCTCATAATGTACCATTCAGTTCATCCTTTCATTCAATCATCATTACGTGTTCTTGAAGCCTCACGATCAACTAAAACGTCCTGACAAAGGATGGGGGCCGGGTCTGTGACTACCTGTGGAGGTAGCCACAGACCTGCAGCTGTGCACGACTTTGCTTGTATTTAAAGAAATGAATGGATTTGATTGCGACATAAACTAAGACCTTTGAGAATTTCCCCTGCAAAATCCCACACATCTTACACATTGTCCAAGTGAGTCCTCCGAGCTGTAAACCATTCCCCTTTGGTTCTGCAATCTCAACTGCATGCTGTGAAAGCACACAATCTGCTTCCAAGATCAAGCTGTATGATGAGAAAGGACTAAGTTATTTGTAATGGGGCATTTGTGGTTGTGTATTTATTGCAGAACAATGATCAAAAAACGGGTTTAAGATTTCAAGTTGTTGTCTTAGTGTCAGTGTTTTAGCTTAAAAGAAAAAAAAATCCTAAAGTAACGTGTCTGAGATTCTCTAGCGTCACAGAGTAAAATCTGATTCGCTAATGACAGTCCTGTTACCTCATTAGCTCCAAAAATCAACTCCTAAAATTTTGACTTTGCTTCTACCCTTTTTCGTCATTATATTTCTCTTCTCGGATGAGAAAAGTCTCAAATCTTTAATTTAGATGCTGAAAAATGATCATCTGAGAGCCTACGAGGCTTTTGATAGGTTTTATGTATTTAATCAGCTTAATTCTTAATGAAAGCATGCTCCAGTTCCACTCTCAGTCAAAAGTAGTTTATAGTTAACATTGATTTTGTGTCCTGTTTCTTATTTGCTCTTTCTTATTAGAGTTAAATAGGCTTGCTTTGCTTTATCTTTATTCAGTCCATTGACAATAGGTAGACACTGATCCATTAATATGAGATGTGATTTGTCCCTACGACAACTGTTGGACTTTCAGTGTTCATTAATTTCATAAATATTACAGAATAAATAAATGATATATATATATATATATACAATAATCAGTGAAACTGGCTGACTTACGGTTATTAAAGTCATTTGAATTGACTGGTGGTTGCTACATAAAACACATAGTGTGAGGTAGCTTTGCTGGACCGGACAGCTCCACCATCATCATCCCAGCCAGAAGCAGAAATGGAACAATCAGCCATGCCACACAGCCCCAAATGAAAATGCAGTCTCCAAAATAATCAGAAAAAAAAAAAAAGACTACATCAATGCTGGCGCGATGCTGAAAAGCTCTCCTCTCCCTACTCTCGTCCCTCTCCTCTCTCTAATAGAACCCCTGCTGCAGGCAGCATGTCTAGGACCACCCTCCCCGATGTGCTGCCTGCCACTTCTCCGTGCCATCAGGGGGAAAATTGGAGCCATTTGAAATTCAGAGTGACAAGCAGTGACTGAGGCCTGGGCAGCCAGCATGCAGAATGGATGGCTGGATTTCGAATGGGGGAAACTCCAATAAATAAATAGATAAATAAGCCTGCAAAATGGCTTCTGGGTGAGGGTGGAAAAACATTCTGATAGCCATTATCATATCATTATCATGGAAATATCCTGCTAAGTCTGTTGTGGAATGGAGAAAAGTGTGGGATAAAATATAGTTTAGGGAACCATTGGGGTAAAAAGGACTATTTGATGCCATGATGACTATAAGTACCCTGAGATTTAACAATGTGTGGGTGAGCGAATATTTGAGAATGAGTCAGACTATTCTCCGTGACCATGTTTTCTTCTCAAACAATGCCTGACAAATTGCTTGACGAACGCATGAACTCTCAAACACACAAAGCTGAAGTTATTGAACACTGATGCCCTCCTCCCCCATCTCATTATGATTGTCTGGGTTGAGTGAAACAAGCTGAAGAGGACGCCAAGGATGAACCAGGCTAAGCTGAGATAGGCTGGACTGGGCCGAGGGGCGCTGGTCTGGGTTAGATAGATAGGACAAGACAGTCACTGGGCAAGAAGCCTGTGGTGGGCACATGCCACCACAGCAGGGGCCAAGGAAGCCATGACCAATGGCTTTGAGGGGAACCATGGCAAAGCAGGGATGACGGGCACCTGTGCAGAGACACACCAGCGGGTACGATATCCAATCTGTTCAGGGTTACAGACAAAAACTGGAGAATAAGACAAAGGATGAGGTAAGAGAGCATGCTACTGAAAAGTAATCTCATTCAAAAATTATACAGAGCTTTGCAAAGACATTCATCTATCAATATGACTATTATGAGACACCAACTGTGCTTCACCACTATTTGACTATTTGAAAGTTTTCAAAAACTAGAGCCTAGAGCAGGGGTGGGCAACTCCAGGGCCGGTGGTCTGCAACATTTAGATGTATCCTTGGTCCAACACACCCAAATCAGATGTATGGCGGACTAGGCATGTGCAGAAGTTGACTGGATACTGAGGAGATAATTCAGCCATTTGATTCAGGTGTGTTAGACCAAGGATACATCGAAAAACCGGCCATCTCGGGTCTGGAGTTGCCCACCCCTAGGACAAGTTGGAAAAAGCTTCAGACCAAGAAACAAACAAGAAAGGTCAGGGATAATACTGCTAATTAGTTTGAGGAAAGGTTAATATTCCAACTTTGAACATCTCTCAAGAGTAGTACACAATCTATCGTCCCAAAGCCGAAAGAGCACTGTACAACTGCTTACGTATCCTTTTTCTTCCACTTTAACATTGTGCACTTCTTTGTGTTGGTCTATCATCTAAAATCTTAGATGTGGTACGAATACTTTTGCAAGGTATGGTAAAAATGTAGTATGTAAATGTCTAATGCCTACATCATGTTTTTAAGGCTTTTTGGGCCACCAACAAGTTGCAGAAAAATCAAAAATTTAAACACCAAGATATCATAAAAAAAAGCTTACACTTAAAAATAGAAACTAATAGAATGGAAAAACTCAAAAGTATGTATCAGATATATACAAGCTCTAAAAACTGCTGAATAATATGGTGTGACTAATTGATTGTTCCTCACAGGAGAGCAGCATGACTTTAAGCACGTAAAAGCACTTCCTAATGTGCTCTTTATCCGTCTTCCAGACATCCATCGTCACTGTTTTCTGTCACTTGCTGGAAACTGTGCTGTACAATGAGTGGGCATCCCAGGCCCTGCTGCTATGGTAACACAGGTCACAGCTCTGCGTGGTGGGTCATGTCCAGGGTTTAGTGGATGATGGACAGGAAGAAAAGAAGTTAGTAAAAAAACAAAACAAAATGTACCTAGACAGGTAATGAGTAAGGAGGAAAAAAATACAGGAGGAAGAAGGGCCTTGATGAAACGACATGCAGGGAAGCTGATAAATGAAAAACAAGAAGGGAAGGGGACAGAGAGAGAGCCTCAGCACAGCGTGGGTCAACAGAGCCATATGGCGGTCCATTATCAGAGATGCAGATGACTGTGGGCCTGTTATTGAGATTCCTAAAGCAAATATTGACTCCAGCTGGAGCAGACGCTCTCTGACTCTGACACACGCCTCTCCTCCACTACTTCCTTCCGCTGCCCTCTTTGTAAGTTAGACAAATGGATTACAGTGAGAGAGAGAGAGAGAAAGAGAAAAAAAACTTAAAATAATAAGACAAAATTAAGATAATAGAGTAATCAAGAAATGGGAGAAATGGATGTACAATGGAAGAGAAAGATGGGTGGTAAAAAAATGGAGAATAATAGAAGGTTTTTCTGGGACAGGTGAAAGCAAGGGGCATAATCATGCTCACTCTGGTTAATGTACAATGATGTGTTGGCAAATAGCTGCATAAAAATTTGACTTGATGCATATCAGGTAGAAATCATGCCTTCTCTCTCCCACTCTTTTTATTTAGCTTATCCTTAATTACTAATCCATGGCACAGCTTGTTCCACTGCAAATGCACAGCTGCTGCCATCTCCTCACAGTAACCAAATCAAGGGACACATCCAGAGCAGTGACGCAAAGGCTATGTCCAAGCTAGGGACACCAAGCCTGCTGATTGTGACCTACTTTTGCTGAAGAAACATGAATCCATACAAAGGTGGTGAGAGCAAACATGCAGGAGAGGTACATCAAAACAAACAGGAATTTATCCTGCAGGATAAATTCATCTCCTTATTATCCTTTAGGAAAAGTAAGTTTTACATATAACAAATTCCCCACTTAGAGTCAAATACATTTGGGTACTATAAAAAAATGGGAAACCAAAAGATAAAATTTAAATAGGTCTGCATTTCCACAGATGGACTGCAGCTCAAGTCACCCGTGTCATAACTGTCATTTACAGCTGGACTGGGTGGAAGACTGTTGCACCACTTTGGGAATTTCCAAGGAATCTCTATGTTTCAAGCGGCTGCATTCCTATTAGGGGGTGGAGATGCAATGTCTATGTAGTGTGGCAAGCACCAGGAAGGTAACGAGAGGGAATAAAAATCTCCCAGGGTTGAGTTGTGGCAAAACAAGTTGGGTTAGGACACCAGGTTTAGGTTTGACAGCCTGTGTCTATGATACTCTTCTATAGCAAGTTCTGTGGCTCTAATTCAAAATCTAAATTAACTATACTGATCACACCTGAACCAAGACTCCTTAAACAGACTTTGCAATTTAGGATACTTTTATTCTATTCGAGAAAGACAAAAAAATAGCACTTCACTGCCATTAAGACCACCTTAGATTGAAACGAGAATGAAAACCATAATATATAAACTGGTCAAAGCTGGGCTGAGTTACTGTATTCTGAATACAGGTTATTGGAAACAAGGTTTATATTCCATGAAACCTTAACTGTATTTGTGAAAAACTAATTTCAACTACCGGTTTTCTCCCCAAAATGTTTTTTTTAATTTCATGTTATGGTGAACCCAATATTGGATTTCATCTTGTGAACTGGATATATCAATACACTCATACTCTTAAGGGTCAACTGGAAGCTACATGTTAACTTTAGCTTTGCTAATGGTTACACCCAGCTGCGGTATTCTCATAGTGTTTGCGAATATTTCCTATCTGGTCTGTCATTGTTTCGTTTTCTATTGCATATCCAAACGTTAACACAAACGATTTGAAAGTGATAGAGGCTTCTTCAATGCTCATGCTACCGACCGCCGTCAGTGAGTCTCAAGCGCAGTCTTTTTCAATGGTTTCCATTAATAAAACCAGACAACAGCACTACTTTCCTGTCTTACTTCAAAATAATCTATATTGATAAATATTTTTAAAATCCATTGTAATCAGTGTTTACTATACTAATTAAAATGCTTTAAAACACAGTTTATAATCATAAAACTAGGGCTGCACGATATTCGATGATGATGTATGGTTGTTCAATACTACAATGATATCAATTCATTGATGAATCCAAATTTTCCTCACTGTTCTCTTTCTTGTTCATCATCACAATGTCCCCATCACTCTCCCTGACCTTTAGGATGTAGATAACTAAGGTGTAACTCAGGTGTGGGCTTAAAGTGCAACCCACTGGCCAAATATATTTTCAGCAATAGAATTTTAATGCAAGACTCTTTAAATAGTAAAACCCAACAAATATTACATTCAAGAAATCTTTTGCAGCTGAAAAATTGCACACATTGATAAGGCAATCAAGACACTCTACAGTTCAACAAGAAACCTTTACTGTATTTGTGAATAAAATAGCATGAATTCATAGAATTCTCAAAAATGCCATTACACGGTCATCTCATCAGCTGCCTGCAATCTTACACCCCAAACATTCAGACATTTTGGATAATGCGCATACCTGAAAACAATAATTTCTTACACCATCTACTTCTGGGTGTCGCTTTTGTTCTCTTTGTACATTTAGCAAGAACCATCATTCTCACTACTCGTACCTGTGCAGGCATATGTGTCAGAGACAATGTACGTGTACATACATATGCATCTAGGGGTGTGTGCACATTTTGTATACATATGCGTGCGTGGTGTCCAGATGGCAGGGAGGTAGCTTTGGGGGAATGGTGGGGGTCAAGCTTCTTTATGGATCAAAGCCAAGGTCAGGGCAGCTGCAGTGGCCCATGTTCAAGGTGAATAGAGGCCTCAGATGGCTCTTCATTAGAAGGTTGCCCCATCCCTGCTGCACCCATCAGCCAATGACTACCAACCCATATGATCTCAGTTTTCTCACCTTTTTCTCTCTGCTTCCATAGAGACCTGTTCTGAAAGTACTGGGATTCATTTTTTTACTGTCAATAACTGAGCACAAGCAGAAACATAGATGCTCACAGTGTGAAAACGGATATAACAGAGACACACAGAAACATCCGAACCCTCCACCTACACGAGCGGCTTAAAAAAAGAGCCCAGGTTGACCTCTGAACTAGTGTCTCTCTGGAGAGAAGCATCCTGACAATCAGAGCAGCCTGAGTCTTTGTGCTCCTCAGTCTCCCTGCTGACAAAAGTCCTCACACCATCATTGGCCTCTGACACAAACTCAACACATTTAAAACAAATTTAACCTTCACACACACACATACAGCCAGCAGGGATGATTATGCATCATGGCTTCCAAACATAGTCCTTTGTGCAGACTCAAAACCAAAACATGTTTCCTTAAACAGCATATTTCATCCACACTGGACAGATGAGGGTTTTGGTAAGAAGATGAACCTGCCAATCACTGTTTCTAACTTATGCTAATTTTGCAATCCTAGGGGTATGCAGAGTTGCAGAAAAACTTACTTATTTCAGTAAACCTTGTTTGTTTTGTTTCCACACCGGCTGAGCTTGTAAACACTAATTTGAAAGAGAAGAACCATAAAGTAAGTCTATAATGATCTTTATGATTATGATCATATTGTGAGTGGTAAATATGATGTAAGTGAATGCTGAGTGGTTGCAAATCTGTAGTAGCAACTGACTGGGTTAACTGCATCCATTAGATGCAGGACAGTTTGGATAGGAAGTTTTTTAATTGGTGAAGCACAAATCAGTCGACTGGTGATTAAAGTCGAGCTGTGCCTCATTGATCACCTAAGACTGATAATCATCAAGTCAAATAATACAATTTCTCAACATCTATTTGCCTTTTTATTAAATGCCTCAAAACTGAAAACTTACACTTTTCAGTCTGTAAATGCATAAAAAACATTAGGGAGAAACAGTATGATTGCAAGCAGAAATTTGGAAAATTTCTTCTGTTAATTTTCCGTAGGATTCAAAACTACTAGCTCTATCAAGGAACAAGCAGCAGTTTTTTCTTTTATGAGGGTATCTGCAGGTTTCAGCAAGTCAAATTTCAGACTTTTTAAGACCTTTTTCATGTCACCTTGAATGAAATTTGAGACCCAACAAAACTGTAAATACAGGGAATGGTTGGGGAATTCTGCTGTATTACAATGAAGCATAGCATGTGATCTGCGAGTCAGGGAACATCAAACGAAACACATCTCCTATCCCATCATTGGAGTTGTAAGACTGGTGCTTGACCACTGTGTTTACATTCCACAAAACCTCTGAGTTCAGAGTTTGTGTCGCAGCAAATGCTGCTCTTAGATCAGTGCTAGTAGTAGCAGCAGCAATCGTTTTCTGAGGAGTTTTAGCCACGCCAGGGGGAGCAAAACAGTTTGATTTCTGGGGTCAATTCTGCCCCTTTTCCACTGGCTTGAATTGGCCCTACTCGACTCCACTCGGCGAGCGCTTCCATTACTGTTTTTTCTGTACCTGTACCTACTTTTTTGGTCCCTGCTCCTGAGCGGGTACGATCGGGGCTGAGTCGGCACTACACGTGATGTGAACAGACTGCTGTTCACTGATTGGCCATGGGACCATGAGAAATGAGAAGGCTTTCGCCAAGGTAGTACAGGGAACAGTTAATAAAACTCAAAAGCGACTACAATAATATTAAGGACAACATTTGCCGGTGAGGGGGAAATCGAAATATAATTTTACTATTTTTAAATTATAAATCATGCCTAAAGGCAGAAAGAAAAGAAAAAGGACACATCAGCTTTCTGTATTACATGCAGGCCGGGCGCTGTATTTAATAACATCCTAAATCAGCTGATCACACGTGAAATCAGCTGTTCAGACGCACAAACATTTCCCCCAAAACACACAAAACCATACCACCATGAATGGTTCGGAAATTTATTGACGTTCCTTAATCGAACCAGCGTCTGCAGGAGGAGGGAGCAAGCAGAGAGCAGCTGCCCGCAATCAGACTGCCTGCATCGGATGAAACGGGAGGAACCCGCTGAATCTGCAGCGCTTGAATATCTAAAATCCAACTTAAAACTAACTTCACCGCGGTCAGAATCTGTAATTTGGCCCTTTAAAGTCCTTGTCTTCGTTATTGCCATGACTGAGATAAAAACCTCCTCATAAAGCCCAAAATGTTTACTTCTTCAGTCAATCTCGGCATCATTACCTATTATTAGGTAATGATGCCAGTGAATCATTTTATGTATGAAAAAACAAATGACATTCCTGCATATATAGTAATACAAGCATTATTAGTATTTAGTTTATTTATATTTTTATTTTGTGCTTAATTATTTATTTTTAATCTTTTCAGCAGATTACCTTAATGAGACAATGTCACACAGTTACGTTAACAGCAGCACAGCAACCCGGGCTTCAGCCGCCATAGCTCCAGTCGTCTTTGGGTCAGTGGAAACACAACTGGTACCGTACAGAGTAGAGCAAAACCATGTAAAGCGGAGCCGGGCCACCTACAACGAGCCAGTGGCTGGCTCTTGGCAGCGCCTTTGTGCTTCTCAGACTTCAAATGGCTCCCTACAGTCTCTACAGCAAGGGTTATTAGCAGCTAGTTACCAGTAGCCTCAACAACCTCGAGTCACAGAACGCAATGACAGAAAGGACCCGCAAGAAAATAACTACGTATACGAGAATATATGAGGTTTAAATAGCTCGGCCACGACAAAATTTAAGAAATATGATTAACGTATTTAAGGCCAACTTAAATTGTTTTCCCTAGATTTAGACATTTTAAGGCCTCAATTTTAGATACATGAATTTCAGACTTTTGAAGGATGCGCGGACACCCTGTTTATAGTCAATGTTTGTTACATTTATTGGTTGGGTTTTAACAAAGCTTACTTGTTTTAGTCCTTAGGAAGAATATTATAAGAGGCCTGAATTAGAACTAAAAGGCCAGACTTCAAAGCAAATGAAAAACTGGTACAATCCTGACCAGTGCATTTCTATTTTAAATTATTATAAATACAGATAAAACTGATTGAAATCATTAAGAAACATAGAAAAAAAAGCAATGAGAAACAGGAGGTGAGAATCCAGATTAGGTTAAGGAGCGCTGGTGTCTTTAGAGCCTTCACACTGATATTTAACTACTGAAGCTCTGCTTCCATCTGACAGAAGTCAGATGATGGGTATAGGCAGAGTGACTGCTTCCTCTTCTTTTATCCAAGATGCCTTAATCATGATGAATTTTAGATGGAGAACTCCCTAAAGCTAAAAATATTTGGCTTAATTAGAACTTTTTCGTATTAAAAAGAAGGTGGAGGAATGGAGGGCTGACCAAGGCTGAAAGCAATAAAGACTCCAAATCAATCCTGGATTTATGACACTGCTTCAGGCAACAGAACTCTCACTGTAGGCCGGTCCATTTTTGAAAATAATCCTTTTCAAGCCAATGCACTCAGAAACTTTGTCCCTAAATGAACTCTACTCCAACAATGACAGCCAGATACCTAAAATCACAGAAGAACCTAGCCAAGACAACCAATGTATGTCTACTTCTTAAAACTCTGATTCATGCATGTGGACAAAGCCACGCCTACAGCCCTCAGGCCTCCGCAGCCAAGGTTAACGCAGTTTGTCGATGCGCTTCTAGTAGAAGGGGCTCTTGTTGTGAAGAGGGACAGTTGAGAGATGAGGTGGAGGATTCCTCTGTGTGCTTGACCTCTCCTCTGTCAGTCCCCACATATGCCCATTAACCTGGGCCAATTAGCTTGACCTTGGTAAGGAGAGGGCCTCAGGAGTAGCTCACAGTACCATCGACTCCAAGTGGTCATGTAATTGGCCTGTTAAGAGGAAGAGACTTGATGGTGTGGTGGGGTGCTTGGTTACATTAGGGTGACAGTCCAAATTGACTAAAAAGTAGATGTTTTTTTTTCTAAACAGGTGTTTTATTCCACCTCTCTGTGTGAAACAAAAACTCAAAACCTACTCACAAAGGTGGATATCCCAGAAAAACTCGCTAGTCTTTAAAATATACAGTACATCCAAACAACTAGATAAATTACTGCATG
The DNA here is from genome assembly GCA_036173005.1 of Crenichthys baileyi. Classification (NCBI taxonomy): domain Eukaryota; kingdom Metazoa; phylum Chordata; class Actinopteri; order Cyprinodontiformes; family Goodeidae; genus Crenichthys; species Crenichthys baileyi. The sequence goes on from JAHHUM010001801.1 coordinate 119,016, forward strand.
ATATATCCACAGTGGCTTGCAAAAGTATTTACACCCCTTGAACCTTTTTTTAAATTTTTGTTAGGTCACAACGCAAAACTAGTTGCAACCTATCTGAGGTTTTTGTGTCAGAAACACAAAGCAGTACATAATCATGAAGTGGTAGGAAGATGGCACATGGGGTGCGTAAAATATTTTAGAAACAAATATCTGAACTGTAGCATACATTTGCATTGAACTCCTGTTAGCCCATACATGCAGCTGCTTTTTACTGCTATCACAGCTGGAAATGTTTAGGAAACACTAAAAAGTTTCCACTCATTTTTTGCAAAATGGCTGAAGCTCAGTCAGATTGGAGGTAGACTGACTGTGAACAAACATTTTCAAGTCTTACCAGATTCTTAGCTGGTCTGGACTTTGATTGGTCCATTCTAACACATAAATGTGCTTAGATCTAAACCATTCCACTGTAGCTCTGGGTGTTTAGGGTTGTTGTCCTGCTGGTAGATGAAGCTCCACCCTAATCTCAGGTCTTCTGCAGTCTCCATCCTTCAAGAATTGTCCTGTATTTAGCTCCAACAATCTTCCTTCAACTACGACCAGATTCTCTATTCCTGCTGAAGAAGAACATCCCCATAGGATGATGCTGCTACCCCCACAGTTAACCATAGGCACGGTGTGTTCAGAGTGATGGGCAGTGCCACACTTCTGTATATAAGCAAAAAGTTACATTTTGGTCTCAACCTATCAGAGCACCTTGTTGCAAGTGTTTGCCGTGTTCCCTACAAGGTTTGTAGTAAATTGTTAATAGGACTGGTTATGGTTTTCTTTTAACAAGGTCTTTACTTGCTAGTCTTCCAAAAAGCCAGACTTGTACAGTGCATGAATAATAGTTGTCCTGTCAACAGATTCTACTACCTGAGCTGTGGATCTTTGCAGCTCCTCAAAAGTTGCCATGGGCCTCTAATGTTATCTAACAACATTAACGAATAACAGCTGGACTTATCCTGAGTTTAAATTACACACAGTCATAGTCTAATCACTAATTAGGTTTCAACAGAATTGGCTGAACTGAATTTCATTCAGGGGTATCAGAGCAAAGGGGCTGAATACAAATTAACAACACACTAAGATATTTATTTACAAGATAATTTGCAAATCATGTAGGGGCTTCCTTCTACTTCACAGTTATGTACTACCTTGTGATGGTCAGTTTCATAAAATATCAATGAAATACCTTGAAGTTTGTGTTGCAACATTACAAAATGTGAAAAAGATTACGTGGTAGAAATATTGTGCAAGGCACTGTGTGCACCAATATTTAAGTAAAAAGAAAAAAAGGCAGAAAGGGAAACTCACTGAGTTACCGGGGAAAACCACTAGCCAGGCCATAAAAACAAGGGATTTTGCTAAAGACGAAAGAGGGAGGAGACATAAAGGAGGGAGGGGCGAAGATGGAAAAGAGGAAGGAAAGTAAAAGAGATAAAGCAGAGCAGGTGTTGATTGGAGAGAGGCCGAGCAGTGAGCGCCAGCGGTACCTGTTGTCACAGCGAGGGCTGAGGTGTGAAGCTCGTCTCAGCAGAGGCCCTCGGAGGTGTGAGGTGATTATGGGCAAAAAGACAGAGAAATTTAGATGGAGAGACACAGGGAAAAAGACAGATACGGCCAGAGAGTGAATGTGGCAATAAAGCTGGCTGCAGGAATAATGGCAGAGTGAGAAGGAACAACAGATTGAGATGGATAAAGTGAGAGCATGTATGACAGAAACCGGCAAGTAGGGTGATTGTACAGTGCGTGTGTGTGTCCCATTTTATATAGCAGCTACTCAGCCCTTGGTGTCTCATTAAACAGCTTTTTTTGGGCATAGACAGCTTTAGCAGGAGTACAGAAAATGTCTGAATGTGTCACAAATGCATTATGATGAATGAAGGTGTCTGCTTGTCCATTTAAAGAGTGAGCGCAGACTTGGACAACAGTGGATGCTCCAGAGGAATAGCTGCTTTCAGAAACTTTTAACAAGTAGTCTAATTAGTGGGGCCAGGATAACTGGAGCTGCAGGAGCCCCAAAGGAGTCGGGTCAAACACTAATCCCAGGTTAATGACACCTCCTGAGGGGTCAGTTTCCCACTGCAAGAGCTTTCTACGCTCCAACCTCCACACCTCTCTGCCGTCCATCTGGCATTCAGACAGCAAGATGAGGAGTTATGGTTGTGACATCACTCTTAACCAGTGACATCATCACTGCCTATCAGTGATTTCACACAGGCTGGCCTCAGCTGAAGATCAAACCTGATGTCTGCGAGCTAGCATGACCGGATAATTTATGGGTTGCACCGGAAAAAGTAGTCACCCATTTTCTGAAGTCTCTGGCAGTTTCCCGTTTCTCCGGGGAACAGTAAAAATTGATTTTTTGCCAAACAACAAATCACAGGAGAAGCACCTACACAGAGGTCAGTGGTATTACCTGATTGTTGGGGATAAGACTTGAGGCATCAAGCCACCATTCTTCACCAGAGACTATGGACAGCCATAAGATTCATGGTGACCTCGTATGGTTTGTCCAACATGGCAACTATAAAAACCTACTGGTCTTATGTATTTAGATGAACCAACTCTGTAACCAATCTCCGTTTCAAAGGACTATGGCGTCCATTGATGAGTCCTAATACAACAGGCTCAGATGTGAAACACAAAGAGTCGACATGATTAATCAAACACAGACCCATTATGGCCAGACAGTCACACCAGCCTCCACCGTGCGTTAACAGAAAGTCATAATAAGATGAGCTACAAAAAGGCTGATAGGGATGAAGATTAACAGATACAGCTCTGCGAGTGGCTGGATGAGAGTTGTCTCTCAAGGTCTCCTTTGTCAGTGACGATCACTAGAGTTACATGAACGTCGGAGCCCAATGGAAACATTATTAGGTCGGGACAAAGGTGGGCATGATATGAGCTATCTGGGGTGAATGTGAGTAATTTTTCCCCTTCGGTTCCTGACATTTGACTTGTTTGGAGTCGCGTCAGAACAATAGCATCTATCTGATCACAATTTGAACTTTTAATAAAAAGTCACTGATGAAACACAGAAGGGCATGTTGAACCTGGATAGTGATTGAAATCCAACTGAATGCTCACAAGGTAATTCACCCCTCCTTTTTATTATTACAGTTATACAATAGCAATCATTATCTGGTTTCAAACTAACTCCCAGCCTTTAGACTCTTGTATTAAATCCAAAGCATGGCGGCAATCAATGTCCCCGCTTGTTCTTCAAATCCAGTTGACACATCCAGAAAACGGGTCAGACACTTAAATTACAAGAGTATAGCGCCAACTCTGGGTCATGCCAAATGACGCTGATTTTAACCATACGATAACATTGCTCAGACAATCACTGATGAAATATTAAAAACAAAATGAGCAGAAGCTTTTGCAATTTTAATGATGCTTGTGGCATGTGCAACAAAACAACCGCGATGCATTAATGCTGAACATCTCTGCTGACATAAAACCTCCTGTTCCTCCACTGCCCCGTCTGTGAAAGGTTTATCGTGCCAATTAGGCTGCCTGGCCTTATGCAAAATGACAAACATTTAGCCGGAATGATAATGATCAGCGCTGCACATGATCACATCTGTGGTATTTATTGTTATTGTACAACGAAACTGAGGAGGATTAGTTCCTGGAGGGTTAGAGTAATTCTATAAGCTTAAGTATTTTACATTTCTAGCATAATTATTGGAACAAAACAAAAATACTTTTCTACACATTTCACATGTGCATCTTAATTATTTGCAATATCATTGAAAACTTAGTTTATTTCCGTAATTCAACTGAAAATAGTGAAACTTACAAACTACATAGGATAATTACACACAAACTGATGTAATTCAAGTGCTCATTTTTTTATTTGATGATTATGGCTTACAGCTAATAACAACCCATAGCAGTAATAGAAAAAGAGATTTTTAATACAGAAATGCCTAATGAAGTATGTTCTGTAGAGTAAATGCATTCAGCAGTTGGGTGGGGCCCCTTTTGTATGATTTGCTTCCTCAATGCAACCACTTTACAATCCACTCACAGTTATGGTTCCTCCTGTTGCTTGTGCACCTTTACTTAACTAAACTTTTTTCTTCCACTGAACTTTCTATGAATATGCATGAATACGGTACATACGCCCAGTGAGGGTAAACCACTCAAGCACTGAGTGGCTTAAACCGCAGTCTTCGAAGTGAATTAATACGCCTTAACACCATGTTTCTGTATTGAAAATAATTTTGTATTGGTCTTATGTTATTTTAAGAATGAAAAATTAAAATTTTGGGATGTTTTTAGCTTTAAGCCATAATTTTCAAAACATACAGAAATAAACACTTGAAATTATTCACTGTGTTGTAAATCTATGTGTTTTATTTTTAAAATTAAATTACTGAAATAAATTAACTTTTGGATGATTTTCTAATTGAGAAGCACCTGTCTTCTACACATTTTGTAGATGATGTCTTCTGCAGATAAAGGGCTGGAACTAAGGCAGGAGAAGGACCAAGCCTTCTCATTGTCTGGATTTTAATGGATGAGGAGGACAGTGAGTGGAGATGTATATTTGTATGCACACAGAAAGAAACTCACACAGAAAACCTTGGGCAAAGAAGAAAATAGACTTCTGTGTTGGCAACAGCTTTTCCCTAATCCTCGCCCTTGGGCTATATTGTGCAGTCAAGCAGGCTATTACATGGCAACAATTAGGGGGGCTGCAGCCCAACACCTGGTCGTCCCCTATTCTGGCCCTTCAATGGCAGCTGACTGTACAGTCTCACAGCCAGGTGGCCCTCCTTCAATGACATTAGCTAGTCACTCCAGGGTTAATCAGGAGCCAACCATCATCCAGTGGGCAAGCATGGAGGCCCATTCAGACTGCAGGCTTTTATAGTGAAAATGGATGATGGAGACAATGTCTGTTATAAAAACTTCTTCAACTGAAGATCTCTGACAGAGATCCCACATAATCGAAATGGACTTGGGGGAGGGGGATAGGGCCCGTGGCCCCCTTGGATTCACGGCGTAAGTTTGGTGCACTGTCTTGCTTGGCTAAAGCATAGCTTACAGCATGTCAACTGTGCATCCTGCAGCTTATAAAGGACCTTTTCATGGGTGGACAAAAACAGATGGAGGAGCGGGAAGTACTATACATATAGGCAGACGGGCGATGATGTGGGGGGAGGGACACTGGATTTTTGTCAGCCGCCTGATACAAAAACAAGTGGGTGTAGCTAGAGCAGCTCCAGATATTTCAGCCTTTAGAGGAGAATAAATTCCAAAGCCCCCTGGCTTGGAGATCTGAGGGTAAATAACAATCATTAGAATAACAAAAAGCTATAGATTTGTACCCAAATGAGCTAGAATCTCATCAATAGTAATTAGAAGCTATACATAACTAATGAAGATGTGCAGGCTACATTAAACAAAAAACTGAGTCGTTCTGTTATCTAAGACTAAATCATTAAAGGAGTGGAAAAGTGAAGCCCTTCCTGCATTTCAAACCAATAAAAATGTTAGGGTAAAAAAAGACTAATAGTCACAAGTTAGAGTAATCTCATTTTAAGGTTATACCACAAAAAACCCCAAGCTCTCACATTATAGTTACTCTGGGTTATTCAACGATTTACTAATCTGTGCCTCCATTTCATATGCAGGCATCGTCACTCCTGCTTCAAAGTAGGACCCGTGTACTTGTGTGTGTGTCTGTGTGTGTTTGATTCGTCTCCCAAGTCTGAACTCTGAGCTGAGAATGACATTACAAAAGAGTTAAGAGCATTCGTGCTACAACTCAGCAAGCAGTGGGATTTGCTATTTGTTTTGGTGCCAACAACTGTTAGCAATAAAGGCTGATAATATATTCCTATTCTATGAATTCAAAAACAAAAGAATGTTCAAAATGTTCACAAGAAGATTTGTTAAGCACTATGTTGCCAAACATTTAACCAGAGACAAATTGCCAGAAGTGCAGCTAAATAGTTAATGCAAAAAGGTTCAACTTCTAGTTTTACTTTTTACTACTAGATGTGCGGAACAAACTAAAAATCCAAGCATGGGATTCGTCGACAAGATTCAATTTCCTCAGTTGGAATGCTTGAAGCTATCATTTGATTCAGAAAACTACATTTCCTCACAGTAGACTATGGGTAGAATATAAAAAATGACTTTGAAACATCCCACTGGCGGGCATGAATTGATGCATAGTTGGTATGAAATGACCAAAACTGCAAAGATACAAAACGACACAGGGAAAAAAAATGACCCGAACCCTATTGAGCTCGGTATTATCACAGGCTGTTGCAGTGGAGAGACGTCAGAAGATTCAACTAGCATCTCTCAATGCTTCTCTTCAGCCACATCCACCACTTGAGAATAAAAGACAGACTATCAGAATTAACACATCAAAGGCTGCTTTCTGTAAGAAGAGGCAAACAATGCACAGTGATGCACACTTAAATGTTTTGTTTTGTTATTGCTTTGTTTGCCGTGCTTGTCTATCAATGCAAAAAATTCCATTTAGTGCAAAAATGCAAATGCTGGGAGGGACAAGGGGACTCTCTGAAAGAAAACAATAGCCACAGGCCAGCAAAAAAAGCACACACTGCCTTTGAAGTATTTAAAGAGGCATTATTGTGCAACTTATAAATAAGCAACTAATTCCTTCTTAACACCATGAATTAAGTCTGCAACATTAAAGCATTGCAGTCTTATAATAAAAGAGCTGTCCCGGAGACTTAAAGAGGAAAACGGGAATTCAAAATTAAATCGTCACTCAGGGAAAAAAAAATTAATCAGATGATGTAAACACGTGCGCAAAAAGATGAGTTTACAAAACCCAGCGCTAGATCAGAGACGAAGAGATTCCAGCGGAGCGAGATGAGTGACATTTCACTGACATTTCCCAGCAGCATTCAATGTGAGGCTGCCTCACGACACCGTCAGGAATATCTATGGATATGCTTGAACGTGACACAGGCATTAAGGGATATGGGTTCTTTTAGGGGCCGGCCTCAGCTCTGGGGCCAGTGATGAGGAGCCTGGACCCTGTGAGATTGAATAGTAATCACTGGAGCACAGATAATGGATGATTGAAGGCTCTTTCTACTCCGCTGCTGGATTTCAATATCAGAGAGGGCCTAGAATTGGGATTCTTATCAGGGGTGGTGTGTCAAACAAAGGAGAGCCGAGCGTGAAATATGGGGTCCAACTCAGGCACACGACCACGGCGATTAGCACAAGGATAAAAAGGGCCGCACAAACAAAGGAGGGCAGCTTTAGCTGGACAACGAGCGGTTCCTGGCCTTGTAGTGGGAGACACGCAAGAAAGAAGGGAAATCATAGGAAAAAAGACAAGACTACTTGCTGGTAACAAGATAATGGAACAAGAGTTTTTCTGGGATGGTCTGGCGATGAATAGTGACACAGTTGACTGTTTAAGAGTCTTCCAGAGGAATAACAACAGAGGGATGAAATACAATCTACCTCCAAGCTATTTTTGCACAAACAGATATCTTTCGCGTTTGTACAAGCGTGCATGTTGGCACGAGGCTTCACATCAATGCCAAATCTATTACAAAAAAAATATTATTCCCATTTATCCCCCGATTCCAAGCACCACCGCTTGCCAGTAAAGCTCATTAACCCTCCCTTCAAGAACCCTGAGACAAAAGAGAGGGAAAACAAAACATAACTAATCAATGGGAATGCACTGAGTTGGGAGGGTGTGGTGAGGGGGATAACATGATAACCTGAGAGGACTAACAGCTTTTGCTTTAGTGCTGCACTCACTGGGTGTGGGCAGGAAAAAGAAAGTTCATTAATTAAACAGGGCTAGGGGTAACAGATGGAATGGCTAGCTGGATGCTAATCACTTAAAGCAGAGGGACAGGTTTTTACACTTGAGCTGGAAACGGCAACAACAAACCAATCACACTGGACCCTAGGGCGTCTAGTGGGGACTCTGGGATTACAGTATCTCAGGTAGAGGGGGTTTTGAAATTTTTATTTTTTTGCAGGATATAAATATTTGAATTTTTTTAAACATTTTGATAGATATTTCAAATCTAGATTAATCAATTCCTTTACATGTGAAACTTCAGAGATTTTAAAAATGTTCTTATGTAATAAGTACAAGTCAAATACAAACTTGAAATAAAATTGTTTTTGAACAGAGTAGAATAGTTTCCATTAACATTTTATTCAGGTGACTGCTCTAAACAAATGACCTAAAATACAAACTAAACAGCTGCAAAAGTCTTTTTTTAAAAGGCCAATAGGCTCATCCACACACTTCTACCTAATACTCCACACATTGCCTTAAGTTATTGTGAACTCAGTGACTACAAATTGCCAAGTCCTGCTGTTGTAAAGCAAGTCAAAATCAGCATCCCCCAGCGCTAATTTATAGAGATGCAGCTGTAAGTGTTAGCATTGTAAAAATGTTTAGTTTATTTTCTAAAAAGTCAAAATTCACAACAGCCACAACAGTTTGACACTAGCAGTATGTGTATGCTACCCTTGGCGGGGCTCTGGGACCCTGCTGTCGGCCGTCTGGTTCTACGCCTTCCCTACCTGTGTTTTCAAGGGGGCAGCCCCCATGAAGCCCAGACCCCAGAGTGCAGGCTGGGCAGGGCCTCCAGGGATTTTCAGGGTGTGGGTGCCATGCAGTGGACTCCTTTTGTTACAGGCTGGGTGGCAAGAGGAGGAGGAACTAATGTAGAGGGGAGGAGGAGTAAAAAAAAAAAAAGGAGTAATGCTATGAGTCATTTTGCATTAGCAGCAGGAGTGGGAGACAGGGAGAGGGGGGAAGAGATGAGAGGGGACGAAGGGCGAGAATACTTTTGCATGTTGTATGAAGCTAGACGCCATATGCCATCCGAGCTGGGCTGCCTCCCGAGTCAGGGCTCTTGGTTTGACAGGCCTGCACTTGCCCCCTCCACAGCCAAAGCTACCCCCCCCCCCCCCCCCCCCCCACACACACACCACCCCCCACCCCAACCCTAACTAACACCTCCTCCTTCTAGGCCTTTCTACGCTCCAGCAATGGGCTTGCCAATTGCTTTGGTTGTGCATGGTCTGCACTCTGTTCATCTGTGTGTGAGTGTGCATAGGAAGAAGAGTATGTGTGTGTGTGTGGTGGGGGCCTACTCAGTGATCTGAACACATCGGACATTGTCGTGAGTCCCGGCAGGAACAGCTGGTCAGCTGGAGAGAGGGGTGGGAGGGGGCAGGGATAAGGAGGGGAAGAGATGGGAGGCAGTGTGCTACACTGATAATGGGATTAGGTTAAAACATTCAGAGGGGGGAGAGACCCCTCCTCTTTTAGTAGCCCTCCAAATAATGCATAAACTCCCAACTACCCTATCAAAGCCAATGCCAGCCACCGCCCAAAGAACTTGCCAAGTCCAAACAGGGACCCCACCCACCTACTCATCCAGCAATAACTCAGTTTGAAGAAACTTACACATTAAGTCTAGGTGAGGAAATTTAGTTAATTTTCCAAATGATTCCCTGGTCGTGAGCTCTGTTTCCTACAAACAGGAAGTTGGCGAGTTACACTCACATGAATCCTGTATATAATGACTTGCATGGCGTCTCACTGTGCCCAGTCAAGCACCATGTACCACGGCGATCCAGACTGCTGAGTATTATCTATGAGGCTGCTGACAGTTATGGCACAACAGCTGGCAAATTAGACCTATCAGCAATGCTAAATAATTCATGTGAGACAACACTAACATGGCAGATCCTATTCATGACACCCCATCATGCATATGGGAGCACTTTCATCTCTGCTAGGTGAAGAGTTTTACAGTGTACAAAAGAGAAAAAGGTTGTGGTCAGACACAGACGGGGCTGAGAGTCGCACAATAACTTGGAGGAAGGGCTGTAAGAATATGTCACTGTAATAATTACAATAGGAGTCTGGGGATGCAGCATCAACACACAAAAGGGGTGTGCACAGGATATCATATCCTTTATGCTTTCACTTTAAATCCTTTGAAATTATGTCCAGATATGTTAATTTGAGCCTGCTGGGGAGGGAAGCCCGACAAACTTCAGTGGCTTTCTGGGTTCCAATGAAAGAATTAAACCTTCTCTCTGCTACACTCACACATACACACACACATACACGCCACCTAAAAGCCTGGCTCGCATGACTGGCGATGGGCAGAAACAGATTATGGTTATTGATCGCTGCCTGGAGATGGATCTGTGTGTGTGTGTGTGTTTACTTGTGTGTCCGAGCAGAGGACGGGGACTGAGAGCAGTGTGCAAAAGCTATTGATTCTGTCCAGTAGGGAGGATATGTCTCTGAATCAAGGTCAGTTTTGCATTGTCTCACCTATTAGTAACTTGCCATCTCACAAACACACACACACTGACGCACACACAGTTTCATTTTTATCTTTAACAATGGCCCTCTCACAAAAAGTGACAGACAGAGCATCAAACTCAAGTGCTCCTCGAAGAAAGAAATGAATCCCACCTTCTGGATGTGGAGATTGGTCTATAGTGACAGGATGAACGACCTTCATACACAGTAAATGGAATTGGACAGCGAGGCCATCCTGTGACTGACTGCTTTCAGGTGAAACAAACTTATTAGCTCTTTAATGCTACTTTTGTGTCAATTTTGGCTGAAGAAATGGAAGATCACCTTAACAGAGTTTAAACAAATGTTTCAATCTAAATTACATATTTATAGAGACTCTGAATCTACAGATTTCTAGACCCATTTTTAATTTCTGATCAACCATTTTTTTATTGAGGCACATCTTAAAATATAAGATAAAAAAATTGAATATATTTTAATAATTCAATACAAGTAATACAAGTGTTTATTTCTGTTTATCTTTATGAGTATGGGCTACAGCTAGTTAAACCCCAAATGTTCAGTTACCCAGAAAATCTAAACATTGCATAAAACTACTTAAAAAGGAATTTTGAATTGATAACTGCTATATCATGGCCTAAACAATCATGTGGAAAACCGCCAACCTCTCAATCATCCTGGAAATAGTCATTGGCAAGCTCCATGCTAGCCAGTGTAGGCTGTTCACACTGTTATATGCAAGCATGTGTATGAAAAGTCGACAGGAAGGAAAAGTTGTGGTAGTCAAAGATGCACAAAGCAACAGTAATAACTGCAGCCTTCAGAGGATTTTTGAAGTATAAACCATTCAAGATCTTTTGGGGAAATTCACAAGGTGTTGACTGGGGTTAGAATCAGGGCTTTAAGAGCCACCACACCAACTGGACTGAGGTTTAGTGTGCAGTTGCTACAGTCAGAGAGGATCTCGAGAGTCATGTCATCTGCCCATTAAGTCCAATGTCGGAGCAGCATCTACCAAGAATATTTAGAGCACCTCTGCTGAAAAGCTTCAAGTAGACATCGATTTGATTTTCTAAAGCAGGACTTTGCTCAAACCCACGCTGCCATAAGTGCCAATACCTGCTTTAATGACCATATTATAACTGTGTTTGATTGGCGAGCAAACTGACCTGACCTAAACGCCATAGACAATCTGTGGAATACTGTGAGGACGAAGATGGCAGACTTTTAAGTCGCTATTTAAGCAACCAGGCTTCCTCAGCTGATCAACTCTATGCCACATCACACTAATGCAGTATTTATCCAAACACTGTCCTGACAAAGTATTGAGAGCAGTGAACATATGGTACAGCGCATGGACTTACTTCCCAACTCTTTTCCTAAAGATTGTTTTGGCCTAAAAGGTACATGGTAAAGCTGAGTATGTTACTGGTTTTTGTAATTAGTTAAATAGAAAAAGATAATGTAACTCTAGAGGTATTACACATGGTGCTCAGTGGTGGTTGTCCATCATAATGCTTCCAAGAAAAAGGTGTATTTCTCCATAGCCATGCAGAAAGCTTTTGCAAAAGTAGCACTGGTTTTTCTGTTTCAGCACAGTGCACAGGCTGTCAAAACAAAAACAGCAACTAAATGTGCTCAATAACCAACTACAACCATATGTTTAGAGAATTTTTACATATAATCAGTATGAAAGAAAATGCTGTATCTTTTAGCAATTTATTTAAAAAAATCAAGCTATTTATCTTTAAGAAAATGGCAAGTAGGGAATAAAGTGAGGAAATATAATTTGTATTCTAACCTCTTCTCTTTCCATGCTGACATTAAAACACTGAAAGCAAATAATATAGTTTTCCAACCCTGTATGAACTGTGTAGGAACCCAGTATACACCAGTGCAGAAATTACTCGATAAAAAAAACATTTTGCGGTCACTGATGTTAACAAAGCCGCTGTAAAGGAAAGACAAGTTGCAGACGAGATGATCTGACCACAAAGCCAGATCAGCTGCATTTTCTATCAGACATATATAAATAATAAATTATCTATGACTAGTTGTTTGAAGAAGCCCTGTGATAAGATTCTTATTAGTTTGAGGCCAATGTTGTGTCCTGACAGAGGAAACTGAGACAAAATGTGCCAAAACATGCAACTAAGAGCTGTAGAGCACATGAAAAAGTGCATTGAACAGATTTAACAAATCAGCAGGAGAGAGAAAAAGGGTAGATGGATGGAAACAGGACATAATGGGGAAAGATATTACGAGATGATATCCAACTGAAAAACACTGTTGCCCATCTGTGTGCATTTTCCTGCAATGTTGCTGGTGGATATTTTTTAATATCAAATCCTATTAGCTTGAGAGATTCTGGGAGCGTTGCAGCAGACTGCTGGAGTCCTCTTGAGCCTTGTGACGGAGCAAGAGAGGGGGCTGCCAAGCCACACTGGCCTTTTATCTGGACACACAGGGGTCATATAGCTCCTCTTTGAAGAAATATTCTGTAATTACCTTGGAGAGTGGCCTCACAGGCAGAGAGCAGGCTGTGGATTGTTAAGGCATTGTGGAGGGGTAAACTAAGGATGAGGATTTTCTTCTTGCAAATAAAAAGGAAAGACACACACACACACACACTTGAAGAATGAAAATGCAGACGGCTCGTTGTTCTGACGTGTTAAAGATAAAGAGATGCATGTCTAAAGAAGCAAAAAGAAACAATGGAAGATGGAAATACGACTAAACTAGAGCAATGCACATCTGATGTTGAGAGCATCCTAAAAAGTAACTTGAAACATTTCCAGTTTCTAATGCCACTACTGGACATGAAAGGATGTCAACTCTCCTAAAAATAAAAACAACACATTTATAACTTTAACAGAACATTGGGGATTTAGCTTATTCATAGCAACTGTCCTGATAAACTCTCTAATTCAACATAGAAACATCAGATCAACAGATACTGATATTGGCACGTTGCTTTGCCTGGCGCACTTCTTCATCTCCTCTATGGAGTGTGCGTGGCCTGGCTGCCTATCAGTGCCAGAACTCCAGAGGCAACGCTTATCTCCTCCCATATATCGTCCCTATTGCTCCTCTGCTAAGGAATGCCAGGTGAAGCTGTGCAGCTCAACACAGGCCTGTTACTCACCCCTATTTCCATCAGCTACACCACCCCCCACCTCCCTAAGGCTCGCACAGGCAGGCAGTGGCCCCAGCACCTCTGCTCCCCCTCAGCTCTGGCACAGACAGTCACACTGGGCTAATTCACTTGGCGTTGGGTAACAGACATCTGTCACTCAGGATGCCACAGGGGACACACAGACACAGCCTGAAATGCTGGGGAGGCAGGCGATGTGATGCATTTTGAAACACATACAGACGGATGCATACTTACACACAGGCAACATGGCGTGTGTTGCAGCTTGATATGGAACCAACACTGTTTGCTGTATGAGTACAACAAAAGAAAAGTAAAAACAACAAGTTTGATATATACGAGTACCTTAAAACACGAATACTAGATTCCTCCCAAACTAAACCTCCTTTGGGGAGGTTTCTATAGCAACTACCAGGGGACCGAGCGGTTTTGGTGAGAAGGTGCTGAACATGCAGTCCGAGGAGGAGCAGGGCGTTAGATATCGGGTTTCTCCCTTAAGGGGCCATCCAGATTCTGTCCCCCATCTCAGCCCGCCCCCCACAACTCCATGCTGCCGGCATTCACATGCTAATTTATCTCCACTGGTAATTACACTCTCTTTAAACCAACTGACAACTACAGCTGGAGTCAGGCTCCTAACGGCACACTGTTGGATGGGTGGAGGGATGCAGGCGTGTGTATGTCTGAATGCACTTGCATGTATTTGCTCATGGGGCTTTAATTTTGGCTCTCTTTTTCGTCCATAAAATGGTAGTGATAGATGATGACACATTATCTGTGCTCAAACCCAAAACAGCCCCACAAACCTCCCATTTTGCTCCAGGCTGCGAAAAAGCCCTGCCTAACAGTTATATGTAAATACGGCAGCTCATAAAGATCACTGTCAGCACTCAGCTGTGTACACTGGCTAACATGACATGTCTGCCACATGTCTCAATGAATTTACCCAGAAGGGTTTTTGGTCTCGCTATAAACTGAAGCTCAGGACAGTTTTACCTCAGTTGCTGGTCCTTTTTTAATATTATTGCATTCCAATGATGAGCTGTTATTACAAGCAGCAGTCAGGTAGAGATGTAAAAGGATACAAGCTCTGGTAGAGAGTCAGCCGGGACTTGACAGCTCTGCTGGCATTGATACAAGTGGCTCGTACCAAACTTGGCAACCATTGTAAGCCATATAACATGGCGCCATTAAACAGAGGTCAAAAAAAAGAAAAGGAGGGCCTCAAAAAAGTTCAGAACGGTGTAAAACAAAACAAGAATTAGAAAATAAATACAACAATGAAACCAAAACATATACAAAACTTTATTTAAATTTATTTGAGTCTAATAATAATTTCTACCATGCTATGGAAAAGTATTGACAATTTTCTTTAGTTTTTCTTGGCACATGTACAGGTTTCAGATCAACCAATTTTTAAAATCAGAAAAAAATAACTTGACCAAAAACAAGGAGCATTTTTTTAATGATAATTTTATTTACTGGAGGTAAAAAAAAACTATTCAAGCAAAACTAAGTACCAAATTTACCAAAGTAATTGCCCATATAACTAATAAGAAGTCATGCTACCTCTGACAGCAATAACTGCCATTAAGTATTGATGCTAACTTACAGTTAGTCTTTTACGCCACTGTGGAGGAATTTTGTCCCACTCTTCTTTGCTCAATTGTTTTAAAATCAGCCATATTGTAGAGTTTTTTAGCATGAATCACCAGTTTGAGGTCATGTAACACTATCTCCTCCGGATTTAGGTTTAGACTTTAACTAGGTTACTGCAAAACGTTCCTTTTGTTTTTAACTTTTTAAGACTTTCAGAGGTGAACTTGATGGTTTGCTTTGGAACACTGTGCTGCTGTTCAGTGCCTTGGCTCTCAGTGTGATTCACTAGAGCCCCAAAGCCTTAGAAATGTCTTTGTAACCCTTCCCAGGATAATAAATATCTAGTTCGTGTCATCAGACAGGTTCTATTAAAGGTAGATTCATGACTCTATAGTTTGGGCAGTAAGCAGGCTTGGGTCAAGTTAGTCACATTTAACTCAGCCTTCAAAAAAATGTGGTCCACCACAGTTAATCTAACCAGGTGAGCGATTAGTCTTTCATGTAGGGCCAGAGTGGTCTGTATGTGTTTTTCCTCCTTAATAAATGATTTAAAACATTAACTGTGTAAGGGGGGCAAATACTTTTTCCCAGAACAGTAAAGGTTGGTTGGATTCAAATATCCATGCATGTTTCTTCCAAACGGCTGCTCCATCTGTTTAGGGTTTAAGTTGAAATTAAATTTTTCCTATCTGTGCATGACAACTACACATATTTAATCCGAATCAATGTTAGGTAAATGAAATTCAAATGACAATCAATGCTATACAATGCCCTCATATTGAGCTGCTAAACAAATACAAAAGGAGCAATATGAATTTTAGCAACATCCAAGAGTATGTGCGTGCAGGCGTGTGGTGTGGGGGGTACACGCGTCTGTTCATGCATATTAGAAGGGGCCCTTTTTCATCGGAGCTCAATAGTCGTTGACCTGGAAGTTGAAGTGAATGTCAAAGGGTTCCGAAAGGTTCAACTTGGCAGTTTAAGAGTCCAGTCAAATTAAAAAATAAACCCAGTTTTTATGGGAATGTTCCTCAAAAGCAAAAACAAAAATAAAAAAAAAATTCTTGCAATCCCTCATTTCTTGTCTTTCTTTACATAATCTGTTAGAACAACAAAATTCTGCAAAAAGTTTTTTTTTTATATTAATGTAATAACCGTGTGTCTGAGTTTAGACATTTCTCTGCCCTCCATGAGGCCACACATCGAGCACAGCACTGCAAAATAACCAAGATGAAAGCTAACCAACAAAGGGCAGTAACCACCTCTGAGAGCACATACCCACAGTGTGGGTAATAATGCGCTGCTGGAGTAGCAGAGGACTGAAAGCCTTCAGTGAGAAAACAGAGAGCAGAAGCATCTTTTAAAAATTCACAGGAAAAAAACAGGAAATATAGAGATGGGGATCCCTTACCACATAAACACAGGCAATAAATTAAAGCAGTACTGTTGAAGACTTCATGGTGTACAATTTAGCTCGTCACAGTAGGGAAAGTTTGCATGTTTGATGATGGATCTCATCCAACAAGTGTCTCAGAAAGCTTCAACTGTGAACTAGCATGTGGAAAAGCAAGACTTTCTCTTAACTAAATACAGCAAGCTATAGAAGGGTGTTTAACAGCATATAATTTAATTTTTTACAGTCACTACTACCTAAATATTCAAAATAAAATGTCATGCATCGGATGATTTAGAGGATTTGCTTACTGTGGGTTATTAATTTCTCTTCAGTGGTTTGATTTGAAGAGACTGGTTAAGTAAAAATGCACAGCCTGTGCAAAATTGCGTAGGGCTGAAAAAATTAATTGGATTAATCCTAGTAATTTAGTAATCAAATAATTGTTAACTGGAGTATACAGACTCTAAAACATGCCATCTGCTGAAAGAACAACCCACTCCAAGGTAATTAAGCCAAAGCTGGGGAAAAAATATATAGATTTTGCATTTAAGCATGTCTTGTGTCTGCACTGGGGCAGCTGGCGGGTTGTGCTTAGCCTGGAGAGGTTGGCCTGCCCGGCCCAGCTACCCGGCTGGTGCATGTTTCCCTCTCATGAACTGACGGGCTGGGGCTGCTGGCGCTGGCTGGATGGTTGGACGGGCTTGACGGTGTGCTGCTCTGCTGGCTGTCGTGTCCGGGGTGGGATCAGGGTGGTGGGCTAAAGGGTGGCGTGGAGGGGCTGCAGCGTGTGGGGTGTGTGTCCTCTTCTTGGATGTGAGGTCACCGGCATTTGGATTGGCTGAGCAGCGATGGTAGAGCTGAGCTGGATAATGTTTCTCCCTGGGCTATCGTTGCAGTGGCGGGGATGTGGTGTGTTTGTGTGGTTGCGGGGGGTGTGGTAGGAGTGCTTGCTGCTGGCCGGGGACCTCTTGCCGGGTGAGTCTGTCCCATCTTGGTGTGGGGTTGGGGGGTTCCGTTGTGGGCGTGGTGCTTGGTGGTATCTGCTCTGTTGCGCCATTGGGCGGGAGCTGGGGTAGCATTGCGCAGGGCCCTTGCCTTGCCGTCGCGGCGTGCTGTGCAGTTGGTGGCATGATGCGACGGAGGTGCTTGCAGTGGGGCTGTGTGTGGAGCTTGCGCTGTGTGGGTGTGGCTTCGTTGGCTTTTCAGGGATGGAGCTCACCTGTATGGGGTGTGCCCCCGAGCTGTGGGGAGGGGGTTCATGGCGTTTGGGTTCAGGGGGATGTGTTCGATATCTGTGTCCTGTTTGGGGGTAGCAGTGTGGGGAAATTCATGTTGGGGTTCATTGGGGGTGGGGGGCTCATGGGGTTAGGATCAGAATTCATTGGGGGGTTGGGACTGTCTCATCATGTGGCGGCTCTGGTTGGCGGGCTAGTTTGGACCATGTAGACCCCTCTTTTGTAAATAGCCCCCTCTCCGAATGAGGATGGGGATCACAGGGGACTGGGGTCGGGGCGGGGGGTCCGGGGGTTGCTCAGGTTCAGACACCAGCCCAGGCTAGTCCAGCCCAGGTTCGGGTGCTAGGGCGGTCTGCCTGTCTCCAACCCTGTAGGGAAGGGGACCACCTCCTGGGTCTGGGGGCTGGTTTTTGTGTCAGGTTGGGTCTTGGACTGCTCCCTCTCCTGGATCAGTTTAGGGCCCCCATCAAATGTGGGGCCTATTTCCTCCCTGCCACACTACCTGCCGGTGTTTGATGTCTCTGCCCGCTGGTGTACTTGTGGTTCTCTGTGTCCAGGAGGGCAGGGCTGTGGCTCCTCACACTCGCCATTGCATATTTTTACTGAGAAACCTTGTGTACAAAAGCGTGCTCACACTCAGACCCACAGGTGTTTAGATTCAGGTGTTAACAGATACACAAATGTTCTATATTGAGCCGCATTTACCACTAAATACATCTTGCATTCATTAGTACTGTGCAATTTTTGGTAAAAAAGTTGTTAATATGAATGTTTCTGCAGGTGGAGAAGCAAGCAGGGTGTTTTCTTGTATACTCTTCATCCTTCTTTCTCTTATCCATTCTTTTCTCCTTCTATCCACTTGTCCTTTTTACCCCACCTCTCTCTTTTTCGTGCTTCTTATTTTTTTCCTTTTCGTTTCTGTCTCCGTGTCCGTAACAATTGAAATAATCCCAAAGCAGTTTCTAATAAAGTTTCTTTTATAAATATCAAGCAGAACTTTAAAGCTTTAGCTGTAAAAATCCACTTGTGAAAGTAAAACTGTTGAGCTTTTTAAAAGATAAAAAGTCTGGCCTCCCTGAGAAGAAATATCAAAGAAATTTAGAGGGGGTTTAGGACTTTTGCACAGCACTGTCCACATCTAACTTTTTATTAGGGACTTTTTGCAGCTCTATATTGTGATGTATACATTACTAGGGCACCTCCTTTTCTAAAAGCAGATGTTTGTGTTTTAGCCCTTTTGCTGAATATTAGGTTAACCTCAAATTAAACACAAAATGAAAAAAAGACTTCGCATTTTGCAAAATGAAAAACTTTCTTTTTCTTTAAATATGCTCTATCCAGGACCCCTCAAGCAGCAAAGTTTCAGCTTCATCTGTTTGAAATCCTGTAAAAACCTCCTATTAACCATCTTTTGCTATTCGATTATTAATCAGTTAATCAAAAAATAGTCAGATTGATTGATTGATTAGCACAATAATCGTTAGTTGCAGCCCGAAAATTGTGCATTACCACAGACTAAATATTACGTGATATTTACACAAATAAATTTAGATTTCAAGGTATTTATTTTGATAGGATGGCCAATACTGGAATTTTCTAAAAACCTGTGACTGAGCTAATTGTTTTTTCAGGATGTTGGCTACAAATGAGTCTGAGACTCCAGATCATATGACAAGTCAATCCGGACTCAGTCAGTGGTTTGAAAATGTAGACAGAAATGCTGTAAATGGACATATAAAAACTTTAAATATTGTAGAATTTGTTAATTGTTGAATTTCATCTGACAAATCTGGGGCTTTCCAGCAATCTAAGAGTTAGTGTACTCTTTACACTGACAATTAGTGAGAAAACAGTTAATATGTCTTGATTCCTGTTGTTCTCTGCCTGTGCTCGCTCAGCTGAGGCCCAGCTCCATCTCAGAGCGACAGACAACAGAGCGAGACGAGATTACGCCGTAGTATGCTGCTTTAATACAATTTATAGTTGCCGCATTCAAACCAAAGCGCCTAATTTATAAAGCAGAGCAACAACTCTTTCTGTATGTCTTGTCTGCCTACCAAAAAGCGAATGTGTTAGTGCCTAAATATCAACAAGTCATATCGACACAGAAGACGAGAGAAAATGTTAGCTTCTGCAATTCATGCTTCGGCAAAGATTGTCAACAGAGCGAGATATGCATTTACGGTAGACTTGTAACCGTATGTGCCGAATCGCCTTAAGAAATAAATAAAGATGAAGGAAGTTATACTAAGCTAACCAGGCATAAGTGTTGTTAGAACATTATAACTGCTTTGTAAAACCCAGCTAAGCCTATGTTAGAGCAGAGGAGGCTGTCTTTAAACTCCAGGTGGACAAAATATCATTTACTGTTTGAAAAAAAAGTTTCAATTTCTAAGAGTTTTCATGTTACCAAAGTTACCGTTTCTACATTTTCATACGAAACGTGCAACGTTCAACTAACTATATTTTTTAAATACAAAGAAACTAAAAATGTTTTTTTTTTTGTTTTATGTTATGTTACATTATGTTTAATGTTTATTTAATTCCCCTTTGGGATGAATGAAATTTTTGAATTTGAATTATAATGTTTAAAGCCAAATCAGAACTTGCCATATTTATTGGAAACCCTAGTAAATTTGAGTAAAAAGCATTAAAATAAATTCATTGCTTTTATTGTAAAAGCTTAATTTCTCATTTAACAATATGAAACATCCTACAATTGATTTGAGTACATTTAATCTGGTAGAAAGAAACTTTTGTGTGTTGTTTTTAACAGTCCCTGATGGCAGCCCTGCTGTAACCATTTTGTACCACTCCCTTTAGCCAATACAACAACCCTTAGTTGTCTCCTATAAAAATTAGGTAATTTATACAGAAAGAGATTTTGGACCATTCCTCTTTGCATAATCTCTCTAGACTTTGGGAAGAGAAAATAGCCCACACCATCACAGATCCTCCACCATACTTAACATTGACCATGAGGTGCTTTTCCACATGTTTATGTTTGTGACGGTAGGACAGAGAAGGCTTTCCCCAGGATGTCACTATTTGCTTCAGTTTTCAAACACTGGGCTTCGGATTTTTGGAGATAAATTTGTCGAGTCTAGTGCTCAGTGGCTAAAAGAAATGGACCTCTGTGGTGTATTTTCTAGCAAACATAAGAGCTATAGATTAACAATTAAAAGACAAACTACAAAAGTAAAGCACAAGTTCAAAAAGGATTCAGTTAATTAAATTAATAAAAGGATTATGTGAGGTACTAACAACTATACCAATTCTAGAGCTGTCAAACTCCACACCTTAGGAACGGTGTTCTGCAACTTTTAGATGTAGCTCTGTCTCAGCACACTGGAATTAAATACTTGGATCATCAGCAGCACTCTGTAGAACTTGACTGCATGCTGAGGAGGTCATTTAGCCAATTAAGTCAGGGGTTATGGACCAGGGACACATGTAAAAGTTGCTGAACGCCAGCCCTCATGGACTGGAGCTCGACAACCCTGCCTTAAAGCGACGATAAAAAAAGGTTTGCCATAGAAAAAAGAGAAGAGATTTATATTACATTAAAATGCTAGCCATAGAAAGGTACCTGAGGCTTCTTCATGATCTGGATAAAATACATGTTATTCTTCATTGGGTAGATGATAATGAGCACGTCTCCAAAGTCAGTTGGGATGATGCCACGTCGGTAGTCCCTGGTGTGCTCAGACCACACAATGTGCACCTCATCGTTGCCCAAGTGGCGCAGCTGCCAAATAAAACACAAAAATCATTCTAATCAAGAGTCTTGCAAGTGCATGTTATTTACACTGTTATGGTGATGAGGAAAGGAAGCAAATTTAGGAGGATTATTGCAAAATAGTCTGTCTTTTATCACCTCTAGAGACCAGAAGAGAAAACAGGAATTGACGGGGAAAAAACAATGTAATGAGTGATAATTATTATCATTATTATTAAACTTGACATTCGTTCAAGTCTACTCAGCATCCCCACAATCAGAACCAAACATGGAGAAGCAGCATTCAATAAAATCAAGGTTTAAAACCAATTTGCTTAGAATTTAAACTATAAACTGAAACATCATTGGTCTCATTCTGTAGTCCAGCCTTTGTTATATTTTCATCATGTAAAGCCCTTTGAATTGTCTTGTTGCTGAAATGTACTATACAAATAAACTTGCCTTGCCTAATAAAGAATATTTACTTGAATGTAGCTCAAAGCTGCAGTGAAAGTATCTTTTATCACTGCAAGCAGCAGGTGTAAGAGAAAACACAAAGTTGGTTAAAAAAAAAAAAAAAAAAAAAACAATGGTTAAAACTGGGGTTGAGGTCCTGGATTTGCCTCTTTTTATAGGTTTTTCATTACAAATTCAAATAGCAAACACAAAACAGCCAAAATTGCACTTTTAAAAAACCAAGTAATTCAAATCCAATTAACCTTCCCATCAGAGCTTAAATTGCTTCCCATTTCCACTCTATTCATAAACACAAATGAAACTGGGCACGACAAGAAGACGCACTTAAATGACAGGAAATAGGTTGACAGTAGGTTATAAAAGGTAAACTGGGACCCCCTTTTTGAAGCAAACAGGTGAACAAAGTTACATTATCTACTCTTACAGGTTAAGTTCACCTACCGTGCCTTCGCTTCAGTATTCCCACCCCTTCAACTATTCCACATTTTGTCATGTTTCAATTACAAGTGTCAAAGGGTTTTATTTGAATTTTATGTAATAGGCCTACACAAAGCAGTGCATAACTGTGAAGTAGACGGAAAAGAATGCATGGTTTTCCAAATTCTTTAACAAACAAAAACCCTGCAAAGTGTGACCCTTGACCCTGACACCTCTAAATAAAATCCAATAGAAACAACTGCCTTCAGAAGGCACCTAATAAGTACATGTAATTTAATCTCAGTATAAACCCCAGTTGTTCTTTGAAGGTCTCCGAGGTTTGTTAGTGAAGAAACAAATCTGGTCAGGTCATTTAGCCATTTAAGTCAGGGGTTATGGACCAGGGACACATGTAAAAGTTGCTGAACGCCAGCCCTCATGGACTGGAGCTCGACACCCCTGCCTTAAAGCGACGATAAAAAAAGGTCAGCCATAGAAAAAAAGAGAAGAGATTTATATTACATTAAAATGCTAGCCATAGAAAGGTACCTGAGGCTTCTTCATGATCTGGATAAAATACATGTTATTCTTCATTGGGTAGATGATAATGAGCACGTCTCCAAAGTCAGTTGGGATGATGCCACGTCGGTAGTCCCTGGTGTGCTCAGACCACACACAAAGTGCACCTCATCAACAAATCTGGTCAGGTCAGGGAGAAGGTTGTGGAGATGTTGAACACTAGGTAAGGTTATGAAACCCAAGCTTTGAGCATCTCATGGAGCACTGCTCAATACATGACCTGAAAATGACACAGATGTAAACCTACCAAAAAATGGAAGTCCACCTAAACCGACAAAAATAGCCAAGAGGCCCATAGTAACTCTGGAGGAGCTGCAGATATTCACAGCACAGGTGGGGCAATATGTCAACATGACAGCTACAAGTGTTTGTTGGCTACTTTTCAAATCGGGGCTTTTAAGGAAGAGCAGCAAGAAGAAAGCTATTGTTGAAAGAAAGTCCCGTTTGCAATGAACCCATGTAGGAGACACAACAAACATGTGGAAGGTGTTCTGATCAGACAAGACCAGGACTGAGCTTTTGGCTTTTATGCTAAAACTCTGTGTGGTTGGCAATTGAGACTGCACATCACCCCAAACACACAAACGCCACAGTGAAACATGGCGGTGGTAGCATGGTTTTCTTCAGCCCAGAAAATGAAACTTATCACACTTGATGGCAAAGTGGATGGAGCTACGTACAAGGAAAAGCTCAAAGAAAACCTGTTAGAGGCTGCAAAACCTCAGACAGGAGCAGAGTTTCAGCTACTACACCTTCACCCAGCTACAAAAAACTTGAAAACCAAACATCCTTTTCCTTCTACTTGGCAGCACCCTATGGATCAGATAAAATCCCAACGAAATACAATAATGTAATTGAAAATATGACAAAATGTGAAAAAAATTATTTCATTGGTTGCTTCTTTTAGGTGTTTGTTTAGCAGTGATGTTGACCAAGCACCCTTCAAATTTCTATCGAGGACACTGACAAGTGAGCCTCCACTCAAAAGAAAACATCTGCCAATGTACTGTTGGCCTAATGAGCCATTAAGAAACATGTCCTTGCCAACAAAAAATGCAATTAGCACATTCTATTATAAGCCCTTAATTATGGTAATACGGTAATCTTAAACAAATCCACGGCATGCTGATTACTGAAGCTCGCCAGTTCAGTCTGTCTGTCCAAGGATCAGCAGGTACCAGTCGGGTCAGCCACTGAGACAATTTCAGAGAAAATGTTGAATATGCATTTGCAGGAAACAATTAACACTGGGATGTTAATTTGGGTTAAGATATTAGCATTTGGATGAGCTGAATGACAAGTTTAATGAGGATGCTTATGCTGTAGTAACTGATCTTCTGCACAAATCTATTTACCCCCCTGTTAATCACATCCAAATGTTTGAGACTTCTTTAATAAAATGTGATTCGAGTCAAAGGCTCTTGTCCAATTATCCCTCTTTGACCTCCCATCCAGCCATTGGGCTTCACACACATGGAAACAGAAAACCAGAGGACTCCAGAACAAAAGAGGCTCCTTATAAAAACAACCTGCAGCAGCCCAGTTAAGCTGTAGTGCCTGGGGGGGCGGGGGGGAGTGTGATAGCTAAGGCACCCGTCTATCTAACTCTCTTTCACACAGATGCCATAAGAACTACATGGCCTGACCCCAACCCTGCAGGTCGTTTCCATAACCCCATTACTGAAGCCAGCTGCTACTGCTGCAGCTTGCACTGCCCCAAAACCCACAATTGGATTCAGGAATTTGTGGTTATCTCTCTTTTCTTTTTGGGGTTAGTTGCCAGCCCCCCTTCCTAGTTTCCATCATCTTCAAAAAGACAAATCTGCTCAACAAGAGCTACCCCATCTGTATCTCCACACGGTACGCTTCTATGGTTACAGACGGTAAAGTGGGCGACTGCTGGACTAAGTGTTATTTTTAAATTGACAAAGAAACATCCTACTTGAACAAAGACAAGCCTGTTTCTCATTCCAATTCCTCTTCTCCCTCCGGTCTCTTTCGAAAGCATTTGCACCAACAGCCAGCCTGCCAATTTTTGTCAGACCTGTGGTTGGTGTGGGGATCTGTGCAAGGTGAGCCAGAGCAATTACAGACGTTTCTGGTGAAATGAATGGTGATGGAGTAGCACCGCCCTCCAGCGCCTCACTTTGGTGAAGATAAGACAAACTCTTCCTTCTAACTCTACTCTAATTTTTGTGATCATAAGAAAAACTTCCGCATATGTCTGGAATGAGTAGTTCACCGTTTCATAAAACAAGAGGGAAAAAGTCTGTTGAGAGTAGTATTGTGGTTGGATATGAGGAGAGCCTGATGAATTTCCCTTCCCAGCAGGGTACTGTATGAGGAGATTGGCAGTGCGGGCAGGGGCCTTGCGGCTCATTTCTCTGTGCTAACTGCTACCACTGCACTAGAGCTTAGAATCCCACAGCAGAACCCAATCGATTGCTCCTGTGGCGGCAGCAGGAATTGGATAAAAGGATCCTGCCGGCATCCGGCCGGCGCCTGCCCTAGCAGGGAGAGCTAATGGCTGAATCCAGGCCCTGGTCACAGCGCACAGGGAGGGGGGCAGGGGCTGGCCGAATCATAGTCATTACCACAGCGGCACATGCCCTCTCTTCACTCACGCGCCTGCGATTCTCTACTCCTCAGGCCTTCCTGACCAGGGTCACTAATCAATGCCCGTACTTTGGAGTCACACCTCCTGATCACAGCTTAACACAGAAGTGGAGGCTACACAACACACGGCTCTAGGCAGGCATGACTGTGGAGCCATTTCACCGCATCTAATGTCTAAAGAAGTTATACACAGGTACATTTATATACACAGGTATGTAGAACTTTTTACTAAGATGGTAGTCCACATTTCTACTGGGACTAAGACAAGTTAAAATGCACTTTTTACCTTTTTGGTGAGGCTGTCATCAGAATCAGACGGCATCCGTGTAGATACATGGAAAATGACTTCTACAGTGGAGGTAGCGTAATAGGGAGCTGTTAGGCCTGTGCTTCCATTCCTTTGGAGTCCTCCCATAAAGCCGCAATGTGTAGCCAGGTCCACCTGAGGAATACAGCCTAGTGTACAATTGAATGTACTCCGGAGATGTATTTTAAGTTCAGTAGAGATGCACTGAGAATCTGATGGTTTTCAGTTTGATCAGCAGTGGTTGGAAACTTGAAAATCTGATCTTTCTTCTACCAGTAAATGCACCGTTCTAAGTGCTACCAAGTGGAGCTGACATCAACACTCTTCAAGTATGGACGCTGGTGCTGAGTTATGAAGTTATTTTTAGTATCAGTAAGGGGTTTTGAACTGAAGTCAAATGAAAAACAGAGATGTTGAGAATAAATGGCGAGTGTTTTAAAGGTTTTACTTAACGAAACAGGTCACAGATGCAGGTCCAAACAGGCCTGGGGTCAAAGTACGGGTGATGTCTCTGTCTAATGTTGAGGAAGACAATAACCTCAATGGTCATTTTTAGCATCAATAAATCATAATTCAAGCATGCCTTCATCC
This sequence comes from Crenichthys baileyi, assembly GCA_036173005.1. Taxonomy (NCBI): domain Eukaryota; kingdom Metazoa; phylum Chordata; class Actinopteri; order Cyprinodontiformes; family Goodeidae; genus Crenichthys; species Crenichthys baileyi. Next base: position 145,462 of record JAHHUM010001801.1, read on the forward strand.
AGTTGCATCTACATGTAGTTACCGCAGTTTATGAGCCATGAGTAAACTACTAAATGACTACTGAAGGCCCACAGCTAGGATGTAAACATTAGAAGTCACATAACCAGGGAAGTTGGTGTCTTTTAAAGTATAACCGTTATGAAACAATCAGAGATTAATGCGGTGCTGGTCTGATTTCACGGTTTTTAAATCACAGTGTGGACTCCATTGTTGCAGAAGGTGGAGATCTGTGTCCCCTGAACGCAGCAGCGCTCCTGCAGCAGGAGGACCGACTGAACTTCACAGGACATTACTGACACGAATAACCTAGTTTAGAGGTACGATAATGGAAATGCAGACAAGAAAATGCCTATGTAAATAAATTTTTTCTGGGAAGTTAACTTCTGAAGGAAAAAACTTTCAGGAACCCATCATGTAAATACGCCTAAAGTTGCTTTGTTTATTCCTTTTGAGTTTTCCACTTCTGTCAGTCATGCAACATGTTGTTTAAGAATTTCTCTATTATTATTGTGAATTTGTTTAAAGTAATAGTAAAACCCAGTTTTACAGAAAGTGCTCTCTCTAATACAGTACAATTCTTGAAGACCACTCAAGGTAGGACGGCAACAGAAAAATCTTTCTAGTGTTGTTATTTTCTGTAGAAACCTGAATCTGCTACAAATCTTTATCCGCATGTCACAACAATCTAGAGTTTGGAAATTGAACACAAAATTCAGATCGGTGCATCTCTAAAATTCACACTGCACAAATAGGAATTAAGTCATAGTCGATGAAAAGCTGTAGCTCTTCCACCTCCCATCCCAGTCCAGATACAAAGTCTTCATATGCCTGGCTGCCTGCGCTGTTCGACAGGATGGAGCACTTGTCTTCTTGGCCTTCTCCGATGTAGAACACAGCAATTTTGTGCGTTTCTCGGCTAAAAAAAAAAAAAATAAAGGTCAGAAACAACTGCGTAGTCGAACTGATCAATTAAACAAAACTCGAGAATGAGACTACAAAAAAGAAAAAAACATTTGCCATATTTCTACAAAATGTTTTCTCTTTTCACCTGATTTCTTAAAGAACTGCAGCAAACTCTGCCCATTCATTTCCCCCCTGTTGCCATGGCAGTACACTGCGCTACGTTTGGGCCACTTTGCATGCTTGTGCACAAACTGTTATTGTCCGAACAATCTGGTCCATCGGAGAGAATAAGATTCAATTCTGAGAGTATTTTTCAATACACTCTTGTCATCGACAGCGTGGGAAGTACGTATTGATTGGGAGAAGAGAAACAACGTAATAGAGGGACAGGAGTGAGGGTAAGAGATTTTAAGAGTTGTGGTTAGTCTGGGCTGGTATAAAGAAAATGATGCTGTTAGGAAAAGGCGGGGGAATATAATGCTGCTTTCACTCAGGTTAAAACAGGTATGGCAGAAAGCTTCAGCGTTAGTTTGATGATAGAGAGAAGGGCACTAAATCAGACAATTGTGTGTTCACTGGTATCTCAAGCAAACCTTACGTAATTTAACCTACTTTCTATTGAAGGCAGGGAATAGAAAACAACTTACCACTGCCTAGAGTCCAAGTTCTTCAGTTCTCTTAAAAGTTTAGAGTTTTTCTTCAGCAGGTGGAAGCTTTTCCTGGTTGACAAAGAGATTTAGGGTGACAATTCTAATACAGAGGAAAAAATATGTATAATTTACGCATCGAACAGGCTTCCATTAACAAACAGCTATTCACTGTATGCAAACAGATGACAAAGTTAAGGTGTAGCTTTAGTTACCAAAGCAAAGAAAGGCACAGGTGCAAAACACAATCTCCTATTTGCTGTGCGCCCGTTGCACCATCACTATTAAGAGGTGTAAGCTTTTAATTTACGGGGCAGCACTGCAAAGACGTGGCTTTGTAGACGTTGATGAAAACAGCTGGGCACCTTTACCCTGTGGAGAGGAGATTAAGACCCAGCAGACTCCAATGTGCCTTTAGTTTTACTCTCTCTTTGGCCAACTGCAGTGGTGTTTCACGTGTGTCAATCCTTTAGAAATGTTTTTATAACCACATAATTATAACCTAAACTGTTCCATGATTAAGGAGGTGTCCATAAGATGGAAGGGAATCCAATAAAACACCTGAAATAAAAGTGTTTTTACTAAGGAAACCTGAGGGCTGATGCGAAAGTATAACTTCAGCACCTGCCTTATGCAGCAATACCTTTTATATAAAATTCAGGAAACCACTGACTAGTTATACTTGTTATATTATACATAGATAATTGGCGAACATTTTGGGGAAAACCTGGTCTGATCCGGAGAGACGGCATCCATCCCACTTTGGATGGAGCAGCTCTTCTTTCTAGGAATCCGGCCAAATGTATTACTTCTCCAAAACTCTGACAACCCAGGGTTCAGACCAGGAAGCAGGGTCGTAGTTTAACACTCCTCTCTGCAGCTTCTGTACTGCTACCCACCCATTACCCTATTAAGACAGTGTCTCGCCCACGGCCAAAATTGAATAGATTTAAAAATAATCTAAAAGGAGGAAATCAGGAAAATCTCATAAAAATAAAAAGAACTCAGACTAAAAAGAAAAATAAAACAATTAAATGTGGCTTACTGAACATCAGATCTCTCTCTTCAAAGACTTTGCTAGTTAGTGACCTGATTTGTGACAATCAGATTGATTCATTTTGCCTCACAGAAACCTGGCTGCAGCAAGAGGATTATGTTACTATAAATGAGTCAACTCCTACTAATTATTTAAATTTTCACATTCCGCGAAATACTGGGCGAGGAGGAGCAGCAACCATCTTTCAGTCCGATTTATTGATTAGTCCGAGACCAATCAATAGCTACAACTCTTTTGAATATTTAACCCTTAGTTTTCCTCATCCAAATTGCAAAGCACTAAAACCACTTCTGTTTGTTGTCTTGTACCGTCCACCAGGCCCTTACTCTCAATTTTTAGATCAGTTTTCAGACCTTTTATCTGATTTAGAGTTAAGTACAGATAAAGTTATTATAGTGGGGGATTTTAACATTCATGTTAACACTGAAAGTGATAGCCTACATATAGCCTTTAATGCTATCTTAATGTTTTGTGCAAAGCCAATTGAGTTTAACAAACCTACCCACCTTTGTCTTCATTCTCTGGACCTTGTGCTGACATATGGCATTGAGTGTAAAGACATAACAATATTTTCTCATAACCCTGTCCTGCCTGACCATTTTTTAATAACCTTTGAGTTTAATTTAACCGAGTACTCCACACCTGAAAGAAAATTTCACTATAGTATATCATTATCAGACAATGCTGTAACAACCTTTAAAGAATCTGTTCCACTTTAAATTTCCTCATCACAGAAAAACACAGTGGAGGGCAATAATTTTGTTTCTTCCCCTTCACAAATTGATTCTCTTGTTCATAGTGTTACTTCATCATTGCGTGGTGCATTTGACAATGTAGCCCCCTTGAAAAAGAAGGTAATTATTCATAGGAGGCTGGTTGCCTGGTTTAATTTAGGAGCTGCGTAGTTTAAAGCACAATGTTAGAAAATTGGAGAGAAACTGGCGCTCTACACAACTACAGGATTCCTACTTAATCTGGAAAAATAGCCTACTGTTGTATAAAAAGACACTTCGCCAAGCCAGAACAGCTTATTTCTCATCATTAATAGAAGAGAACAAGAATAATCCTAGGTGTCTCTTTAGTACAGTTGCTAAACTTACAGAGTCAAAGGTCTGTTGAGCCATCCATTCCCTTAGCTCTCAGCAGTCACGACTTTATGGGATTCTTCTTAAATAAAATTGATTCTATTAAAAATAAAATCTTTGACTTACTCCCAAAGATGATTACTTCATCCTCATCAAGTGAGACAACATTGGAAGTAACTGTAGAACCTGATCTGTGTTTGGACTGTTTTGATCCTGTGGAGCTTCCTGAGTTATCAGAAATATTAGCTTCATCTAAACCTTCAACTTGTATGTTAGACCCAATCCCAACCAAATTATTTAAGGAAGTGTTCCCTCTGATCACCAACCCCATTTTAGATATGATTAATCTATCCTTAGTAAATGGATATGTACCACAGGCTTTTAAGGTAGCTGTAATTAAACATTTACTTAAGAAACCTTCGCTTGATGATGACTTGAAAAATTACAGACCTATATCCAAACTTCCATTCTTATCTAAAATTCTTGAGAGAATAGTTGCTAATCAAATGTGTGAGCATTTACACAGCAATGACCTGTTTGAAGAGTTTCAGTCAGGCTTCCGAGCTCATCATAGCACTGAAACAGCTCTGCTGAAAGTCACTAATGATATTCTTATGGCCTCAGATAATGGACTTGTGTCAGTACTGCTTCTGTTAGATCTCAGTGCTGCATTTGATACAGTCGATCCAAAATATTCTCTTAGAAAGGCTGGAATATGCTGTAGGGATCAGGGGAACAGCGCTAGGCTGGTTTAAATCTTATTTGTCTGACAGATTCCAGTTTGTTTATGTAAATTATAAATCATCTTTAAACTCTAGGGTTAATTGTGGAGTACCACAGGGTTCAGTATTGGGCCAATTTCTCTTTACTATATATATGCTTCCAATAGGTCAAATTATCAGGCAGCATAGGATAAATTTTCACTGTTACGCTGATGATACTCAGCTTTACTTATCCATAAATCCTGATGAGCCCAACCAGTTAGATAGACTACAAGCATGTCTTGAAAACATAAAAACTTGGATGACTTAAAATTTTCTGCTTCTAAATTCAGACAAGACAGAAATTGCCGTCTTTGGACCGGAGTCTTTAAAAAAGAAACTGCTTAGTCGATCACTTAACCTGGATGGCATTAAATTGAACTCCGGTAATAAAGTAAAAAAACCTGGTGTTATTTTTGACCAGTCATTTAAATTCCATATTAAACAGGTTTCTAGGATTTCCTTCTTTCACCTCCGGAACATTGCCAAAATTAGAAATATCCTATCCAGGAGTGAAGCTGAAAAACTAATCCATGCATTTGTTACTTCAAGGCTGGACTATTGTAATTCTTTACTATCAGGATGTCCACAAAATGCAGTTCAAAGCATTTAGCTGATTCAAAATGCTGCAGCAAGAGTTCTGATGAAAATTAAAAAGAGAGATCATATTTCTCCTATTTTAGCTTCCCTTCATTGGCTCCCTGTTAAATCCAGAATAGAATTTAAAATTCTCCTCCTCACATATAAAGCCCTTAATGATCTAGCTCCATCATACATCAGAGATCTGATTGTTCCATATGTTCCTAACAGAGCACTTCGTTCTCAGACCTGCAGGTTTACTGGTGGTTCCTAGAGGCTCTAGAAGTACAATGGGAGGCAGATCCCTTAGTTATCAGGCTCACCTCCTTTGGAACCAGCTGCCAGTTTTAGTCCGTGAGGCAGATACCCTGTCTACTTTTAAGGCTAGGCTTAAAACTTTCCTTTTTGATAAAGCTTATAGTTAGAGTGGCTTAGGTTATCCTGAGCTATCTCTGTAGTTATGCTGCTATAGGCTTAGGCTGCTGGAGGACATAATGACCACTTTCACCCTCTTCGCTATATTCTCACACTACTCTTCAATTTTGCATTATTTGCTGTTATTTCAGCTTTTAAGTTTATGTTCTCTCTCTTTTCTCTTCCTAGAAGCTACACCTGGCCTGACTCTGTGTCTACCTGTAACACCTTTCTGGAGAGGGGAATCCTCCAAGCTTCTGCTGGCAACAAGTTAATGCTCACCCTCTACCGATGATCCACATGGCCCTGTCTTTCAGTGTTTAGCCCTTTCTCTCTCCTAGACATAGCAATTGATTGAGCTTTTACTGTAACTAATTATATGAGCTCTCTTTCAGACTCTAAACTTGAAAACTGGCTCACAGTTTATCTGTTCTTTCTTTCTAGATGAAACAACTAAAGGAGCTACATTCATTAACAATTTACTTTTACCTCCCATAGAAAGTACTCCTGGATAAACGGATGGATGGACAAACAGATGGATGGATGGATGGATGGATAAACAGATGGATGGATGAATGGACAAACAGATGGATGGATGGATGGACAAACAGATGGATGGATGGATGGACAAACAGATAGATGGATGGATGGATGGACAAACAGATGGATGGATGGATGGATGGATGGATGGATGGATGGACAAAGATGGATTGATGGATAAACAGATGGATGGATGGACAAACAGATGGATGGATGGATGGACAAACAGATGGATAGATGGATAAACAGATGGATGGATGGATGGACAAACAGATGGATGGATAAACGGATGAATGGACAAACAGATGGATGGATAAACGGATGAATGGACAAACAAACAGATGGATGGATAAATGGATGGATGGAAGGATAAACAGATAGTTGGATAAACGGATGGATGAACAAACAGATGGATGGATGGATGGATGGATGGATGGATAAACAGATGGATGGATGGATGGACAAACAGATGGATGGATGGATGGATGGACAAAGATGGATTGATGGATAAACAGATGGATGGATGGACAAACAGATGGATGGATGGATGGACAAACAGATGGATAGATGGATAAACAGATGGATGGATGGATGGACAAACAGATGGATGGATAAACGGATGAATGGACAAACAGATGGATGGATAAACGGATGAATGGACAAACAAACAGATGGATGGATAAATGGATGGATGGACAAACAGATGGATGGATGGAAGGATAAACAGATAGTTGGATAAACGGATGGATGAACAAACAGATGGATGGATGGATGGATGGATGGATGGATGGATAAACAGATGGATGGATGGATGGACAAACAGATGGATGGATGGATGGACAAACAGATGGATGGATGGATGGACAAACATATGGATGGATGGATGGACAAACATATGGATGGATGGATGAACAGATGGATGGATGGATGGATGGATGGATGGATGGACAAACAAACAGATGGATGGATAAACGGATGGATGGACAAAGATGGATGGATGGAAGGATAAACAGATAGTTGGATAAACGGATGGATTTACAAACAGATGGATGGATGGATGGATGGACAAAGATGGATGGATGGATAAACAGATGGATGGATGGATGGACAAACAGATGGATGGATGGATGGACAAACAGATGGATGGATGGATGGATGGACAAACAGATGGATGGATGGATGGATGGATGGACAAACAGATGGATGGATAAACGGATGGATGGACAAACAGATAGATGGATAAACGGATGGATGGACAAACAGATGGATGGATAAACGGATGGATGGACAAACAGATGAATGGATGGACGGATGGACAAACATGGATGGATGCATGGACAAACAGATGGATGGATGGATGGACAAACAGATGGATGGATGGATGGACAAACAGATGGATGGATGGATGGATGGACAAACAGATGGATGGATGGACAAACAGATGGATGGTTGGATGTATAAACAGATGGATGGATGGATAAACAGATGGATGGATGGATGGATGATAGATGGATGGATGGATAGATGGATGAACGGACGGCGGGCAAACATATGGATGGAAGGATGGAGGATGGATGGATGGACAAAAGGATGGATGGATGGACAAACAGATGGATGGATGGATGGAAGAATGGATGGACAAACAGATGGATGGATGGATGGACAAACAGATGGATGGACAAACGGATGGATAGATGGACAAACAGATGGATGGATGGATGGATGGACGGATGGACAAACAGATGAATGGATGGATGGATGGACAAACAGATGGATGGATGGATGGACAAACGGATGGATGGATGGATGGATGGACAAACAGATGGATGGATGGATGGATGGATTGACAAACAGATGAATGGATGGATGGATGGATGGATGGATGGATGGATGGATGGATGGATGGATGGATGGATGGATGGATGGATGGACAAACATATGGATGGATGGATGGATGGACAAACATATGGATGGATGGATGGATGGATGGACAAACATATGGATGGATGGATAGATGGATGAACAAACATATGGATGGATGGATGGACAAACATATGGATGGATGGATGAACAAACATATGGATGGATGGATAGATAGATTTTCTTCTCATACAGGCCTTCAGACTTTTTACGACTGTTTTGGAACCATGTTAAGATTATTCTCCAGTCAAAGATGGGAAATAAATGCTCACCCTGAAATAAAGTAATATGAAATAACATAAAGTAGTGCATGCATCTATTTCCTTCCACATTTTTTTAAAACATTTTTAACAATAGGAATATGGAGTGAATTTGAATAAAGCTCCTATTACCTTAACACCTCAATAAAATCCAGTACAACCAACTGTCTCCAGAAGTCACTTACTGAATAAGAGTCCCTCTGTGTGTAATTTAATCAGACCCCAGAGGTTAGAAAACATTAGTGAACAAACAGCATCATAAAGACCAAGGAACACAGCCGATACTGTAGGGCAGCGAGTTAAAGCAAGGTTAGGTTATAAAAGACTACAAGTTATGGAGAACCCAAGGAACACTGATCCATCCATCATCTGAAGATAGAAAGTGTATGGCACACCACTGAAACAAGAATTATGTAAACTCCACAAATCAGGCCTTTATGGAAGAGTGATATAGAGAGAGTCATTGTTAAAAGAATGCCACAAGAAATCAAGTTTAAAGTTTGCCACTAGTCATATGGGGCACTCAGTAAAGATGCTCTGGTCAGTTGAGACCAAAAATGAACTTTTTGGATGACATGAAAAATGCCCAACGTGAGAAATGGTGGCAGCATCGTGTTGTGGGGATGTCTTTCAGCAGTAGAGACCAGGAAGCTGGTCAGACCTGAAGGGCAGATTGATAGAGCTGAAGACAGGGCAAGAAAACTGTTAAAAATGTCTGTAGATGTAAAAAGCAGTTTGAAACAAAGACCTAAAGACACTGGAAAAATTCAAGGGTTCTTCAAATTTAAGCAAATCAGGGACAGGGTCTAGGAGCGACTAAAAGGACTTGCAGACAACTAAAAATTTTCCTCTTTCCATCTTTGTAGGACCACTGAAACCTCTTACTGACTTCAGGAATACTGAAACTGAAATTCTTGAGAGTTTTGTATTTTTATATTCAGAATGTTGGGACTTTTAGGTACACTGTTGAGAAAGTTTTAGTTAAATCAATCAAAAACAAATATTCCAGGCTTAAAATTGTTTTTAGCACCAATTTGAAGGCGGCAAACGTTGCTAGATAGCAGAAGTTCTAGTGATTTGTTTCTAGCTGCTTATTGGCTACATTAACATTTACATTATTTCATTAACACCTGTATACTGAATTATAAAAAATCAACTACACAGAGGAACAAATAGGTAATACATTTCCACATTACTGTGCCCCCCCCCCCCATCTTTCTTCATTTAAATCTACATCAGGAATTATACGTTTAATAAGAGGTGCTCCAATCATGCTATGATACGGATTTCTGGTTTTCAAATTTGCCCCAAGGACTATAACACATAAAGGGGAACAAAATGTGATGGAGGGTTTTTGAAAGAGGTAGAAGCTTTGAATATATCAGAAAATGAAGGAATTAAAAGATTATCCACATTTATGCATCACAGCTTATGTACCTAACCTTTTTAGACTTTTTTTGAAATAAAAGAAGTGATTTAAAGTACATGCTATTGGTTGCTATGTTTATAGAGTAAACTTGGTGGAAGTTCCTCATTTCGATGCATTCAGTATATTTCAGTATTTGACCTGACGATCACCAATCAGGGCCTATCATGAAAAAAACTGATTCTGATTTCTGGTTCATTGATTGCTGCATCCCTGCATTTAACTGAAGCCGTTTCTGTTTGATGATACCTGCGATCCCACGAGTTCATGCCCAGATCATTGAGAAGCAGTCTGCAGAAGTAGAAAGGAGCTTTTGGTTCTTGGTGGGAGGGTACTCTCTGGCAGGCAGCCCGAAAGCTTACATCAGCATCCCACTTCCTAACTTGCTCCTCCTCCTGCTGAGTCTGACGGAGAATGGCCTTCAGTATAGCATTCTCCTGTTCAAAGTTCATGCCATGAGGCGACGGCGCTGGCTGATTGAGCCTGAGCCGTGGCTGAGGGAGGCATTCTGGGCTGCTGTGGCTAAGCTCCTCCAAAAGCTTGTCCAGGACATCGACCTCATCCTCTTCACAGAAGTTAGACAGGGAGTCCGAGACTGAGCAGTGCGTTTTGAAATGTCCTTTTAGCGAGGTTGGCTGGTTTCTGCTGTGTGTATTGCAGGTTTTGGAAGGAGGTGGGTCAACTGGATGAAATACCCCAGCTTCAACAGAATCCTCCTGTGTGGTGCAGTATAGGATTGTTCCATCCCAAGAGTATTTTCCCGAGATATCCCGGACGATGACGCGAACTTGGGATGAGGGGTGTGGGGGCTGACCTGCAGTAGGCGTCTCTGCTGGGATCTGAAGGTAGGACACCAACGTGCTGTCGTTGAAGACAAACAGCTGCAGGTTGGGGCTTTTAAAGACCTCACACGACAGCTCTGAGGACTCTACATACGGGTTATCATGGTTTTCGCTCACAAGGCTGTGAAGGAGAGCAGGCCCGCCACTCAAGGGATGGTGGCCAAGATGGTTCACCAAATGAGTCATGACCATCCGCGCCGACAGAGGGATGAGCTCCATGTTTCGGCGACGCTTTTCTGAAAGGAGCAAAAAGAAAAGGGGTAAGGATTAAAATGCTGAGATAATAGCTGAGGGAAAACAGATTGATCGAACTTTGGGTGCTTTGGAACATATTTTCAACGGCGAATATGAAAAGCTCGACATTTGTGTGCAGACATGCCATCATCTCTATTAGCTCCTTTTACACAAAACCAAATCTCCTTTATGATCACTAAAAGGTGGTGTTTTATGTATTTCTCACAATAGCTTGGCCAGCACACCTCTAAGTAGGTAGAATTTAATCATAAGAGACAAGTCTGAAAAGCCCATTGAGTCTTCCTACAATAGATAAGCAGTGAGACCAGCCAGGTGCTAATGAGAACAAGCATCTTTACAGGCTGCTGAATAGAACTCTACTCTGTGGATTGCATTTATGTAAATACACAGGGTTTTTGCTCCCCAAGTGAAAGGCACGCAGTGCTTTATTCTGCAGTGATGTGGGAAAAACAAGAAGATGCACTTTTGCATTGTGACAGTGATATCAATACCATCATCCATCATCAAAGTGGAGAAAGCTCTTTAGAGAGCAGGCCAAGCTGCATTAGAGATGCACTGGTCCTTTGATGTGACTTGATCGATATGAGGTGAGGGCATGAATATAACTAGGCCGGCACTCTTTGGTTTGCCCTTTTGATAGTGTTTTGTTATTTCAACCAAGACTCCGTGTTGCACCAAAAAGCAGAGGTGTGGTGAAATTTTACAGACAAAAGCTTCTTATATCTGAAATATTTTCGCATTGTTTCAGTGGACGATGGCACTCTGTATCTGGGCTTTGATGACTTTTAGAAGTTGAGGACATGAGGTAGGGAGATGACTACGTTGCCTAATGGAATCACAAGGTCAAAAAAAAAAAAATCAACATTTTTATCTAAACCCCATAATGGGTCTTTCTTTACGGCTGAGCACTAATGCAAAAATTCCATTCCCTCTGATGGCTGATTTTCTTTTCATACTTTTAATAAGATATTGACATCTAATGGAGAGGCTCCAAATGGATGGACTACTTAGAGTTTGCTTTTACCTGTAACCATTTTTTGGTCTTTTTTTTTTTTAACCAGGGAAATGCTGGAGTACAGAGGACAGGCATCGTCCTCATTCGCTGCAGACAGCAACGACTTAATGCCAGTTTTCACCCTCTCATGCACGTACACTAACATTTACTGTTTGCATTACGATGCAAACGTGACCGGAGTTTTCTCCAACTGCATGAGCTGTTCCATCCCCACCTATTTCTGTGCACTGCCAGTCAGCATGCTAAAAGAAGGCTTTAATAAGAGTCTGTGGCTTACAAGACTGACAAACTGTTGAGAAACATTTCCGGCTGGTAAAAACATAGGCAATCATGGTGTGACCTTTTTTAGACTATTAAAACTTAAATTTAGAACTTATATGAATTCACAAAAAATACTGTATATATAACTTACTTCATAACTTAAGCAGTTGTAGCATCAATTCACTTTTTTGACTTAAATGGTAGAAAATACCATCATGTTACATTAGATGGAATATATAATATTTTATTTAACCTCGATTAACCTCGCCCTTTTCCTCTGGTAAAAATATTTCTGTGCACTCTTAGTCCTTCACTTCTGCTTGCAGACTGTTCTTATCGTCTGTCTCTAGAACTCTCTTTCTAAAAAAGTAAGCAGGGTTTTGAAAAATAGTACAATTTATTTTCCCTAATAAATATCTATTGTAGACATGGCAAAAACCCTGTTTTCAGGAGATTACCTTAAGTTCAATGCCTATTGTAAGCTTCATAACTTACTTGGTTTCAGCAAACTATTAAAACTCTGGTTAAAAACCCACTTTCCCCTGACTAATAAGCTGGCAGTGAATAACTCCCAGGTATTACCAGTACATTGATTTTACCTGCCTAAACTTACAGCGTCCCAGTTACGGAAAAATCATTTCTTTAAAGTTTGTTGGGAAGGTTGAATGGGGATCAAATCCTGTCCACAGAGCATGCCAGTACCATGGAGCTTGTAGTTTTGTTACAGCGTAACACAACCAGAAGTACAAATCATGCAACAAACAAATGCCACCATTCCTCAAACACAATATACAAAACAAATATATAACAATAGTTAAACAAATGAAAAAAAATGAAGCTTTAACTAAATATATTTCAAAACCTAATGGTTTATACTCTAGAACACTTCCTTAATGCCTAAAATTCAGGAATATAAATTTAAGATTTTTCATAGTCTTGCAAAAACCCTGGTTAAGAAGACCGCAGGCTACCTACTGTATAGTCTGTATTATTGAATGTTAAAGCCTACTTTTATCATTATTGTCATCTTCTATTCCTTGATAAAATATTATAATTGCTTTTTTGATATTTTAGATTATTTCAGCAGCAGTATTAATAGTTGCTTCTCTGTTTTAAATAAACACTATTAAATCATGTTATGCATTTCTGTGAAACCGTAGTTACCGGGGGAATATCACACTAGCCCATGCGCAGCTTTCCCAATTGTACTTGTGCATCCTTACCCTCAGCTACTGTCAACAGGTTGCCAAAGTCTGCTGGGGTCATTTGAGAAGGTGGTGGCTCAAAACTCTTAACCTGACCCAACATCAGGTCGTAGTCGCTGGACAAGTCCGACAAACTGAGAAGGTAGTGGCTCTGCTGGGTGTGCAGGTTGGAGCCGGACACGCAGCAGTGCAGCACCTGATTAACGGAAGAGAAAGGAAAAAAACAGAGAGAGATGTTGATTATATCCAGATGAAGTGTGCTTGTTTGGTTTTCTGTGATGTGAGAGCAAGCTGCACTTTGATGACTTAAATTTAACACTAATGCGTAAAGATAGGATCTCGTCCTGCCTGGCACAACACTGCACAGAGATGCTCCTGCAGTCCTGTTTTAGATGTAGAAGATCTGTCTAAAACAGGGCAAGGCTGAGTGGGGGGCGGCGGGTGTGTGAAGAAAAGAGGGTCTTTATTGCCACTAATCCATTTCTCCTCTGATGTGTGAGTGTATCGATCTACATAACAGATGGCAGAGCATCCGTTGGCAGCACTAGATAAGGCGCACTGGGGCAGTTGATTACAGCCATTGGACAGGTTTACACTGTTTGATTTAATTAAGACATTATCCCTGTGCTCTGCTCTCACCACAAACATACACGCACAAACACCTGTATAGAGGAAAACCTGCTGATAGATAAAAATTTATTAGACGGAGCAAAACGTATGCTAAATACATGTAGATGAGGACGCCTCTTATTCAGACTGGAACAACTTGAGTAAAGCCATGCAAAAAAAAAAGCTAATCCCATTCAGTACACTTGGCTGAGAGACGCTTGGAGAGGCAGCCTGGCTCTGCCATGTGAAACAGTATTGTGTAGGGCAATGTAGACAGTATGTGGATGCTTCCACCAAGCTGAGTGCATGGGGGAGGGATTGGCGGCTTGATGCTGAAAAGACCTGAACCAAACAGCTGCTACACCAAAGCCCCAAAGAGCTTCCTCAGTTGAGAGGTAAAAAAAAAAAAAAGGGAGGAAGGGGGTGGGTGGGTGGGGGTGGTGGGAAGACACCCACGGCTGTGCCTGACATGTAAGTGAGTGCACCTCGCATAGCAACAATTCCTGGAAGGTAACACAGAATAAACAAGCATAGCTCAGTTACAGGGGCGCATATTGCCTGTAGATCCGAGTACACTATGTACACACACACAAATCAAATAACAAGAAGGCAGATGTATGTAAACAAAACTGCAGATATGATATTCTTGCCGTCTTTCCTTATGTGCGCACACACATAGCGTGGTGCAGCTGGCTGCTGGGGAAGGGAGAGAGAGAGCAGATGGAGAGGCTTGAGCCCAACTCCAATGATCCGCTGAGGTCTAGTGCAATGTTGCATTTTACAGCCATGAGCATCCGGGCTAGTGACCAATATAAACTTTTTTTGCCCCTTTTTCATCGTAGGTCAGAAACCACTAGCGTCTTTTGTTAAACTGTGTTTTGAAAAATATATAAACTGGTAATCACAGGAGCATGAAACACCCTCTTACTGACACAAGCCAATAATCGAATAAAAGGAGTTGTTTCCTATTAGCGAGGCTATTCTCTGCTTGGTAAACAGAATAATTAGAAGCCAACGAGCCCATAGAAATGTAGAGAGATTTTAGTCCTGATATCGCATTAATATTGTCACACCTCGCATGGAAACCCAGAGGGGCCGTGCCTTTTGTGTGCCGATGGACGACCAATCATGCCTAATTGTATTTGGTTTCATAGCAGCTGCAGTCTCTCTCATATTAAGACATATTCCATTCAAATCTCCAGGACAAGCATTTAGAGCCTGAGCTTATCAATTGCACAAAAGGTCCTGTTTGAATAATTGGACCATTTCTTATCAGGGGTGACATCCTTACAAAGATCTGCCGTTGACCGCATCTGCCCAGACAGGAGGGAATGAATAATACCTCATTCATTCATGCCTGAAGCCAGGCCCTCATCCTCAGGGTCATACCAAAAATTAAAAAAAAACGGTTGGATAAAAACACATATGCAGATTAAATGCTAAATATTTAGCATGTCTTAAGCAATCAACTCAAGATTAGAGAGGACTTGTAAAGGTTTTTTGCATGTGATAAATGCCAATCATTTGTGTCAGCTATGATGGACGCCTCTATGCGGTTACTCCACCATAATGTTAAATGAGGCGTAGTCATAAGGTCACGATGGAGGTGAGTCTAATTAAAGCTGCAAATCCATGTGGCACTGTTGGGGTGGAGGGACTGCAGCAGGCTGCTGCATTCGTGGGCGAAGGTTATGAATCTTCCAGAAAACACTAAAAAGAAAAAAGTGTCAACATTCTTGTTTTAATGCTTACTCTGTAGATGTAGTCCAGGAGCGGCGCCTTGCTGGGTGAGTGGGGCTCCGAAGAAGACTTGGTGATGGGTTCTAACAGCAGACTCAGGGGAACAGCCATACACCAGTCCAGCAGGCAGAGCAGCAGCGAAACCATTAGCTTAAAGTTAAAAAGACATTTTTTTTTTTGTTAGATCTACATGTGCATCTCAGTATATGAGATCAAAAGTTTTATTTCAGTAATTCAGTTTATAAAGAAAAACTTTGTCAATTGTTATGCTTTCCTTTTTTATAACATTCTGGGCATTTGAGGACCAAGTAATAACCTTGATTCAACCTGAAAAATCTGATCTTATGGCCTGTAGTTTGCACAAATAGTGTGTTGTTGAGTCATTTCACCGCTTTTTTGGATTCTAGACCAACTTAGACCCCGACTATTACCAAATGTGTAAGGCTTGAACTTGCAGAGCAGTATTAATGCTTTATTTGACATTTAAGACCCTGTTTAAGAACCATGGGTCCAGTTCAACCTAAAGTTAAAGCTGTCTGAAAACCAAATGGATAGTAAAATGGGCCTTTTTTGATTTTTGAAAGAGTACATTCAGTCAGCAAAGCTACATCAAAATACTGATAGAAAAAATGTAAAAGTCAATGTGTGATTTGGTAAGTCAAAGATAAAGCATGTCAAATTAATTTAACTCAATGTGAAATCCACTGCATTTATTAGGCCTTATGAGGCTTTTGCCCTTTAGAAAATGGGCAAAATTTATCTTCCCTGGAAAATAAAAAAAAGCTAATTCCATGCTTCCCCAGATTGGTTCAGACTCAGTAGGAGCAATGTGGTCTAACTGAAAGTAAGCTCATTTAATGTACAGTTTATGACCTTAATATATGGTCAGGGTTCCTTTTGCATGAATTAATACATTTGCTTTACAATTCTCACAAAGCTGTGTGTAGCTGTAACCTTTTTCTATCACAGTTTTCCTTCCACTGAACTTTCCTTTACTATGGTTGGATATAGCACTCTAAACAGCCACCTTCATCATCAATGACCTTTTATAGGTAGCCTGTGTTGTGTAATATGTCAATAGTTGTCCAGCAGACAGTTTTCCACATGCTTGTGTAGGCCATAATGTACGATAATCCTGTCTTTTCCATTTTTGTTATTATTCAAATTTAAGCGTTGCACTTTTTTAAAGCCAATTAGTTAAATAATAATAATGACCTTTTTCAAAATATCTTAATTTGCAAAGATGAACCTGTACTAGCGTCATTTCTACAGAGAGATGAAGCTACAGAAAAAAGGATGACAACAAATCACTTCAGTAGAAACATTCCTCTGCAAATGCCCCATTCCAACATGATAGATCAAGGGCCTTTAGATCTATAGATGTACCTTTTTGTCTGCTTCCACTGTCGAGTGCTCTGCGCTTGGCAACAAAAAGGCTATTGTAGCCACAAAGATCTGTATTGGGACAAAACAAGGTGAAAAATAATTAGATGACACATCTATTGTTATGCTCTCCTATTCATAAGCAGATTCATAGCTGCGTACAAAAATGAATGTGAAATTGTTGAATTTGGAGTATTTACATGCAAAAGTAAAAATGATCGATCCACTTCTTTCATTTATAACAGAAATGTCTAATCGCCATATGCTTATGTGTGATACCTCAATTATTTTCTTTGGGAGAGTGGGGTCCAGCCTCTGGAGATGTTCCCAGTGAGAGATCAGCAGCTGAAACACGTCACAGGCAACTTGGGCCACTACTTTGTTTCCAAACTGAAGAAAGTAAGGGCAACAATAGGAACTTAGAGAAGAACTTTAATCTGTCTTTGAAATGTAACAACTGTATATATCATTAACAAAGACTCTTCAATCAATGTACTTTGCAGTTGAAAATTGCCTGAAATTCTAAAGAGAATGGGAAAAAAAGCCTAAAATATATTAAAATAATAATAAATATCTTAAAAAAAACACTTTCAACTCACTTAAAAGATGTAGATTCAGTCAGAATTCTACATACATCACCGTCTTATTAATATGTGGGTCAGGTCTTACTATACAAAGGTTAATGAAACAGTAATTTTTTTTACAACAACAATTGGGCTCAGAATTTCTTGTGTATGCAGGCTCTAATATATATAACATTCTCCTATATGATTTAAAAAGTGGCACCTAAGGCCTTTTTATGTTTTGGTAGTAATCATGATTAAGTGAAGCTTGTAATTTCCTGTTGCCATTAGAAAAAGGATTTGTTTGACAGCACTCATTTCATTCACCAATAGTCTGAACTCAGTCTACAGAACTCTGTGAGGATCTAGGAGGAGAGCCAGCTTGTGTAACTCTACAGAGCTGTAAAGTTACACAAGCTGGGAAAGTGTTCGTTAGCTGTTTCAAAACAACTGCAAGATCATGAGTTCAAAGAAATGTCGAAGTTATTCAAATGTGTCACAATTTTGCCAAGGTGTGGAGAAGACCCAGACCGGCGGCAGCAACCTTAACTATCCAAACAGCTATTTCTGTCCTGGGTCTTGCCAAATGAAATTTATCCAGAACCAGAAAGTAACACCATCCTTTTGATTAAGCACAATGTATTGGTTTGTTCTAAATATCTACTATTGAAAAAATGTTTGTTCTATGATTAAATCAAGAAACAGCTATTTTATTTATAATTTTAGAATGAGAATAAACAAAAACATTCTAACTTTTAGTAAAAGATAACTGCATTTTCTTGGAAAATAAAAACACATTTGGCATAATAACAAAATGAGGGGACAACATTTTTTTTTTCTTGCACCACCAGTTGAGGTCGGTTGTAGAAACACTTGTCTAAAAACAGAAAAAGTGCCAAAACAAGCCATTCTGATTAATTTTAGATATAAAACATTGTTTAGTTTATCATTAGTTTTGGCTAAAGTTATTTAGAAGACCACTACAGAGGCCCTAAAAAGCCACATTTGGCCCCGGAGCTTCATTTTGCAGACCCCTGACCCAAGCTATCACCCTAAGATGAAAGGAAATTGGTCAGCATGCTCAGGAAACACCAAGGCTCAAGCCTGACATGAACTGGAAATTGCTGGAATACCAATGTCACCATCCAAGTCGAGCCAAATTTATATCACCATAGCCTGAGAGGGAGCCGATCAAAGGGGGAAGTCCCTACTACCTCAAATACCTCCTACAAAAACATCTTTGGTAAAATGAGTCAAAGATGGAGCTATTTTGCCACTCTGAAAATACGTATGTTTGTAGAAGTCTAGATGAGGCTTTCTTTCATGCATAAGAAAACACAGCAACAATTATCAAGCATGATGATGGCATGTTTAATTACTAGTTGTTCTGGTGCATTGCAAAAAACAATATAATAATACAGGAGGTGGACTACCTCCACATTTTTTAACATGGCCTAAAATCAGAAGCCTAGATGGTTATTTTGTCAACCCAGTTTGATGAGCCAACAGAACAATGATCATAACCACCCATCAAAACTGGTTTTGGAAAGGTTGAAGCAGGTCAACATGAAGCTTTTGGAAAAGCCTACGCCAAAGCAACCGCAACGCTATTGACAAGTTTATAGAAAAAGTTGCATTGGTGACGTCTGCTGTTTTTAATAAGCATCAAATAATATATATTACTGGTATAGAAAGGCTAAAAGCACAGCATTTACATAATTAGCTTGCTGCATTCCAAGCAGTTCTGTATTATGCTGTAAAAATTATTTAAGAATTTGTGACAGCAAGAACAGTGCAAGAAACTTGTTTATGGTGACAAAAACAGTTCAGCCAAGGTACAATTTATCAATAAAATAGTAGTCATGGTGCATGTATTTGCAAGAACTAGCTTGTATTAGTTGACCCTGTTTGGACTGAATAAAAGCCACAATATACACTGCTTAAAAAAATTAAAAGGAACACTTTTGAACCAGAGTATAATACAAAGTCAGTGAAACTTGAGGAATATTGATCTGGTCAGTTAAGTACTAGAGAGGCCTGTTAATCAGTGTCAGCTGTTTTGGTGTATTAAAGGGGCAACAATACCTGAACCCTTCAGATGTTGCACAGGCAGTTCAAGTCCACCAGGACGGCACATCAAAACTTGCCATTGCCTGAAGGTTTGCTGTGTCTCCCAGCACAGTCTCAAGAGCATGGAGGAGATGCCAAGGAGACAGACAGTTTAAACCTCTAGGAGAGCCAAAACGGGTTGTTGGGAGGTTCTTTAAGCCATCGGCTAGACCAGTATCTGCTCCTTCGTGCAAGGAGGAACACGATGAGTAGGGCCAGAGTTCTAAAGAGTGATCTCCAGGGGGCCCCACGGGTGTAAAGGGTCTTTTGCCCAAAGCCATAAAGAAACTACTTCATAAGATTTCCCGAGGGCCCGTTGTCCTCTGGTGGGGGCCCTTTTCCCTCACTGTTCACCACCGTTGAGATCTACTAAGATTTCCCAGAAAACACCAAAGGGTGGGTTTTTGGGGGGGCACTGGTGCCCTGTTCTTTTAAACAGGAAAGCGGGTTTCCCTCTGAGCCCCATTTGACAGCCCTGAAAAGAGTCTGGAGTAACCGGCCTTTTTGGTAAAACTTTAAAGCTCCCCGGGCAACATTTTTCAGCTGACCCGGTTTGGGTGGGGGTCGGGTTTTTGGCCGGGAAGGCAAAATCCATGGACCCAACCCACATACCTGAAACAGGTTTAAAGGTATGGCCCCCTTTAAAAAACCCCCCTTGGCAAATTACTAAAAAACAAATTAATACATTTTAAATTTTTTAAATGAAAATTCCCCCAAGCAGATTGACAAGCGTGCCGCATCAGTTTTTCACTTCAAATTTCTCAGTGACTTTGTATCAAGCCCTCTGTGGGTTGGTAATTTTTATTTTTATCAAATGATGTGGCATCCTTTTGTTCCCAACAAATTACCCATTCCATATCATGTGTTTTCAAAGTGTATTTAAACTTGTGCACCCAATTCTTGTTTTTAAAAATGGTTGAAGTCCGATGTTTTACAACCACTTTACTTTAGAAATGAATGGTGCAAATAAATAACTGAAAACAAAAAAATTAATTAGATGTCCATGATGAATGTATGTAAACTTCTAACAAATAATTTTTACATATTACAAGACCTCGATTTTCCATCTAAATCGTGATTACTGCTGGCGGAACCAAAGAGAAAGAAGTCAGCTGATTGCCCTACTTAAAGCAAGGCATTCTCAATGTCTTATTATTAACAGACTGATAATTTACAAGGACGGAAAGTGCCAGGAGGCAACTGAGTGAGTTGCATCCAAAAACACCAGCAGACAGACTAAATGTGACCACACTTTATCAGAAGATCAATTTAAAAATCTTTAGACTGAGAGAAAAGGACAAAACCTCATCAGACACAAAAAGACTACCTAGGAGTTTAATAATCAAAAGTCGTGACAAGAGAAGACTTTACTCATCTATCTCTTAAAGGATTAGAAGTAAGGGCCCCCTAAACCACTTTTTTAAACTGGGAAAATTTTAAATGTTTTAATTTTAAAAATAAATAGATGAAAAAATTATAGTTTTCTTCATTTGGGGGGCTTCTGGGCAGAAACAATTTTATGTTTTCTAAACCCAACTGAAAAAAAAACATAATGACCCTTTTTTAAAAAAGTCAATTCACAAAAAATGCATAAAAAGGGACTGGAAAACTCCCGATATTTCTTTTTTTTCTTTATGTGTTTTTTTCTACAAAAAAACAATTTCCCCAAAAACAGCATATTTGAAAACTTTTAAATCTTTCCCAAAATTCCAAGGGAAAATTAGGGCCCTCTGTAAAAGGGTCACTTTAAAAAATGAATTTTCTGCTACTTGTTCAGTATGGTTTTCACGAAATTACCTGAATTTTTTCAGAACCGGGAAACCACTGCTTATTGAAGATGGTGAATTAAAGTTTAGAAGAAAGACACACTTTCTGGGCCAATTTCTGCGTAATTTCCCTTAAATTTTGTTTTCCACTTACTGTGCAGATTATCAGCATAATTTCATTTCACTTCAGAACCCTGCCTCATTTTATCCAGAGTCGTAGGATGAAAGAATTGAGCTGTTGACAATTTTCCTTTAAATGTGGATTTCTTCAGTGATTTGAAATTCTTTGTGAAGAAATAGAATTTCCCATTTCTTCCAACTGAATGCTTCCTCAACCCTGGGAACAAAGGGGAGACCAAAGTGGGGGTAAAAGAAATGGGCCCAAAAACAAAAAAGGGGCCATGAGAGTTTAAACACCTGCCCTTTTTGAAAGAGACCTCCCCTGCCACTCTTCCCCCTAGATCCCCCACCCAGCCTATACCCTCTATTTTTGGGCTGGTTGAGTCTGTGTGTCAAGTTGTACAGGGGAGTGATTACTGCTCCATTAGAGAAGGGGTGGGGTTGGGGAGGCGGGGGTGCTCGAGCAGGAAGCTGGGAGATGTAGCTGCTTAAATTGGCCCACATCTACCGAGAGCGAGCAGCCTGGAAATTACGCCACCGCCCAAAATCCTTTTCCATGAGGGGAAAAAAAGGGACAGCCTCCTCTGGTTCTCTGCATCTCTTCACTCAGGGAGAAAAGAGAGTTCTTCTAAAATATACCTATGAGTCATATCACATCATGGGCATGTTTTATTCCAACCCCTTTTCTCGGTCTTCCACTATGTGAAAATTGTTCTGCAGTCTTTTTATGCAATCAACTATCATTTTTGCTGAAGCTAAACCTCAATAGGGATTGTAAAATAGAAGCAGCCATTATGAACCCATTTATTTTAAGACACCGTAATTTACTCGTTTCTGTTTTGTTTCTCCCAAAAGTATGATGCATAAAATTGCAAATCATGCGAGTAATTTAAAAAGTGAAGCTGTGTTCTGCTTAATAATTTACAAACATAACTTATTTCTAAAGTCACAGACCTTTAGCGTTACTCCCAGCACATTGATGGCATCTTTAACACGGTGGTGAATGTTCTTTTGCATGAGTTCCTCACACACCCATAGGCCCAGGCTGCATACAGCAATGCACCTGAATGGCATAACCAGAATACAACATGTGCTAATTAATGAAGGAACAAGGTTATTTGTAAAAACCTGTAAAGAAACTATTTCTGCAGTTAGATAGAAACATATTACTCTCTCCAGTGTGCATACAGAGCTGATAAATCCCTTACACATTTGTTCTATTTTTGCTTTTGCCGCACTTAAATGTTGCAGATCATTATCCTAACTTTAATGTCAAACAAAAATAACTTGACTAAGTACAGAGTGCAAGTTTCAAATGATTTAATTTTTTAGGAACAAAAACAGCCAAACCAACCTGGTCCCATGTGAAAAAGTAATTGCTACCTAAACCTAATAACTGGTTGTGCCAGCCCTTGGCAGCAACAACTGCCACCAAGCATTTGCTGTAACTGGCAATTAGTCTTTCATATCGTTGTGGAGGAATTTAGTCACAATGGTGGATTTCTGGTCTGTTCATGATCTCCCACAGCATCTCCTTCTGATTTAAGTCCAGACTTTGTTTTGTCTGAGCCTATCTGAGGTGGACTTGCTTCAGACTTTGCTTCAGATCATTCCCCTGCTGCGTACCAAAAGTGTGCTTCAGCTGAAGGTTATGAACTGATGGCCAGAAATTCTCCTTAAAGATTTTCTGTTAGGGAGCAAATTTCATGGTTGCATCAACAGCAGCAAGTTGTCCGGGTCCTGAAGCAGGAAAGCAGGCCCAGACCATTAAACTAGCAACTAAATGTTTAACTGATGGAAAAATGCTCAGCTTATGCTAGACATGGAGGGATCTAGAAAAAGTTCTACTTTTGTCTCGTCTGGCCATAGAACAACTTTCCCAAAGTCTTGTTCAAGATATTTCTGACAAATGTGAGACAGCCTTTGTATTTTCCTGACATGTATGTGCAGTCTATCTTTCTTATTGGTGAATCATAAATCCTGATCTTAGCTGAGGTAAGATTCGCCTGCAGTGTTTTAGACGTTCTGGGTTCGTTTGTGACCTTCTGGATGAATCCTTGATGGTCTCCTGGAGTAATATTTGTAGGCCGGCCACTCCTGGGAAGATTGAAGTCTTATTTTGGTTCACTGGATTCCCAAAGCTTTTTGAAACAGTACAGTTTTGTAGCCATTTTCAGACAGATGGATATCAGAGACTTTGTTTCTTACTGGTTCTTGAATTGATTTTGATTTGAGCATGGTGTGCTGCTTTTTAAGATCATTTTAGCCTACTTCATGCTGCCAGACCGGTTCTAATTAAGTAATATTTGGATTTTAGAGGTCTGACAGCAATCAAATCATGTTGTGGCTAGTGAAATAATACTCAACTTTTCAAATGATGAGGTTAATCACAGTTAACTCATCAATTTTACCAAACGAGGAAGACTTACTTTCAGGGCCAGGTTGGTTTGGATAGTTAATTTCACCAAAGAAGTTAAATATCATTTTAGGACATAATTTTGTATTTACTTATGTTTGCCAAATATAATACAAATTAGATCTGAAAAATGTATTGCAAACATGTAACAAGCAAAAACAACAGAGCAAATTTTCTTTACCCAGCAATGTTCATAAGAGGGCATCTAAAAAAACATAGCATTGAAATGAAGCATTTTGGTAATTGAATTAAAAAAGTAAAACTCATATTTCATTTTAAAACATTTATTTCTGTTTATTTAAATGATGATGGATCGTGGCTAATGAAAACTCTTTTTCGTTTTTCAGAAAATTGGAATATTAAAAATGACAAATGAAAAAAATGGATTTTCAAAACAGAAATGCTGTTATTGCCATAATGTGGCCCACACAATCACACAATAAACTGTTACTTGACAGTTTTCAGTCTTTGACACCCTCCACAAGAGGAATAAGCCACCAAAGCTTAGTGCTAAAGAAGCTAGCTATTTACAGAGTGCTGTATATCAAAGCATATTTATGGAAAGTTGAGTGGAAGAAAAACAAGTGTAAGATAAAGGTGCCCAAGCAACAGAGGTAACTGTGGCCTTCATACTATTCTATTAAAAGGACTATTAAGGGGTAATGATCAATAAAAAAAAATCTTATTAATCTTATAAAATACTCTAATTTCTGAGAAGCAGAATTTTTGAATTTTGTTAGCTGGAGGCCATTATCCTCAACAGAAATAAACGCTCTAAATATATCACTCTGAGCGTAATTAATCTATATTAATCTTAATTTTATGAGTTTTACTTTTTCAATTTAATTAAAATTATATTAAAAATGTACTGATATTAAGATAAACCTGGACACAGGCAAAAATAAAACTACTGTTTATTACTGCTAGAAAAAAAAAAAACTTGCTCTTTAGAGTAAAATACTGAGACCAGTTCAGGCAATCAGACCTCGCTCCTTCACAATATTCTTTTGTGGCTGCCTCCAGAAGGATGTTAACCAGATAATCCTGAAGAGGAAACAGAACAGAATTATTTCTCCATTAATTCTAAATAATCATTTAAGGAATTTATTTGATCAATGTAGAGTACTTTAGGGAAAGCACCAAAATTAAAAGAAATTCAAATAAGCTAAAAATCGGTACTGACAGCATAAAACTTTAGAAAATCGGAGGTTGGAAATAGGTCTCAAAATCTCAAAACAGTGAATCTGTACAGCATTTACAAGTATAGTGATTTTAGGACGTCTATTAGCAGAAATCCCCAGAGAAATGCAGGGATTTGTGAAGATAAACTGATCATCTGTATAAACTCTTCAACAAAAGTGGAATAAACATTTGTTATGCGAGACATTTTAGTGACGAAACAATGTTGTATCGAGCGACTCTCTAGTTGGGGAAAAACCTAAATGATTCTTTGAGATTCTTTTAGAGAACCAGTTACTAACCAGCCCTCACCTTGGTTTAGAACCAAAACCAATTTGGTGGTTTAAAGCCCCTAATTTGTTACAAACCTCTTGCTGCAAAACACAATATGTTAGTTGGATATAGAAAAATTATGACATAGTTTTACCATTATATACAGTGGGGAGAACAAGTATTTGATAAACTGCCGAGACCAAAAAGCTCTAGTTTTGTCTCATCTGAACACATGACCTTCTCCCATTCCTCCAAATTAATTACTTAAAAATCACACAATGTGATTTTCTAGATATTTTCTTTTAGATTCTCACAGTTGAAGAGTACCTATGATAAAAATTTAAGACTTCTACATGCTTTGTAAGTGGAAAAATCGGCAGTGTACCAAATACTTGTTCTCCCCACTGTAAATGTTACTTTAGAAAAAATGAAGGCCGTAAGGGATGATGCATTTTTCAAAACCGGTGTCGTGTTTTTCTTGAATCTTTTTTGTTTCCTAAAAATGTCTCTTCAGACGAAGTGCATCTCCTATAAACATTTTTTTGCGGGCTGCCAATTACTACTTTGTCTTCCACTTGTCCAAGTTCAGGACTTTTAAGGACACACCACATCTCTTGCTGAGACATATTGTATTGTTGGTAATAGCTTTTAAGGAATCACCTTGTTGCAAAAATAGTTTAAACCTGTCAATCTTGGGCATTTTTGGTAAATCCAACTTAAGAAAAAAGTAAATAAATGTATATAACTGAAAGGGTAAATTTACCTAAAATACCGTATCTTCAGGAAAAAAGCAAAAGCAAATCTTAAAACCTCTTTAAATTGTAATAAAAGACTTATTTGGAGCAAAATATAAAGGAATAAAAGGCGGGTTAACTGTCTGCAGGTGTTGTATGACATACTGTCAACATTTATCTGGCTCCACGTTTGTTAAATTACAAGATATGTCTAACTTAATAAATGCAGATGACTAATCCTTTACTAAATGTACGCTTTTGTTTTTAAATGTTCTCACTGTTTTCAACATGCTGCACATCTTGACTACTCACCTTGATATTCTCATTGCCTGTACTGAAGTTATTAGAGCCAGGCACACAGTGCAGTACAGGAATATGGAGGTACAGGTTGGGGAAACACACAAGGGAGCCCAAGATCGTCTGAGCCTCTATCCTCGGAGCCTGGCAAGAGATTAACACACACAGGTACACAAAGTCAAAACTTACACAAAATATGAATGCAACACGTTTCCAGAACTACCTGGAGCAATTTTTGAAAAAAAAAAATAAATCAATAGATCAGAATAAACCTGATCTCTGTTGAATATCTGCACGATAGTCATGACACAAGGAAAACACTGGACAACAAATTGAGTGATCTTTTAAATAACCCATAACATCAACATTAATTGCTAATGTGTCAAACCTTGAATTTCATTCAGTGGAATGATTATATGGTTGAAATGATTCTGAACATAAAAACAAGGGCTATTATTTTTGGCTCAAACAGGTCTCTCTGGCTTCTGAAGGAGATATTTTAGAAAAAATAAAATTAAATATGTTTATAATTGCCTGTATAGTCATTCTTTTGTCTTTACCAGTACACAATGCCGCTACCACTCTCCATGAGCTTAAGCCTCTCAGCCACAACAGAAATATGCCTGGTGAGGGCGGATAGACTCCATTCAACTGGCCAAATATACTACAGATTTGCAGAGTTTAAATGCATGACACCTGAAATATCACATTTTGCCTTCAAGCACTCCTTTGCGATTGTGATATTGCATACACTGACATAAATGCAATTCAGCTTTGACATGTTGCGCAGCTGTAGTTCTTTACCAGTTGTTTTGTGCTTTTTTAAATATTGACTTCCAAGTGTGTTTCTTTAGTTTAATAAATCCACAGTATAATTAGATGTTGGTGGATTCATAACAGTCATGATTCCTTAGACTTCAGTCAAAGATACATTTATAATGGTGATTTACATTCTTACTAATCTTAATATAGAGAAATCTCCTGGTGTTTGTTTATAATGTAAGCGATTGCTTAATGGAAAGGTAAAGAATTCATCGTTAAGATCGAGTTTAACAAATTATTAGACTAATTTATAAACGTCAATATAATGCCAGGCATCTTAATATTGCTACAATGCAGTATTGCTTTTCCACTATATTGTTTCAAATACTGTCAGAAATCATATCAAGCCTGTGCACACAAAATCAAAATATGTACACAGGACAATGACTTAACTAACTTTGTTTGAAATAATACAAATGGTGTACACTGTGGCATGCACCATTAAGCATGATAGCGGGTTAGCTTACCATGGAGCATTTACCGGTCATGTGTTTAGTGAATTATTTTATTTGGAAGGTCTCATTAGTCAGAGAGATTTGTTAAGTTAGTAATGAGGTACTAGTTTATCACGTGTGAAGTCATGAGCTAAGATTTTTATGTTTTGTTATTTGGTTTCCAAAAACAGTACAACAACCTTGTTGACCATCTATTTTTTTAGTAAATCACAGAAAAGTAATTTGTGGTAATAAATTCTGCCATTGTTGCTCAGTCCAACATTCAAGCACAATAAGGCAAGAATGCTGGAAGGTTTTTTCCCAAATTACATTCTTGAGTTTTGTACAAGTCATACAAATGACAGACATTTCAAGCATTTCTGTTCCCTTGCTCCTTTGATTTTCTATGCTATCGGTTTATTTAAAAAAAAAAGGGCAAAAACAAACAACAAATAAACCAAATTTATGAAATTTGTCTATTTCACTAAATCTTACTGCTAGAGATAGGGTAATAAGTGGCAGCATGTCACTTACTGCAAAAATATTCTTGCGGAAAAAATAAAAATAAAAAAGCAACAATCGATTAACTTTAAATCCTGAACAAAGCACTACCTTCTTTATTTATTTTTTGGTATTTTTGTAACCTAACAGCCACAGTTCGAGTCTGAATGACTCATTAAAAGAATGAGTTGAATGTTGTCTGCACAGCTTTCAAAATCTACCCTGATTACATTCAATACAGTTTCCCTTAATAGCACCAGTTCACAACAAATGTTATTTTAAGGGACTTCACAAGACAACAAGTTCCTATTTAAATCCAGAAATATATAACAGAACCAGTCCAATGTAATCAAACCATATTAACAGAATAAAATCCAATCATATTTATTCAAGTTTTAATTACAGCATTTTTGTAACCTGACAGGTTACACTGTACACTGTGGCAGACATATTGTAGCAATATTAACAGGATCAAAGTAATTCATTATACTTTAAATTAAACTTATTGAGAT
Organism: Crenichthys baileyi; assembly: GCA_036173005.1. Classification (NCBI taxonomy): domain Eukaryota; kingdom Metazoa; phylum Chordata; class Actinopteri; order Cyprinodontiformes; family Goodeidae; genus Crenichthys; species Crenichthys baileyi. The sequence continues at coordinate 174,090 of JAHHUM010001801.1, forward strand.
TTTATGGACCTAGTCAACATCAAAACTGGTCAAATAATGTACAGACCAAGAAATAAACTAATTTCAAGAAAATGTAGAAGAAAAAAAAATCACAGATATGGAAGAACAGTATAAAGTAGGATTGTAAAAGACATGTGAATATAGATAAGTTTAAAAATTATACTTCTAACATAAAATACTATGTGAATGTTGTGATACAGTCTAAAAAGTTTGGTAATACAAATCATTTTTTATAATCTAGTTTATTTTTCCAAGCCTTTCCAAACTACAGTAATCTCGATTTTTACCTGTTGTACTACTTATAATGTAAATCTGCTGTTGATGTTATATTTTTTTTATGAGTTTTATTTTTGGAAAAGCATCTCAAGTACCCACACTTGTTAATTCACGCACCCCAGAGGGTCTCAACTTTGGACACCAGACAAGAGACAATCATTGATAGGACCGCTTCACATACTTAAAAGCAAATATTTAGGTTGAAATCCATATTTTACTGCGCCACCAATTCTGGCACACAAAGTAAATCTGAACCTAACTCTTGTTTGTACCTCTTTGGAGTCAGAAGAGCGGACACAGTCAGCAGCGGTGATAAAATCTCGAAGCAGCATCGTGAAGCCTGGGAGACCGAGGAAGAAGAAACGGGGCGAGCAGGAGCGGATGATGATATTCAAAACATCCTAATGAAGTGAAAAGTGAAAGTTTAATGTGATCTTAAAACAAACTAACATTTTACCCATCTACATTTAGGCTAAGGTTTCAACATGAAATGAGCAACAAATCTAGCAGTAGCAATATTTCATAAAAGGGCCGAAAGACATAACATGGTGAAAGCTTTTCACTGCAACAGGTAGGCAGGTCATTTAAAGCAAACCGATAAAAGTAAAAGACTCAAGAGTAAATGACTTTAAAAGAGGGGGAGAAGACAGACGAAAGAGACAGCAGATGGATTGTTCACACTGGAGAAGAGGGAGGACAAAAGACCTCAACTTTCACGAGTCATATGTAGGTACACACACCAGCAAACCTGTAATTAAAGCCAGACACAACGTATTGTTTTGCGGAGGTACAGCAGCTCAGTGGCAGATGGGTACTCTTTCAACAACGACATATGCTGTACAGCAAAGTATTATATACAAACTGCTTAAATGTGTACAGTGTAACACCACAGGCACATACAAAGAGCATTAAGATGGTAAAGGTTTTGTTTCCCCCAAATCACCTGTAGCAAGACACAAGAAAATCCTCAACTTTAAAAAATAAAAATGTATATAGACACTGGTATGAGAATGCTGCATCTCAGAAAGAGCAAAATTACTCTCTCTTATCTGCGGCATGTATGTGAATTTTTGTGTACAAAGCCAAGGTCCAGCTCAGAAACACCTGCCTTCATGGCTGTAAACCCGTGTAAATCCGACAATTCAAACATCAGTCTGTTTGTACCTGAACCGAGGGTCACTTTAACAAACACATGCATGCAATTTCTCCACCGGAGACACACAAACACACTGTTCCACCTATTTATTTGTGACATAAGTAATCCCAAACCTTCGGTAAACAGCGATGCAGGTGAACAAAAGGAAAATAGAATTAACACAGAGACATAAAAAGCAGGAAGTCGAACCAACATCAGTGCTGCATGTGGAAAATTGGTGGGAAGAGCTTTAGAGCTGAGGGGCCAATTTTACCCTCATTCTGTTGGTAATTGACCTCTGAAGCATAATGTGCAGTGCAGTCAGAGGTAATTAGCAGGCAACAAACTGTTTCTTGATTGCCTGAAATAAGCATTTTAGAGGAAGCTACAAATGCAGACTGCAAAGTGCTTCGATTGTGTGAGCGGAGGGGACCTGATTTCAGGTGTGAGTAAAGAAATCAGAATTGAGAGAAGCGGAGCTGTGTTGGCAGTAGGAATGGCCCGCTGCATCAACAAAAGGTGCATTAACGTTAACTCTGAATAGAGCCACCGTAGGTCTTTTTTTTTTTATGTGGCCTCATCTTCAGGAAAGAATGCACTCTGCCTGGCCCTGAGGTGACAGGGTTCATTCTGGCATTTCATCACACCACTCAGAAAACCTTTACAATTATACGTGTATAGATTTTATCTGAATGATTTTATGAAGAAGTACCAAAAGAGGTCAACAGTCAGAGATCAACAGTAGTTTTAGTGGCAAAGTTTGGTTTAATCTTAGCTGAAAATAGGTATAAGGTTTCTGCAACCTTTAGCGGATTATGAAAAGTAATAAAATATTTTGCTAAATTACTTTTCTCTGACTTTTTAAGTACCAAGTAAGTTAAAAATAACTTTGTCAACCTATTGTAGTGTCGGCCCTGGCATGTCAGTCAATTGCTCTCAAATTACCAAAGTTTAACACCTATTGTGCAATAACCTACACAGCAGGTATCATAACTATTACTGACAGCAGGTTTTATCCAACCAGTGAAATTTTTCCAGCTGGACCTTGTTCAACACTTTACACAATTCTCAAAGAGCTGGTAGTGGATCGGGCAACAATAACGTTTTGATTCCAATTCCCAAATCAGAGCAACAATGAACCAGTTTGAAAAGCAGGTTTCTTTCATGGGTTTGTGGGAATGGAACGGCAGAATGTGTCGGAGGATAAAACCCCCTCTGAAAAGGCAGTTTACTGCCCTACATCATTAGATCTTTACAGATGTTTAACCTCAACTCCTAGCCAGAACTACAACACAGAACAATTGATGCATATCTGTTTCTCAAATTAATTCATCAAAAGGTAAAAAGACATAAGTGGGGAAAAAAACTGGAGATGTCCAAATTTAAGATGTGAAATTTAGTTTTAAAGACCTATTTGACTTTTTAAACAAGTTGATTGTTTAGATTAACCTCATATAGAAAACCCAGATATGTTGAACCTGCCTTTTAGTTTAGGACACAGATTACATTAGAAAAAAGTCAGACAGGAAGCCGCTGCAGCCTCTTCTTGTTTCTCTCTGTGAATGTCTTTGTAAGAGGGTGAAAAAGGCTTAGATTCTTAAGTGGATAACCCTGGTTTGAATAACAAAGTGATCTACATCAACTGTACTACAGTTTCGCAAATCATGTGCACAAAAATAGGGTGTGATTTGGTGGAAAGTATGTCCAACAACAGGCATCAATTGCAGAGTTTAGTCATCTGTATCAATCATTTTAAAATGCCATTGTTGGCACGTGGCCAGTTCCTGTGATGCGATTGGGACGTTTCCAGGACATTCTGCAAGGTCTTTAACATAACTATGATCTGTTTAAGTTACTGACTGCATTTATGTAAAACAAGTTTGGTGAGAATAAGAGGACCAGTCATAATGAAAAAGCAGGAAGAATACTGGCCACAGGCAGGAAAAAAATAGGCAAATTTTTCACACCTATCCATATCACAGCCAAATTAAATAATTAGAAATTATTTTTTCAGTGTAAAACACTGCGAGTGTCACCTTCTGAACATCAGAGAACATTTCAACCTTAATCACTGTGCAAGAACCCAGACTGTTTCCAATCTTGTTTGCACTAAATCATCTACAAAGATAAAAATGATTCAGTCCAGCAGGGAGAGACATTTAATCTATGTTTTACAGTCCAAATTCAATAATATCACAGAAAACATGCTACGGTTTTAGATTTTAAAGTCACTGTCCTACTTTTCATGTTTTAGTTTCTGAGGGAATTGATTGGTTGAGAGGCGGTGCTTTCATTATTTTGATCACTTTGGTTAGGTTTCCAGTAGAAACTACCATGGCCTAAATGTGTACCTTTAGAAATAAATATTAAAGTTATAAATGTTTTAGGTTACGTGTTTTCAGCACATCGTGCTATCTTCTTAACAGAGATAACTTTGTGTTGAAGCAGATGCAGAAACTCTGGTTGTGAGTAAATATCTGTCTATTTCTCAGCATTTTGAAGTTAAAGAGTTTTCAACCGCATACATGGCGCTAATTCTATCAATGTAGTTAATCACTGGACTGAAAGGCCTGGATCAGCCTCCTGATCAGGGACATCCCTGTTGTTTCCATCACAAAACTTCATAATAATAATATAATAATAATAATAATACGCTGATAAACCATTTAACTCTAGATTGCGTAGCTTTTAGAAAGACAGTTGTTGATCGATTACTGCTATTGTACTGCCATCTTGCCTTTGAGACCAGTGACCAGTAAGTGATAGAGAACCAGGACAATAGCCCTGACCTTGGCACTCTGTCAGTTGGTTGAAGAACCCCACAAAAGGAAGAGTGTCTGATTTAAACGATCAGAAATAACTATAGAAATCCTAAATAACTTCTAAAAACAAGTCTATATAGACAAACTACAGACTTTAGGTTCAAATAGGAGAATGGAAATACTTTAGAGGATCTCTTGCTCAATTTGCCTAAAAGATAATGACTTCCATCATTTAGGTTACACAAAAATATTGCACGTAAAATAATGTGTTTTAAAAATCACTTGCTTGATTTTAAAGGATCAAAAAAGACAACATTTATTTATTTATTTTTTTGGTTGCAGAGGGTGATGGGGGTGGAGGCAGAAAGGAAGGAGGTGGGGGAGAATAAGAGCCACTTTCTTATGTTAAGCAGGCGTGCGGCTGTCCTCTATTGTGTGGCGTGAGGACTCTTTTCTCTGGCCAATTTGAGCATGCTTCAGTGGCCAGCCTGGCTCTGGCCCCCTAACGCATTATACAGAGCCACAACAAAAGCTAGAGAATGCTGCCTGGTCTCGCAGTGCGGCGAACCCTCCTCATTGCTCCACTCTAAGCTGCGTTCCCCAGGCTCCCCTCCCGCTCCTTCACACACACACACACACACACACACACACACACACAGGCAGGCAGGGCCGCTCCAACTCTGGGCCCCCGGCCGATGTGTCAGTCTAACGGAGCGCGGCAGACGTCAGTCCTTAATTAATCACGTATACACGGCAGGGGCTCAAAACATTATTTAACGACATGGAAAACATTCTAATAAGCTTGTCGCTCTGCCAAGACGCAATAGAAACCCAGCCAAGAGGGCATATATATCCAAAACACCCCTAGCTCACCCAGACTTCTTTTTTTAATCACTGTCCCTTTGTTTTGGGGAACTCTATTCATCTCCACTCATCTTTTTGTAGGAGCAAAGGAGCTACGCCAGATTTGAATACAAAAAAAGGGTGTGGCGAGAAGAGGAAGATGCCAAAACACAGCAGTGCTTCTCAACACCACCGGTTGGCATGCAGGTTGCTTTTTCCTTTATAGACTGAACCTCTACTTTAAAACTGTAGCGTCCATTTATACCCTTGGATTTTACACAGCTTGAGTCTATATGTCTTTAAATGGAACCTACATATTTTAAAGCTGACATACAAGGGGCAAAGGGTAAACATATTTATATCAGTAAAGCACAAGCTGAAGAAAAATCAAACAGCAGAGACATTAAAAAGTAAACTGACAACAGCTAATTCTAAAAAAAAAGTTCTGGAGCACATCTTAGTTTGACTGATGCGCCATCTACAGTTGGTGGAAGAAGAATAAAAAAAAAAGAAACCCAACAGTCTCATTACTAGAGCCATCTGCTGGCTGTACCTGGTCATCGCTGGTGAAGCCCTTGTGCATTACATGGTAGAGGTGCACCAAGAAGTCACTGTTGGGGAGCACATCCTGGTGTCTGGTCATCATCTCACAGATCAGCTTGTATGCCTGCAGTTTGCCAGCCTTGTACTCTGCTGGGAGCATGGTTGCCTGTGGAGAACAGAGGGACATGGAGGCCAGCAATGTCATAATGAGCTCCTGTTTTACTCACCTTAAATTGGCATGTTTTTGAGGCAGCTTAAAATGTACAGAAAGAATCAAAGGAGAACATGTATACCAGGAATTATACACATGAAACCTGCTGTTTTTAGAGATTAAAGGAATATGTTTTAAACAAACTAATTTGGTCAGGTTAATGACTTGTTGCTGCTGCTAAATATGTAATAATTAAACATATGTAAAGATAATATTATTCACATGTTAACTGGTAGTAAATGTGTTTTATTAGTGCTGTTATAATATTAATAATGTAATTTTAGTGAGAAAACATGAACTAAGATGATTAAATGATTCGGCTGTAAAAGAACATAATAATAATAATGAATAGTGACATATATAGAGGATTTTTCATAGAGAAATACACACTTTCTTCTATGAAAAACAGAGATCACCTGCAACACTGAATAACAGTGTGAGTGCACATGTTCAGTGCAAAGCATAAAAACTAATTTAATGTTTTTTATTAGGATTTTATGTCATAGGTCAAAATAAAGTTTGTATTTTAAGTTGAGGGGAAAAAACTAATGGTTTTCAAAATCTGAAAAGTGTGGCATGGATTGTAATATGCTCCTTGTCTCTGCTAAAAAAAAAGCATCCCCACAGCATGATGCTGGCACCACCATGTTTCACAGTAAATATGCGTGCAGGGTGATTTGGAGTGTTAGATTTCTACCAAACAGTGCTTTCATCTGGACCAAGTTTTGGTCTCGTCTGACCAGAGCATGTTTTTCCACATGTTGGCTGTTTCTCCAACATGGCTTGTGGCAAACTGCAATAAGGACATATTTTAACTTTCTTTCAACCATGTCTATCTTCTTGCAAGCTCTCCATAAAGGCCAGATTTCTAGAGCCCATGACTAATAGTTGTCCCGTTAAAAGAGTCCCCTTACATGAGCTGTGGATCCCTGCTGCTCCTCCAGAGTAACCGTGGGCCTTTTGGCTTCTTCTCTGATTAATATTTTCCATTCCCAGCCAGCCCGTTTATCCAGGCGGAAATGACTTGGTAGAGCTGCAATTTGGCATTGTCTGTTTCTGTCGACTGAACAGTGAGCTTGAAACCTCTCCACAGCTTTTTTCCTGGCCTGTCGATTTTATTCTTGATCTTCATGATGCTGATTATACACCAACGTTTTCTAAACTAACCTCTCAGGCTTTCACAGAGAAACTGTGTTTATATTGAGATTACATTAAACACAGGCGGACTTCACTTGCTCTGAAGACAATTGGCTGCATGAAATCTATTTGTATCTGAGTAAAACGAGGCTGAATACAAATGCACCACAATTTCTTAGATTTGTATTTGTAAAAACAATTGAGATCTACAGGGGTTGGACAATGAAACTGAAACACCTGGTTTTAGACCACAATAATTTATTAGTATGGTGTAGGGCCTCCTTTTGCGGCCAATACAGCATCAATCCGTCTTGGAAATGACATATACAAGTCCTGCACAGTGGTCAGAGGGATTTTAAGCCATTCTTCTTGCAGGATAGTGGCCAGGTCACTACGTGATACTGGTGGAGGAAAACGTTTCCTGACTCGCTCCTCCAAAAAACCCCAAAGTGGCTCAATAATATTTAGATCTGGTGACTGTGCAGGCCATGGGAGATGTTCAACTTCACTTTCATCTTCATCAAACCAATCTTTCACCAGTCTGCTGTGTGTATTGGTGCATTGTCATCCTGATACACGGCACCGCCTTCAGGATACAATGTTTTGAACCATTGGATGCACATGGTCCTCAAGAATGGTTCGGTAGTCCTTGGCAGTGACACGCCCATCTAGCACAAGTATTGGGCCAAGGGAATGCCATGATATGGCAGCCCAAACCATCACTGATCCACCCCCATGCTACACTCTGGGCATGCAACAGTCTGGGTGGTACGCTTCTTTGGGGCTTCTCCACACCATAACTCTCCTGGATGTGAGGAAAACAGTAAAGGTGGACTCATCAGAGAACAATACATGTTTCACATTGTCCACAGCCCAAGATTTGCGCTCCTTGCACCATTGAAACTGACGTTTGGTATTGACATGAGTGACCAAAGGTTTGGCTATAGCAGCCTGGCCGTGTATATTGACCCTGTGGAGCTCCCGACGGACAGTTCTGGTGGAAACAGGAGAGTTGAGGTGCACATTTAATTCTGCCGTGATTTGGGCAGCCGTGGTTTTATGTTTTTTGGATACAATCCGGGTTAGCACCCGAACATCCCTTTCAGACAGCTTCCTCTTGCGTCCACAGTTAATCCTGTTGGATGTGGTTTGTCCTTCTTGGTGGTATGCTGACATTACCCTGGATACCGTGGCTCTTGATACATCACAAAGACTTGCTGTCTTGGACACAGATGCGCCAGCAAGACGTGCACCAAAAATTCTGACATACCAGAGTTCTTTTGAACTCTGGTATGTCACCCATAATGTTGTGAGCATTTCAATATTTTGAGCAAAACTGTGCTCTTACCCTGCTAATTGAACCTTCACACTCTGCTCTTACTGCTGCAATGTGCAATCAATGAAGACTGGCTACCAGGCTGGTCCAATTTAGCCATGAAACCTCCCACACTAAAATGACAGGTGTTTCAGTTTCATTGTCCAACCCCTGTATGTATCACTGTCCTCCCACTTTATATTGGTGTGAATATTTTTGGAAGGCACTGCATGCCACTTACTTTCTTTCAAATCGTTGTTTATGTGATCCTCTTTGCAGCGTGGTTGTATTTTGAAACAATCTGGCAGCAGCTGTCTGGATTTTGTACATCACTACAAGCTAAGCTGCTCTTAAGCTGCTACTTAAGAGAGAAGCGGCCCTCTATGACACAATCTTTGCTGTCTACGCTACATTAAATACCATAAAAAATATTGCTGGCGTCATTACTTCAAATGAACATGCAAAGGGATCAAACTGTCTGAAAACAAATATTTCTCCATACTCAAACCAGAAAATGACTTGAGTTAAGTTTTGTCTTGCAGTACAGAACTTTTAGGAGGTAGAGCATACCACGGTTTTCTTAAACAGCTGTCAAGGAAATACTATGGACTTGTCTTTTTAAGACATAAGATATATAAACCTTTCAAACAAACAGATAACCATAAAACTCTTGACACCCTGTTTGTCTCAAGAAGTACTTGATTCATGCATGTGTTCTGTTTGCTGTGTTTATGTGTTGTTCATACCCTGAAGAGCCACGACGCTAGCATTCGAAGAGGAGGGATGAACACAGGCTGGGGAGGAGAGGACTGGTTATCCACGCTGATACCAAGATTGTCCCGGATCTGTGAGCACACATTTAAATTAGCAAGTTAGAGCAACTGTCACATCTAAATCATTAAAGCATCTTTGCATGAGAAAATAAAGAAATTAATATTTTTACAATAAGTTTTAGGAAATTCTTCTATGTAGGCCGTGTTTGTCTCGTTTCTGTACCTTGGCCAGCTTGTGCCAGAGATCATAGAGATAGGAGAAAACCTTGGCATGGATCTTAGGGCAGCGGATGTTATTGACATCTCCCAAGATGCCCAAAATCCTTCTCCACAGAACAAAAGCAGAATCGGGATGCCAACCAGTCAGCGTCCCCCCAGCGATGATACTGATATCATCGGCAAGACACTCGCTGCTGTCTGCAGGATAACAACACACAGTTTTGGTTTAAGGACATTACAAGTTACAAAACAGACTAGATTTAATTTTTGAGGAGACTGGATTTAGTCACCATTAGCTAAAAAAATTGCCCAGATAATTTTAAATATTAAGGAAATGAATAACAACAAAATTAAATCTTTCTTCTTTAGCTGCTGTTGACTAAATCTTATAAACTATGTGCTTTTGCCCCCAATGCATTTGACCAGTAAGATTTTTGTTTTACATGATTAATAAGCTGAAACACTTTGGGGGGGAAAGTCACGAAGACACATGCATCATTTCAATGAACTATGAAAGAACAGTGCCACCTAGTGGACAGAAGAAGACGTGCAGAGAAAAGAGAGCGAAGACCAGGAATGAACTTTTTGGTAGGTATGCCGGGATGTTTTGTTTAATGAGAAACCCTTACCAAAGAAAAACCCATTTAGGCAATAATTACTTCTATAGCTAAAAAAGTTCTATTATAAGAGATCTGGAGAAAATTATTTGATGCTACATATGTTTATACCTAGCAATGTCAAAGGGAATAAAGTGGGTAAAAAAAAGGAAAGAGTTACAATGAACTCCAGAAGATTTCATACTGCTTGACATTCTTTACATTTGCTAACATTAGGTTTAATTTATTTTATTTATATTTTATGAACAGTTTAACATCAAGCAGTGCTTAATTTTAAATGGAAGGAAAATTATGATTTTCAAACGTTTTTACAAATACAATTCTGAAAAGCGTAGTAGACATTTGTATTCTTCCACCCCTGCCCTGATAAAAATTATATTCAGTGCAAGAAATTGGCCTCAGCAATACCAGCTTATAAAACACAGCTTTGAACATCTCAGGAAGCATCGTTCAAATCATCATCCAAATACGGAAAGGGCATGGTGCAACTGCAGATCTACCAATGCATGGCCATCTCAGCGAAACTGAAAACCTGGGGAAGAGAGTTAAATCACAAGCAGCCAAGAGGCCTGTAATAACTCTGTAGGAGCTGCAGTAATCTACAACTCAGGTAGGAGAATCTGTCAAAACAACTACTGGTGATCTCCACAAATTTGACGTTTATTAAGAGTGGAAAGAAAAAAAGCAATTGTTGAAAGAAGGTTGTTGGAAGTCCTGTTTGCAGTTTGCCAGAAGTCACATAGAAGACACAGTAAACATGTGCAAGAAGGTACTCGGGTCCGATGAGACCGAAATGTAGCCATTTTAAGAACAAATGCACACCAAACATTTAAGATTTGTAAAAATGTTAAAAACCATCTAACATTTTCCTTCCACTTCAAAAATGCACTACTTTGTGTTGGTCTATCACAAGAAATCTAAATTAAGCACAATGAAGTTGTGGTTGTGGACAAAATTTGGAAACATTCAGAACGTTTGCAAGTCACTGTGATTAATAAAACAGGATCTGTCTGAACTGGGAGAGAAAAAACATACACACATAAAAGAATAGCTAAATGGAAGATAAAAAGTGGGAAGTTGAAGGTAGCTATGGTTCATATGAGAAATAACAGCTAGGCAGCGGTACCCAAGTGGTGCATGTGTAAGACAGACTGATGCGTGGTGTCATCCAGGGGACAGTCCCGCGGGCACTCTGTGTGCACCACCAGGGCTGGTGAAGAGGGGGGGTTCTGGGGGTAGTGGTAATTGTGGTGGTAGGGAGGAGCGGAGTGGGGAAGGAGGGCACACTCAGGACCTAAAAACATCAATGGAAAAGGGATAAAACTGGCTTTGAGGTTGAGGGAGCACAGAGACACAATGCAGTGAACACAAAAGTTAACCTCAAAGGGTGGCATGTGAGGAGAAAACAACACGTTACCATAAAACATAATGTTAGAAGTAAAATGAAAATCTGAGTGAAATGGAGCACTAGAAGACCCAGAAAAGAACTCAAGCTTTCTAATGAATTGTATTTAGACTTTATCATGAAACTATCCTATGTTTCTGTTGGTAAACCAGCTTCATAAACCAGACTCATCTCATTTTTCCTGAAAGGCATCTGCCTTAATAGTTATCCAAAACTGATTTCATAAAAACACAAATCAAAATCTGACTTTCATCTTTAAGTTTATGCCTTAGCTGTTGTCCTCGCCCATACCTGCTAGAGCATCACTGTGGCTGAGCAGCAGACTCCCTTGGTTCTGGGGGTCAGCTGTAACATCCATGTGAGCCGACTGTGTGTCGGCCTCCTCATCAAATGCATGCCAGGTAACTTCAGCTTCGTTGAGGTAGCCGTTGGATGTCTCACTACTCACACTTTCACCTATTTAAAGGAGGACAAGAGGTCCTTTTTGATAACAGGGACATGCATGTAGCAGACATTTTTCTAAACATAATCTTTATGTAAATGCATAACAAGCTGCAGCTAAAAAGCTATAACATTATTCATTCAGTTTAAGAAACCAGTAGGTGATCTCTCACTTTTGTCTCTGAGTTTGGGTCTTGCGTAGGTTGGGTGTCCATCAGCGCTGCACTCAGTCTCAGTCGGACTGCTGCTCCGTCGGATATATATCTAGATATGCAGTAACAAATATAAAAGAATTATCCAGCACACACAATTAATATGTCATTATTTTAACAGAGTAATTATAGTACAAGGTGAATGTACACACCACTGGTGGCTCATTGCTCTCAGTCCTGCCCTCAGACATCCTGCTGTCAGAACCACAAGAAGTAGGTGAGTAGTCTCTCTTCTGGGCTGCAAGAAAATAAGTTTTTTTGTTTAAACCGAGACTCTGAAAAGCTGAAAAACCAAGATGTGAATGTTCTATTAAATACAAATTTCCCCAAAACTATCTTTACATTTTTATTTATCCCCTTAATACATAAAAATATCAGAAAAATTATTTTATTTTTGTGACTCAATTAAAAAGGGTAACTCATCAATCATCAATTGTACAGTGCATAAATGGACATACTTTTCCATTTGGACTTTTCTATATAATTACTAGTTTGTTTTTTTAATCGGTCTGATGTAATATTCAGATTTCCTAAGAAATTGAATTTTGGTTTTCCATTTACTGTAAGGTATAATCATTCAAATTAACAGAAACGAAGGCCGGGGATGTATCACTCTGTGTGTAATAAATTTGAGTTCCACTCTTTGAATTGCATTACTGAAATAAATTCACTTTTATAAGATTCTAATTTATTAAGCTGCGCCGGTAGATTCCAACTAAAATTCTAATTTTAATCTTTATTAAGGTGTCCATATTATGTTATTCTACCATGGATGGGTTTAACATGGATATATTATAACATGTTCTTACTACATTATTGTAACACAGACATATTTATACTTTTTTCCATAGAAAAGCAAAACAGAGCCAAAACATTTGCATCTATTTTTCACAAAATGGAGAAATACTGATCTATCGAAGTATACCTTCAGCTCATATCGTTTACTACCACTCATATACCTCTAAACAAAAATAAAGAAATCACAATATTTATTAGTGTCAACACAAATGGAACATATAAACTATAAAACAAACAAACAAACTTTCTTTTGTTGGTGAATACCTGGTAAAGTGTCCGACAGCTGCTGGGTGATGTCTGAGGTGCTGCTGCTCCGCTGCAGAGGACTCTCCCTGCCTCCCATCTCCTCTTCTCCTCCACATTCTGAGAGCTGACACTCCTCCACATCTGGAGGAAACAAAAGAAACAGTCAGTTTCTGTTACAGGAATAATCAAAAATAAATTAGGAACACATAATCTGGCACACGACATGTTATTTTAAAGGAGCTCAAGACACATTTATGATGAAGAACGGATTTTTATGAAGACATGGAGAGAAACATCACATGCAGACATGCATTAGCAACAGATTCTATTGACATGCTATTGTTAGAGAGAACAGGCGTTTTCCCTTTATAGAGAAGTTCAGTCAACAAATGGTTTTTAAGATCAAAACTATTTTGAAACGTAAGACCAGGGTTTCTACAGATTTTTGGCCCATTTTTACAGTTTGAAGCCGATATTTTTACATTGTCTGACTGAAGTGGAACCTGCAAAAAAAAAGAAACAACAAACTTTATGTATAGATGTATGTAAGGATGGATGGATGGATGCATGGATGGATGCATAATTAGGACTCTTTCTTCATTTTTCCACATCTATCACCCCCTGGAGGAATAGTAAAATCCAATTCCATACTTTCCCAGGCTTCATACTGCATAGGAACCCTGTAATACACTCATATACACTGAAAACTGTCAATAATTGTTAGAGATGGATGAGAAATGCAGGGCGGAGGTCACAAACACACAAATACATGCGGCTCTCACAATTCACTTTACCTGAGAGTCTATGAGAGCAAGCAGAATTACCAGAAGAGATACCAGGCAAGAAAGAGCTCACAGTGTGGAGCAGCATAGGAACACTTTTAGTAGTGGGCAAAGCCTCGTAAAGATGGACACAGTTGCTGATGGACTGGCTTCGCTTAGCTTCCATCAGGCAAAGATACAGAGGGAAGAAAAGAGACAGTGGAAACAGCAGAGAGGCAAAGGGAAGAAGACAGAATTCAATGCAATTGGAGTAACTATCGTTTTTAATGATAAAAGCATTTTTTTTTAAATCAGAGAAGTCATTTAAATTAAGCAGAGCTTCCGAGTTTACCTATGATACTGTTAGAATAAGTCATAAAGACAAATTATGTGTTTTTCTGATTGGGTATTGTTATAAAGCCTAGAAAAAATTAGAACAAAAATGGTAGAAACAAAAAGAAATAAATACAGCCAATAAATCAACAGTGACATAAAAAGCAGCTGTCTGAATATATTACACTCATGGTATCGTCAGCCTCATACAAACTATTGAGATCACAACTTCTCCCATAAAAATACTTAAAGAGGTCATTTGAGAACAAAAACATGTGACAATAAACAGATTAACAAATGGTTTGTTTCCAAGTTCACAAGAAGAATATTGCTCAGAAAAATCAATGTTTTTGTCTTCCTTTAAATGTAATGATCTAATTTGTGTTTTTACAGAGGTTGAAGGGCCACAAATGTAGACAGGACATGATGATGCATTTAGGTACCACTCAGAAACTACATAACTCATACAAAGTGGCTATAAACAGTTTATCTCCTGCAAACACCCTTTACAATGGAAAACGAAGCATTAGGACATCCAGTAACCAGGAGATTAAGGAAGTCGTTATTATGTTATAAAACCAGAACCTGGTAAAACCACATAAAAATCTTTATATTCTCGGCTTGTCTACCCCCCTCAGCAGAGCCACAGGCTGGTGGCCTCCATGTCATCCCACACTGATGAAATCCATGCAAAGTGGTCACACCATAAAGTGCAATTAGTCCAGTGTAATATTCTAATTTTATGAGAAACTAAATGTTGTCTTTTTATGGGCTGTATTATTGACATATATCATCAAACTGAGCTGAGATAAACACTTGAAGTAAATCACACTGTGTCCTCAATCTATTTAAGAGTTTCACTTAATGAACTGAAATACAGAAATAAATGTCATTTTTTAATGATCATTTATACTACTGGGATGCACCTGTATTTTATTCATTTAGATATACAAATACATGAAAAACATTAAAACTAATTATATTTAACTAGTTAAAATAATTGGCTGGTCTCATCTATTATTGCACAGCTTATTCTAGATATAAATAGGTTTTGTAACCAGTTAGTACCCATCCTATCAAAGGAAGGGGGAGAGTTTGTTCACCTGGATCTGTGTAGCTGCAAAAGCCTAATGAGTCCCATAATTAAAAACGGAGTCTTTTTCTTCCTTCTAAAAGACAAGACCTCACAACAGTAACGCTGCACATTTGCATGTGTAAGAGCAACCAAGTTTTGACAGTTGTCAATGCTGATGCATTGCCATTGTGTCTGGATAGCACTTCAGGGTTGTTCTCATAGAAAGTGCAGAAAAAAAGGATGCTTCTCTCCTCTGCTTTCAGCACACTTTAATTACGCCTTTCAGTTAAGAGAGATACATCATGTCTGCTACAGCCTGCCGCTGCTTCTCATTTGTGCATATTAATGAGCATTAATTACACTCTTAATGAAACAATCAAAAAATGCCGTGCAATTGATGTTTGGGCTTTCTCTTGAGGAGCAGTGAGAAGGACGGTTGCTCCTTTGAAAATCAATGTGAGAGAAATCCAATTAGGCTGAAGAAAGGAGGAGAATCTGAGGCGGTTGCGTTTAATGTCCATCTTCGCTTGCATTTAGATACAAATAAACGGGCCAAAAGAATAGATGCATAAAGATCTACGTAAGGGACATCATAAATGTTTTAACACATGCATATAAAAACACTCAAACACTTTAAGCACAACGACGTTTCCTCCTTACTCAACAGACTTGTAATTTCAGAGCACTGTTGGTCGATTAAGTGGTTTTATTATCTGGATTAAGATTGTAAACAGAAAAATAGAACAAAGTATTGCAACTATTGACTAATCTATCAACCTTCTAGGTAAACATGTAATTTGCTTCCCAGGTTTCTATCAAATAAAAGCCGTTTGAAGCATCCAATCCGTATTTTTGGCATAACGTCTAGGGATTTGTGCCTGAAGTCAAGCTGACATGGAATATGCTGATACTGGCCAGTGACATGTCAAAGAGACAATGAGGGCCATCTGCTGGCCTCTTTGTCTATAGAATTAGGCACCTCAGTGGCACCTGGCTCCTTTCAAAGATTTCCACATAAAATAATTATGTCCAATCAACCCTGAGTATCGTTTTGGGCGCGCGAAACAAAACACAGTGCATACACAGTGCTGGTGCTCTTCGGCATGGATGTCAATAAATTTGATGTTTTGTTAATGGATTTGAACCGTTCCTTTGCCAGACGGGAATTACGATACAAAATATAAGATCAACAAATTCTAAAAACAGGAATTCAATGCATAAGCTTGAATTTATTATGATTTTGTTATTCTAACCCAAACAGGGTCAAAAATACACATACAGGCTCAAATATATACATATACCACCACCAGTATTTAGATGAATATCTCCAAGAAAGTTGCTGAGAAATGAGATGCTTTTTTTAGTCATTAACAAGCTTCTGGTGTAATTCAGCCTGGATTTTTGACCACTCTTATCAGAAAGAGTTCATTTAAATTGGTTAAAGTCATGCCAAAGACATGGCTCTTAGGCAGAGTACACACATTATCAATAGGGCTGAGGTCGGGGCTATTCCTGAAGCTTAATGTTAGCCTGCCTTGTGGTGTTGAATCACTGAACTTTGTCCAAGTTTCAGCTCATGGACGTTTCTAGCTGTTGATTTGTGGGGAAGTTGAAGAATTTAGAGGTAGTTCACCATCTTAATTACTCCACCCATTTTGTTCAATGCACCAGTACCACCAACAGCAAAAGAAAACCCCTCAGCATGATGCTATTACCACTATGGCTGACAGGTGTTGCAGTATTCCTATCTTTGAAAGCCTCATATTGACTCCATCAAAGACACATGTTTGTTGTTGTGACTAAATAGCTCAATGTTTTTCTCATCTGACCTTTTCTTCAAAAGGCTCGTCTACGTGGTTAGCTGAAACGTTCAGCCATGCTTGAAGGCATTTATTATGGAGGGCGTGATTCTGTCTTGGTAAGCAGTCGATGTTAAACTCATGTCACTTTAAATAGTGTCTCTGGTGTTTCTCCATATTACAGGTTATTATGAGCTCTAGCCTGGCTGGTTTCTGGGTTGTTTTTGAGCACCCGTTTTTTTCTAAATGAATTTGTTTGATGCACCATAATTCCACCCGGGAAAAAGAACAGCTTAAAAATGAATCATTAATACAGAGTCAATATGACATTAATGCTGCTGATGAGAAAACAGCATACATGTGGGAAGAGTTTTATGACAGCCACAGCATGGCGGGGCTGCTACTGGACCAAGGATGATACTAACCAGAGGCCTTCTGGCGGACAGTGTTGCGGGCTTTCTCCACGCCAGGTGCTCCTGAGGTAGTGGCAGAGCGAATCCTCATTGGCTCATGGGCTCCTGGCCCACCCTGCTCTCCATGGTTTCTCCAGCTCAGTGAGAATGAGCGTGCGACTGCAGCTGCCTTCTGGGAGTCCTGGATTACTCCTGGCATGCAAAGTGAGAGTTTTTTTTTCATGTGTTACTAGAATAAATTTAGATTTAGAACAAAGAGAGTTATCCGCAGGGTGGACAATTCTGGAAAGAATAAAATCTCCACATATAATGGTTTACAATTTTGTTTTATACCCTGACAGTCTTAAATTGAGTAAAAGTACAATTTACCACTACAAGGAAACTATGTCAGTAAAAGCTGTTTCACATTTAATAATCAGGAAACAATACATTGTTAATATAACTGAGTTATGGTATTGAAATGAAATAAAGTTGAACTTAAAAGAAACAAAATAACATCAACTGGGGATAAAGTTAAAAAATGCACTGTCTTACAAAAGTATTCAAACCCCTTGAAGTTTTTTACCTTTGTCACATTAGAACTACAACCTACAGTGTATTTTATTAGGATTTATGTGTTACACCAATACAAAGTAGTGAAGGGGTAGGAAAATTATATGTTTACAGCGATCTTTTGCAATAGTTGTAGCTAGGCGCGTAGTTAGACCGGGGCGGACTTCACATTTTTATTTAAAACAATCTGATTTTTTCAATTGTGTTCCATATAATCATGTCCCGCTCCACCTAACCTGACAATGAGTTATAAGGAGAAGACAAAAAAATACTTATTTGCGCACCGCAAATGCGCAACTACGCGCACAGCCATGGACTCCATTCTGGAGGGGCTCATTTCAGAGCAACCTCGGAGCCAACCGGAGAGTGGGAGCCTGGTGCGTGTGTTCAGGAACATGTGGAAGCAGAGCGGTATAACCCAGACGAAGATAGCGGTAAAACCTGAATGCTGACTCGGAATGGGCTAATCGTAAGTTACAGCTAATCACTGATTCACCCAGCAAGACATGAGGTGGAGGTTCACTCTAATGAGCATCTTCAGGGTCATGATGAGGAAATTTCACCTGAGCTACAGGTGAAGTTAAATGATCTGGCTGTGATAGAAAAAAGCAGCAACCTTCTCTGTGAGCTTCTAGCTAGATTTGCATCATAATGTGAAAATATCTGGTCCTTTACTTCAGTCAAAATAAAAGCATTTAGCTGAACACATTAAAAGCATTTAGCTGAACACATTAAAAGGTCCTTCAAGGACCACAGATGGTTGTGGGTTCGATTCCAGCTTCCTCCTGCCATATGTCGTTGTGCCCCTGGGCAAGACACTTAACCTCAAGTTGCCTACCGATCTGCGTATGAAATGAGTGAGCGTTAGTGAGTGCGATTGGGTGAATGTGGCTCTAGTGTAAAGCGCTTTGAGTGGTCTGTATGACTGGAAAGGCGCTATATGAGTTCAGTCCATTTACCATTTTCCATATGCTCTATTTTAAACACCACAACTTAACACCCTTTCCTCTCAAAGTGTTTAATATTAAGAACTGCACTAATGTCTCACATGCTCAGTGCAAAACAAAAGATTGTGTTGAAAAATGTTTCTTTTATTATTTTTTAAAATTCTTTTTATTAGTGGAATGAAGATTCATAAAAGAAGGAACAATTTTAATAAAATGTTTCGAAAGCTCTTGGCATAATAAAATAAATGTGTTTTAGGATTTTACCATTTGACTGAGATTTAGGAAAATCAACTTTATACCACTTTTCTTTTTTGAAATATAAGAATAAAGACAATGGAGCCTCAGGAGGGGAACACTTTGATGAGAATGTAACGTTTTAAAAGGTAATTTATGTAGATGACAACAGAAGCACATTTATCTGGCCCATAGTAAACATCTCTGAGTTTAAGAAAAACTTTTGTCAGCTAAAATTCAGATTAAATTCTTTTCTAAATACCTCACAATGTGTCATTATTTGCTTCAGCAAAATGGTTTTCCATCAGGCCTAAACTCTGTTTCTCCTTGTCCTTCATTCAGCTTCTAACAAAAATAAAAAGTAAAATTATTGCAAACCTTTTTTTTGATTCACAATAATTTACATTCAGTCTAAAACCAGCCGAGACAGAGAACTGGTACAATATGTCCTATATTATTTTAATTTTAAATTACCTATAAATTGTCTTATTGAAATCTAAACATTTTGGATTTGGGCTAAAGCCCCAAATGTTTTGAGACCCTAAAAACGCCCCTGGATGTAGCTCTAGTCTTTTTGGGTATAGTTCTACCAGACTCCCTTCCCTGGTTAATGCGCTCCTTGTCCAGTTTCAATTAAGTTCATAAAGACTTTTAATAGCTTAAAGCATAGAGATCGAAACATTGTTTTTTTTGTTTAAAAGGACAGTTTCAGACATTTTTCTGTTTCCATACATAGACTTTTAAAGCAGAATGACACAAATGATACAAGGAATCTTCTTTTTGCCGTTTTTTTAATATTACATTTTCCCCCTTATTTATCTGTAAATATGGAACTTTCTATTAAAAATATTTACATTCATTCTCTTTTTTGTTTTCTCACCTGAAAACAGAAATAAAACTGTACTTCTTCAACCACAAAAACGGCTAATATTATATAGTACGTACATAGAGTAAATTGGTATCCTCTTCTGATAAGTTGATCTTATTTGAAAGGTCAAGGTTTGCAGTTAACGGTTTATTTGCACCGTAAAGATCGCTGACCCCTGGTTTAGGTGAGAAGCCATGTCTTGGTAGGTTTGGAGTAATACCACACCCTTCACACTTTCAGATAATGGATTCAAAGCTTGGGATCTTGATCTGTAACCTAAAACCTTTGTCTTTCACATAAAATCCCAGTAAAATTATTTGAAATTTGTGGTTGTAATGTGACAAAATGGAGAAAGTTAAAAGTAAAACGTTTGCAAGATTCTGTATCTTTCACAACTTTTCAAAATGGCACCTATCCCCAATCTCTATGTTTTCATATTTAATCTCCTTACCACGTCCTCGCTGCTTTTTCTCCTTTTGTTCACTGAGTTTGTCTAAAGGCAAGTTGGCCATGTCCAGGCCATAAACGGAGCGTGCCAGCACAGCCGTCAGAGAGTCCATGATGCTGGCCCACTCCGACACCAGCTCCTCCCAGCAGGTAAGAGAGGACAGCACTGCCAGCAGCTCGTCCCACAGCTCCCGAGAGATAAATACGCTGAGGTTTGCTCGAACCCAAGCCACAATAATAGTCTGCATTAATCAAGAGAGAAGAACCCATCTTAGATGTACAGTATGTAATTTGGTCAGACATAACTTACTTTTGGAAAGTTTCAGGGGGAAAAAGTTGAATAAACATTAAAAATGTCCAAACTGCAAATGAGTTTAGGTAAAATGGTAAATATTGGCTTTTACCCTAAAAAGTAGGGATGCTAAACTTTCAGCAAAGCTGTCTTTTCTTTGGTTTTCTTGTGGCCTCTTCATTACTGCCTCTGTGATCTTCAGTAGCACCTGCAGCATCTGCTCCCTGAGGAACCAGCGAAAAGAAAACAAAAAAGCGTCAACCAAAGATTCATGAAATAAAACCACATGTGTACTTGAATGTCACTGACCACGTCTGTGTAGTCATGCAGTGCTCCATGATCATGTGCCGGTAAATGCTGAGAACATTCTTGCACACCTCAACCTGGTTTTCCAGGAGTTTTGGGACATCCTGGCATGGCTCCAACAGGAACACATTGGATGAGTTGGTCAGGAATACCTACATACATGCACAAAGCTACATGTAAAATGTGCTTATGTGGATAAATATGTTGGTACCCCTGGTAAATATGTAAAAAAAAATTTAATACTTCACCATAAAATTTGAAAAAAACAGGCTTTCATTTGATCCAATTTACTCAAATCAAGAAAAGAAAATCGACATTAGGAAATGAAATGTTTTTACCTATACAGCTAGTTTAAAATAACAGATGCCTTTTTTTTTAAGTCATACTTTACTTTTTAAGGTTGTAAGAGTTCCTTGGAAACTCTAATTAGTATTCAATGGCTTTCTGTTTATATGGAGTAAAAGTAACACCTGACAAAGAGGTCCATTTTCTCCATTTACAGACGATGACCCATATTTATTTTGCCACTTCCACAAAGCTCACTGTAGGAAAACAGCAGCAAATGGAGGCATCTTAGGGTCACTAAACCTACATACAGTAACCTCCATTAGACATTATCTATTTACGAAATGGTTGTTACTCTTTGTTTTATGAAGATAAAAAGGGACAAATTAATTGAACATGAGCACTTTAGTCTAGGATGTATACTTGACAGATTTAGCCATACTGACTTATTTCTATCCGCACTCCTTAGCAAGTTGAAGGTAGAAAATAAGATAAGAAATTCAATCGAATGATTTGTTAAATTAAACTGAATGAATGTAGAAATCAAACAGATGTAAGTTAAAAACAAATGGTTCATTTGCAACACTTAATAAACTACACAGTACTACTACGGCATGCCAGGGAAAAGTATTTTCTGGGTAGGTCTGGTGTAAAACTAAGGATGAACATGTAGAAAAACATCTCATGCCCACTGTTAAGTACGGTAGAGGATCCGTTACATTGTGGGCATGCCTGCCTTTCAAAGGCTCATGGAAACTTGTTAGAGCCCATTGCATCATGAATTCTTTGAAATGCCAGGACTTTTAAATCAAAATATGGTGGCCTCTACGTGTAAACTGGAAAACTGATTCATCACTGGCTCTTTCAGTTGGAGAATGATCTAAATCATATGGCCAAATCAACACAGAAACAGTTCACCAAACAACCTTCTAACATGTTCCTCTTAGTCTCCAGAACTAAATCCTATAGAAAAACAGCAGAAGAAGAAGGGAATAGAGCACAGGAGCTTTAACTTGAAATGTAACAGAACACTGAAGTGCTTTAGCATATGCAAAAGAGGGTTGTAAAAATATTAACAATAGGGTGCCAATAAGGGTGGTGATCTTATTAAAAACAGATATTTCTTAGTTTAAATTTTCATCTGAACACAGAGACTGACCTGTAGTGTGGGCTGCATGCCAGCTTTGACGTCTCTGTTCTCCTCTTCGGTGAGAAAACCCCGATTGATGGCACTGCTGAACGAGTACGTCCTCCCCCAGCTTGACGACCGTCTGTGACCGTGACTCTCCAACGTCTTGCAGAGAAAAAAATGACAACTAAGACAGAGGCTAGGATACCGACACCAAAGAGGTTTTATGCTTGCATTGTATAGAGAAGTAACATTTTCAGAATCATGGATAACCATTTCTACTTTACTGTTCTTTACACAGCACATGAAGACTACTCTTACGAGTACTGGCCATACGTCAAACTGATGTAAATTCATTGTTAACATCGTCATCTGTGAATTTTACTTTTACCTTCATGATGTTTGCATCTGTGCTTAGAATGCGCTCAGAATGGTCATCCACTTCATCTTCGTGTGTAGTTGGGTCGGGCTCGGTCATGAAGATGGGCTTCTCCAGCAGGAGCCACTTTCTGTACACTTTGATCACCTTCCTGGTTGCCGAGGCTTCACAGGATGGCAACAAGAAAGCCTGTGGGATTGGATACAGACTGTTAGTAGAACGGAAGTAATTCAGTCAGGATAAACATATAACCACAAGAGGGAGACATGGTACATGATATGAGAATAGTTCTTATGTGTGCAGATATTTGCTGTACCTGGTGGAAGACTTCATTGACAAAATTAATGTTGTCCCTTGTGGACAGCAGAATGGAATGCACCATGTCATAGACATGCTTGTGCTCCTCCTCAATGCTACACAAACTGGAATCACTGGGCCGTCGATCAGACAGCGTGCTGCTGTTGGAGTGGCTCTTTTCCGTATCCCCTGGTGGCCCGTTAGTATCCCCATCAGAGGTCTTCTCTTTCTCCTGGCTGCTACTGCCTGCAGTGACAGTCTGGCAGAAAGAAACAGGGTGAGAGAGATTAGAAGGCCAGCATAGGTTAAAGGAAAAACTATAACTGAAGAGAAAACTATACCCCAACACCCTAAGCTGCCATTTTATTTGGTGCATCAAGCAACACTGAATGAAATTAAACTGCTAAAGAAGACTGTAGTTTGTGGAGGTGTTACACTACCCTTCAGAAGATTATACAATAAGGAGTCTCTCTTTCCATTTTCCCTACTGATATAAGAGAGTATGGACTGTACTGTATCGGTTTTCTCTATTCCCTTGTATGTGGTTAGATTCTCCTGCAACAATCTTGCATTCTTTATGACAGATTGAGAAATGAACAGAGCGGCATCATGTTCACCTGGATGAGTTTGGGAATGACCTCAGCGCCGTTCTTGGCGCCCTGCGCTGCAGCAGAGCTGTTGACATACTTCTTCTCCAGGAAGAAAGTGACCAGCCAGGTGATGAAGGCCACTCTGGGTGCCAAGTACTGATCCCTTGTGCAGAAGGTGCTCTCATTGTTCCGCGTCACCGGCACATACAAGGGTTTCGCTCTGAGTGGGGGGAGTTCTGAACACGTAAGACAGAACAAGGTGGTTATTGTTGTAAAGCCATAAAAGAGTAAAAACTGAGAGGCAGATTTGTAGCATGAGTTCCATATTTAGGGCCGCAAAGTTTGAATTACAATATTTATTTGAAAGCTCAGTTACTGAAAAAGTTACTGAGGTATGTTTTTCAGAGAAGGCATTGGCCTTAAATCTTTTGCCGTTAAAGAATCGTAGAAAAATATCTGCTTGTTTGCTACACCCAGTAGTCTTTGGTGATTTAGTGCGACAATTTCACAACCCAAGAGAATCTACAACCAATATCAAGCGCTGTTGGAAATTTACAGAAGAAAATCCTGCAGTTTGATTTGACATCTGATTATTTTTTTCCCTTACGCTCCTCCCTCTTTTTCCAGACTCCGATTCTAACAAGCGCATAAACACCCTAAACATCTCGTCTATTTATTGTTGGAATGATATTCCTGTATATGTGTTTGGTATTTTCAATCGTACAGTGTGACAGAAATTGCTATTCTGGTTTTATCATACTGAGCATGCACAGTCCGACATGTACGATTTGGAAAATCACACACAGAATGTGGGGCTACGTATCAAAATCAAAGAAACGTGTTATCGATACTATCATAATACGTTTTTAACTTTTACTTAAGTAGCATGATATTGTAAAACTAAGGTTATCATACCATGACAATCTCATACTGGCTCATGCATGATGTGATAATAGTTGCTTCACAAGGCTTCAACAACAGACACCAATATTGAATGAATAAACTTACCTAACAAAGGCTTATAAAGATTTGTGAGTTTGGTGAAGGAGGGGAATATATGTGGAAGGTAGTACTTCTTGAAAAGACTGAAGAGAAACCTGAACCCTGTGTCTTCATTCTCTTTGTTCTTCCATTCTAAACTGGATGCCTGAAGCAGACAAACAGCACAAAAGCAGACAAAGTCGGGACATCGTTCAAACACTGAGTGTTTTTTGTCTGTATGACAAAGCTCATCTATAACAGGAAACACAACACAGAAAAGCTCTACTTGGGTTAAAACTAACCACATATTGAGCAGCAGTTTTGTAGAAACAAACAAATACTGTTTAAGAATATTTGATGATTACAAAGTACTCAATGTTAATCAAAGCAGTTTTTTTAGTAGCATATCATTTAGTAATATACACTGTAGTGATCAAATTTGGAATAATCACCAATTAAAAGGTTGACCCATTAATGGTAAAGGTCTGTGATATTTGGGGAGAGGAAATAACTGAACATTAAGAAATTTAAATCACTAATAGCTTAATCTGATTGTACCTTTTTGTCTTTCTGTTCCTAGTAACACATGCACTACACTGCATTTTAAACAGAACATTATTCCACAATTTAAGGTTCTCTGGAGTGTTTGCAGTAGAAATGCTAGACATTACTATGGTGTTCCTTAAGTCTGTTGATCACAACTGCTGCATGTCACTCCTCAGCCGCAATATTACATGTTTCAATGTCTTTTAAAATAAGAAACATACTGGAAATATGCCAGCAAGTCACTGAGTTACCGTAAGAGCATAGTAGTAACTTACTTGAGGAATACCTTCACTATTCACACTTGAAGCTCATTTGGTAATTTTACAGATTTCATACAATGAATCTTGAATGTTTTTCTGAGCAATAAGCATGCAATTGATCTTCAGACAATATTTAGGCCTTTGTTACAAATAGGAAAACAGTTAAAGGCGACAATTCTAAATATTATCGGGCAAAAATAACTTTTACATATCAGGACATAATTATCTAATCTTTACTAGGACCAAAAAACGTTTAAATCTAACATCAAATATGAAATAATAAAAATAGAAAAAATGGAAAATGTGTGAAAAACTATTTTTGCTGCTTTCATTGGATTTAAAAGAGAAAGTGACGTGAAAGTTTACTATTACCTGGATGACCATGTACTTGAGCAGCGTTTCAAGAAAGCAACAGGTCAGGTCGTCTGCAACTTTCTCTCCAGACACAGCTGGAACCAATGGCGTGATCTCCTCAGGCACTACCTTGGCTGTGCAAATTCAAAAGATACAATAAATCCAAAAAAAGAGCTCTCCGTTTATTCAACTAAGCAAACATCCTGCATTCAACTCAACCTTCTAGGGAGTTAGAAGATGGGTTGTTGATGATGGTGTCAAGCGTGCAGGGTCCTCTAGAGGAGGGAACAGCAGGGAATCCTGGAACCAGGCAGGCAAAGATAAGGAACTGCTCCTCGGCACAGTTGTCCCTTAGAGCCTGGAGCCACAGCAGGAAGAGACGGATTCCCTCACAGCGGATCTAGACAGAAGATATATTATTTTATTTTATATACAAAGAATTTGAATTCTAAAAAAGTAGTAGAAAAGAAGGTTTCTGCATGTGGACGTTTACATTAGAATTGCAGACCAACAGAGGACTTACTTTGAATGAATTTCCAGCATGCAGAAGTTTTTTCAGAATAGAACCTGCACAAAAAAAAACCCCACACATTTAGACATTTTTAAAAACCAAATATTCTGCTGAAGTCTCACAATGACCCCGCAAACAGTCAGTTTCACTCAGAAAAACTGACTTTGAAGGGGCATCTTGACAAACAAACGGGCCAAGTGGCACAGCATCACATTCTCAAGATGCAAATTAACATTAGTTGACAATAAGAGGCATCCATGAAGCCCATCTGTTTCTGCTGTAATCAAATGAGAAACTGCTCTGATTGCAAGCCAGAAGAGGTTTGTGTGAATGGGGGTATACTCTTGACAGGCAGCAGACAGCCCTGTTAGCCCGGTCATAATGTTAGGTTATTGCCTTAGTAACCAATACCTCCTAAGTGATATGTATTGGAGTAGAGCTGAAACGTTTTAGAGTAATTGTGCTTCAATGATTTTTTAATATATAATGCAGGAGGTTTATGTGTCACCATTATGTGCAACACCTACAGTATCTTTCAAACATACAGTTACCGACACAGCAACACCTTTTTTCCTCACTTATTCAAGTACTTTGGGTCACTGGTTCAACATGAGGCCTCAAAGAAATGTTCACCCTTCCCCCCACAGATTAATGTGCAATATTTAACACCCCTAAAGGACCTACTTTTTCTAGTCTGCCGGGCAGGGCTACAGCTGCATGTGCCAACTGGAATCTATGGGAGCTCTCACTTCTCCCATGACCACAGGCAAAGGTCTGGCCTTAATGTTTTTCCGTTTCCTCTTCAGATCTGATATTTTTCAAGCCTCTGATGTTACTTCTCTTGATTGTGCTATCACTGCAAATTACTATATTTATGTCTAGTTCATCAGCAATGGATGGATGGACTACAAAGATAAAATAATGGTTGAAAGAATTACAGATCGATTCCTAGATTGATCGATGTTGCAACCGGTGTTGTAAAAGCTGGAAATGCCAGTTATCACCCTTAAACTGCTGGCAACAGAAGTTACTATTAAAAACACAGAAAATATGTTTGCGTTTTTATAATTTTTTCCTGCTCTCATCAGAATGCTGGATCCACAATAGCATAATTCACAATTTCATATTCATGGACCTGAGGTCAGAAGCATCTTAACAGCTGTGTGAAATGTCCGTGACCTTGCAATTCTCAGATTGAAAGGAACTAAACAACCGAGTCATTAATGTCATTCCAGCCACCAGGGAATTTGTCACAAGTCAGAGATTTGCTATCAATAATGGAATTGGATGTAAAATGTGATAAGAAAAAAAAGACAGTTATCTTGCCTCAAGTAGTTAAATAACAGCACCACATCTCGACCAGTGACACATGAACTGATGAGTGGAAGAGAAAATCCTTTTTGAGTGCAGGGCGGAATAAGGGGCGTCTTTAAACCCATCATAAATTTCTCATTCAGCGACAGACAAAATGGAGAACAAAAACAACAGCTATAACGGGCGTTACCTCCTGCAAAAATTTGATGGTTTTTAGGCAGCATCAATACTTAGTATACCTGAATTAATTAGAATTTTAAATCAAGGGCTCATTTGCATTTTCATCACTTCCAAGACTAATTTATTTCTCCTTCCTGGTATAACACTTAGGGGTGCTTGTGATTGCTTTTTACCCTCTAAAGTGTCTCAGAGGCTCTGAAAACTCAGAAGAATAAAGACTGTCTGTAGGTGTTACTAAGCATTAAGTTAGGGCAAGCATTTAAATCGTTACATTGTTTAAGTACATACCTATACTGTGAAACTGCCATCGGTTGTAGATTTTCTCTGGCAGGTGTTGAAGAATTTTCTGAAGAAAAGAAAAAGTTAGGATTAGGTTTTGGAAAGGTTTAGTTGTTATAGTTCAAAAACAAATTTCAAGGAGAGGAGCATCAAACCAAACAGCAACAGGAGAAGAAAAAAAGTGAAATTATATAAGATAACCGAAATGCACTAAGAAATTGGCTGTTGGCCATAACTAGACGTCTTCAGCTTCATCGGTCCTGACCTGTGACAAGCAGTTTGGAAAAAAATCTCTTTTCTCAGTTAGTAACAGACAAAAACCCTTGTTGTCAATGAGTGATACTGAAAGGTTTGCCATTTTCATTATCAGCGAGGAAGCACAGATAGGTACGAAGCTGAAACTTCATTTTCTACAACACGTCGAAACGTGTTAAGACATGCCTGTGGGGAAATTGGTGTGCAAGAGAGAGTGAGACTTTTAGCAGACAACAAGAAGGCTGTAAGGTGCATTGCAAGTTGATTTTTTAACCTCTGTCTTTTATGGAACATTCTGGATTTGGAAATCTTGGTAGCATTTTGGAAACCTTGACGAGTTAAGGTAAGGACCTACAATGCCTTTTCTATAATTAACACACAGAGAATCCTGTGTTTGACTGGCAACATGTCCAGGGTGTACCTTGCATCTCACCCAGTGACCACTGGAGATGGGCAGCAGCCCCTCCCAATGACCCTGCATGGTTTAGCGGACAAAGACAATGGATAGATGGACACAGAGACTGCAGTTTTGATAAAGCTGGCCAAGTGAATTGCTAATTGCTAGGACTGTTTGAAAGGTCAACTTTCCACCTTGTCTTTGTCTACTAATAACATACATAATTAATTACTTATCATGGCAGTAAGCTTGGAAAGCTATCCTTATATCTTCCCACATTATAGGCCTTAAACAGAAACCAGAATTGGCCAAAATTGGTATTGGCAGGGCAAAGCTATACAAGAAATAGAGAACGAAAATTCCCCACTAAATTCTGATCGGTGCATCCCTTGTAGATAGGTTCCTTCAGTACACCAGCTACACTAAGTAATGCAGCTCCACTGCTGAACTGGGCTGAAAAACTGCTTTGTACATATTTTCAAATATACTGATATTTATTAATGCTGCTATGGAAGGAAAATAACTAAGTAAGTATAGGATATTGTTATCAATAACTTTTAGCTTTTCCACTTCAGTCTTGTGCTGCTTCATGGCTCTCAATCAGAAGTAAAACTATCTCTATTTCCAAACAGCCAGATAGCTGAATTCGGGTCTAAAGGAGAGTCCACAAACTCATAGGCACCATCAGTGAGGCTGCATCTGTTTTCTAAAAAAAGGGAGGTGATAACGACTAACTTTGCTTTGGTAAGTGCCATCGTTTGACCGACGCGGTACATATTTGAGGAATATAGTGCATTCGTCCTTTGCCTCCACTTTGCCTAGAATGTCTGCAAAACCCCAAGACACAAGAGGGCACTCAACACCTCAGCGGTAACAACGTTATAACTCAATTAGTGCACCCTAACCTTTCAGCAGCCTATCATTATTCCTGAATCCAGCGACAGGTTAACTGGGTCCCGCTGGAGAGATTGAAAGAGGAAAAAAGCTGTGGGGGGGGGACACACCTGATAGTCGGTTCATTGGGATCAACCCGTGCTCCCGATGGTTCAGTTCTTATCAGGCCTAATCACTGACCCAAAAAGTCTTCATGATTGCAATGTAGGGGTCAAGCCTGCCTTTTTACTGCTTTACGAATGCAGCTCTGACCCACTTAACAAGACAAGCATTGCTGGCCAGCATAGTAAATAGCTCATCTGCCCTGGAGAGTGAGAAACTCAGATAGTGAAGGATTTAGAGCATAGCAGGAAGAAAAAAAAACAAGACCTTCAAGAGCATAAAGATGAAGTCATCCACAGCTACACAGTGCTGCAGCAGCACCACACAAAGGAAGCTTCCAGGAGAGGAATTATGTTTATGGTAAAGTGACCCAACTTTTAAAATGTTGAAAATATTTTTATTTTTAATAATAATGCATTTGTAAATATGTAATTAATGAGCCGGGGTGTGGTTAAATTAGCAACCATTAAGTAGGCTTAAAGGTGAATTCATGTCACATATACACATTGTTGCTGAAATTCAAAGTGAGCAACAGAATGGAGAAGAAAGGTTATTAAAGTTACTTTAAACGTGGCATGGTATTTCACAGACTGCTGATCTACTGAGTTTTTCACTCACAACCCATCCCGAGTTTACAGAGAATGGTCCAATAAAAGAGAAAAAATACAGTTAGTGTTAGTTGGAGTGTCAGATGGCTTTTGGCATCTGAGGAGAATGGGTAGCTTGGTTCGAAATTACAGAAAGGCAAATTAGCACTCAACGTAGGAGGGATACCATTTTATGAATGCCGGTTCCAGCAGGATAACGTACCATGTGACAAAGCTTAAATAATCACTAAATGGTTTATTGAATATTACAATGGGTTCACTGTCCTCCAGTGGCCTCCACAGCCACCAGATCTCAATCCAACAGAGCACCTAAGACATGTGGTGGAATGGGAGATTTGCATCGTAAATATGGAGTTGACAAATCTGCAGGAAGCACTTGATGCTCCCATGTCAATGCGGACTAAAATCTCTGAGGAATGTTTGCAGCATGTTGATGAATCTATGGCAGAGAATTAAAGCAGTTCTGAGGATTCCACCTGGTACTAGCTGGTGGGTCAAGCTGGTGTAGCTTACACAGTGGCCAGAGTGTGTTTGCACCACTATCCAGGTGGCAGCTGTGGTCCCTATTTGTTGGGTGTCTCAGTTGTTTAGCACCTTACTTGCTCCTTTTTCCCAAGAGACTAAATCCTAGTCATTATCTGTGACGGCAGAAAAAATGAGGCATGCATCACTTTAACGGGGCACATGATAACAAACTGTTCTGTTTAACTTCTCTCTAATCCACAGACGTGACAATGTGTGTGTCCAGACGGGTAGCTGCACCTTATTATCCCACATGGGATTATTACATCTCTGTACAGAAGCTGTACTGCTCTCCATCACTCTGTCTCCTTAGGCCAGCAGAGACATTATGCCACGATGCAGCACAGCAGGGTAGCCTACTTAAGCCTTTTCCTATGTGTGAGTGTGTACGTGCTTATTGTGCTCAGACACAATAACATCGTCTTTCTTGTCTCAGAGCACCAAGAAATGAAAGCAGAAAAGAGATGGACAGCTAGCTCAGAAGAACTCCCTGTAGTGAGGGACAACAAGGACCAACAATGATAAATTTAGTGGCTGATATGAGGCGAATACAGAGTCTGCAGTGCTGGAGGTTGGAGGAGTTACTCTAATCTGCAGCCGTACTTCAGCATAAAGATAGAAGAATTACTGTGGTACAACTGCTGCCTTAACGCATTTACATGATCCGCACTTAGGTTTCCAGTGGCAGAGCCAGAACATGAGGCAGAATATAGGTAATCTCAGAGGGCTTTTTGAAGGAAAGCAATAGACGTGCATTGTTCTCTGAGGAACGTTTGTCATTTACACAGTGTTAAGGACAACATGGAGAGGATCGCAACATCCAAGGATGGCAAAAAAAAACCCTGAAACAACACACACAGCGATGCACTAAGAATGGAATTAATGTGCGAAACCTATTGGGAACATGGAAATACTTTAAAGCTTTAAGACAGACACTATCAATACATTTGGGAGCCAAGCGGTTTATTTACATTCTAACCTAATTTCTTGGCATCCAATTAACGTTTAACATAAGTTTTGGTAACAAAACAAAACCAACGCCCAATATTGGACTGTAAACATTAGCATGAAATAAAATATCAAACACCAGAATCACAAAGCTGGCTTCATTCTCTTCAAAGGCCAGTGGGTGGCAGCAGCAGCCTGCATTTACACTAATTAAGCAAGGCAAGTTTATCTGTATTGCACCATTCATATTCAAGGTAATTTAAACTGCTTTACATGAAAATAAGGGGAGAGTGGTACTAAAAATTACATTCAAAACAAGAAATACAAATTTAAATCAAATAGCTTAGACATGATACAAATGAACTGATAAAGTAATATTTGACATTTATGTGAAAGATGCAGTTTCTGCACATTTCAGCTTTTCAGGAAGGGACATAGAAGCAAAGAAACAGCTGCTACCCCTCAATCAGTTCTGGTCCTGGGAACACTGAGAAAACAGGTCTCTAAAGACCTCCGGGATCTATATGGTTCGTCATTTTTAGCCTTATACAGTGGTGATGTCTAACGCATTTTCAGGACCAAAAACAATGACTTCTGTTGGGGTTTTTTTGCATCAAGTTGGTGGAAATTCTGGCGACTGCAGAGTGGTGTTTTTTTTAGTGCTGTTAAGTTGTGACAAGAAAGTCCTGGATTTGAATTCCAGCCTAGGGTCTGTCCTCATTTGGTTTGCATGTTTTCCCTATGCACATGTAGTTCCTCTCCGAGCACTCCAGTTTCCCACACAGTTGAAAAACATACATTTGGTCTCTTGAAATTGCCCTTAGGAGTGAGGGTGTGCGTGCATGATTCCCCCCCCAGTTTGTCTCTGTGTTGCCCTGAGACAGATATGAGATCCCATGTGGGAAGGAAGGAAGGTAGGAAGGTAGGTAGGTAGGTAGTACCGGTCAAAAGTTTTAGATCCACTTTCTCATTTAATAGTTTTCTTCATTTCTTCATTCTTCCCCGCGACCCACTATTGAATAAGCGGTAGAAAATGACTGACTGACTAGTTTTCTTCATGTTTATGACTATTTACATTGTACGTACATTCTCACTGAAGGCATCACATCTGTGAATGAAAAGATGGAATTATGTAGCAAACAAAAAATTGTAAAAGAACTTTAAATATTTTCTATATTTACATTCCTTAAAGTAGCCACCCTTTGCTGTGATGACTGAAATATTAACCTTTGAACCTCTGGGAAGATCTCCATTTCAGGTGACCCCCTCATTAAGCTCATGGAGAGAATGACAAGAGAAGAAAATGGTAATCAGAGCAAAGGGTGGCTATTTTGAAGAATCTGAGATATTAAAATGTTATTTCACAATTTTTGTTTACTATATGATTCCAGGTGTGTTCATTTATAGTTTTGTTGCCTTTGGTGAGAATCTACAATGTAAATAGTCAAGAAAATAAAGAGTGAGAAAGTGTATCTAAAACTTTTGACTAGTAGTGTATGTATGTATGTACAAATGTACGGATGGATGGATATTGAAGGGGTGCTTACCAGAGGGGGTGCATAATATTGAATAAAAGTAGGTCAAGAATGTAGCCTTGAGTATCCCCTCATGTAATCTCTCAGAATTATAATTACACACCTTTTCAGCACAATAAGCTTTTAGCTGGTCTTAAAATGTTTGGGACAGCTTATCAATATTCTAGGTTAATCTTTTTCTCCAACGTCAAATATTCAAATTCACCTGATTTGAACCCATCAAAACTTGACAAATCAATGGTGTTGCTACTGGTGCAGCAGAATATAAAAATGTTGATTTCAGGATTCATTAACTATTTTTGGAGACCCCAGCATTTATTTGTTAACTACACTTCCCTTGCATCTCCCTCAAACAAAAAAAGCTAACTGCTAAAGTACACATATACAAATAAAATATCCTTTAAACATGGATGGGAAGATTCAAACAGAGGACGACAGGGAATTTGGAATGCTGAATCAGGTCCGGCTAATAGACAAGAGGTCAAGGCGAGGTCACATCCTGGAGAGAAAAGGGCACTGGCAAAGACTTCCTTCTGGATTTTGCTGGTTCCAAGGCTGTACCTTAACCGGTCCCACAACCTCACTGGCACCAAGATAAAAAATGCTCCCTGACGGTGAAGGGTCATGTGGGAGCATAAACAAGTCAGGAGTGCCTGAAGGGCTGAAAAACTCACTCGAGTCTTGGGACAACAAAAACCACCTTATAAAACAGACTCTGCTCTTACATTTACTGTTTTATGCAGTGTCTGTCTCAAATAATATTTATCTATGCTTCTCTTTTCCCAAGTTTAGCTTGATCCTAATGTATAACCCAACATAAAGTCCTAAATAAGATCCACACACTGAAAGTCCAATATAGAAATGTCTTCCAAGCATAAAAAGAAAAGAATCAATCTGAGAATTATACTTTGACACAGGTCTAAAGTATAATTTCAGGTCAGCAACAAAAACCTGATACAGCTGTCACCACCGTAGGTCAAGGCTCTGAGCCTCTACAGTCAGTTAGTGCTTGGTGTTTGTAGTTCTCACACAGACTTGGGCAATCAAAAACAAACTCATGTTTTGATTTTGGGTATATGTAAATTAAGACAAATTCTACCACTTGTAATTATAGTAAGCAAAAGTTTCTAAATTCATACTATGAGACCTTGATTTACTTTGGGTATTTCAAAATTATATCTAAAAACACATATATATTGTTTTTGATTGCTTTTAACTCTTTATCAGTTCAGCCTTCTCTGACAGTTTAGGAAAGACAGTCAATGCAGTAATCCATTTGTCTTTGTTTTAATATACTAGTAAAGTCACACATTTTTAAAATAAATAATTAGAGACTGCTCACCGCTGCAAACCAAGAAAATTATTTTCTAAATGCTGTCTTCTTATATTACAATTCAAAAGGGGAAATAGCAATAGGCCAAAATCAGTATTGTCCGGTCAATTCTTTCACCAATACAGTACCGAGCCCCAGTAACCTGGGAATCTGTATCTGTACCCAACGGTACCAGTTTTTGGTACTTTTGTGTGTGTTTAAGGGGTAATAAATGTTCGTTCGTTTAACAATAAAATCAAAAAAATTTTCAATTTGGAATATTTATTTCTCCATATATAAACTTTAATGAATATATCAAAACAACATCCAGCTGTTTGTATTGTAACATCTCAGTTGTTCCAAACATTTCTTCAACATTAAAACCTTTAACTGACTACGCAGTGTAATGCACAAAGTAAAACCCAGCCATGCTGGTGGCTGCAGACAAGTTGCTAACGGGTGCAAGCGTTCTAACGGTGCTGAATGCAGGAGTTGTAGCCGTAGATCTGAGCCTGTCGAAAAGTGTACACTCTTCAGCCTTGAGAAAAATGTTGTGCTTAACCAGGTGCTTCCTCAGATTAGAAATATTCCCGCCGCTGGCCTTGCACTGCGCGACACAAATATTGCAGTGAGCGTAATCTGCATCACATTTTAAAAAGTGGAGATATACTATCAAGCGCTTTCAACAGCCATGCTTGCAATGTTAACTGTAGCAGCGGCAACTGACGTCATTACACTCTTGTGCGTGCAATGCTGTGTTCATTTCCGAAATGGAAAATCGCCCACTCTTCGACTTCCTCAGTGTCACAATGATGAGTTTTCGTACCAAATCATGGTACCATTTGAATTTAAGTGAATAGGTACTCTGTAGTACCGACGGAATTTGGTCGGTACCTATAACAGTACCGAATTCGGTACCTATCCCTAATTCTTGACCAAAACCAGAGATCCGAAATCAGATGAAAAATTCTGATCAGTGCATATTTAATATTTTTTTTGAGGATTTTATCAGGCCAGTTTGTTTCTTCAATGACACTGGGGTACTAATCTAAATATACCCAAAAAAACTTTTTTTTTTTTTCATTGAAATTTATGCAGTAAATTAAACATCATAGTCTTATTTGGCAGCGCTAAAAGCTAAGACTGCATTAGCAGGGCGACACACTATTAGGAAAACATGCAGTTGGAATATTTTTTTGTTGAATATTGTAGTGATGGTATCTTTTGTGATTGTTGTGCTACTGCCTTAAAATTTGACCACAATAGCTTGGGCAATTACTGCGATAAATGTCACATTTATTATAAAAGGTAAAAAAAAAAAGTCTTTTTAGCAATGCATCTGTCATAGCCTCACAAACACCATTACCGATCTAAAAATGAGAGTTATTGAATGGGCTACTTTGGCCAGTTATATTAAACACATTAACAGCACGTGACAATTACAGTACAAATAATTCAAATGTGATGCAGGAAAAGAAATTCAAAAAGCAAAACTTCTAATTCTAACCATACTGCTTTGCATGCTTACAGACCTTATTCAATGTTTACCATTATCAATAATTGCTCATCCCTCCTCTATACCAATATAAGCTTGTATCTCTGGGCTACATTTTAGAAGTTCCTAAAAAGTAACTGATCTAAAGCAAAAGTAAAATAATAACATGGGCAAACACCCATAAAAATAGAACAATTGCTGCAATAGATGCAATTATTTTGTTTCGAAAATCTCTTTGCATTCTAACCCGGATAAGGTCTGTTGCTGCAGCATTTAACATCTGCTTTGGTTGACATCTCTGTGGCAGCAAACACAAATGAAATCCATGAAGAGAGCAGTGATGGCTGCTGGTAGAATGGGGGTTGAAGCTCCAATAGAGCTTATGGACGGTAACAAAAGCGTACCCCCTCAAGATAACAGCGATCAGCATGGGAGCTCATACTCCCCCCTCTGCAAGCCAAAGAAAAAGGGGTCACAAGCCTCATCATGGCCGAAAAGCAATCCCCATGTAACAAACTCAAAGAAAACATGCATTTACTATACCCCACAAACATAACTGAATACAGCTGACGAACTATATTCTATTTTGTCTGATAACCTGAAAAATTATTACAAGGAACAACAAAATAAGCAATGTGGAGATGTGTTATTCTTTTAAAGCTGTCCTACAGCATTAAAGCGTGTCACAAAGCTTCATATGGTTCCGCAAACACATAACTTGGGTTCTATTCCAGACAATAATTAACTGGATTTTAAGGTAAAGCATTTATTCTTTGCTGTCTTTGCTGATCCATTCTTAGGCAACGTTAGTCATTCATGTACTGTTTTGTTGCATAAAAGAAAAATATTCAACCATGCACTGCACAAAAATATCATCTGTCCTCTAATTCACCTGCAATTGTCCCATTACTACATAATAAAACGCCTAATTTAACCGAACCCAAATGCAACCCCTGATAACAAACTCAAGACCACATATGGTCACAAATGACTACTGTAACAGTTTGCAAAGAGTACGTTAATGCAGTGTACCAGAGCTCAGGATCAAAGCAACTCTGTATCTGTCCTGTACACACCACTCAAAGCAAGCTTATCTACTCAGCACACGGGTGAAAGCACACGTTGTCACAGACAGGGGCTAAAAGGGGACAAATGAGGGTTAAGCTGCTTTCAATATTGACTTCATAAATAGGGAAGAAGACTGAGTCCAGGATATATTTACAGGTCAAATGATTGGATGTGTACTGACAGTCAGGGTGGTTTTCTTGATGAAGAGCAAAGAAAAGCTGACAGAAAATGTTGAAAATAACTTATTGAACAAAAAAGGACCTACGTCTCATTTTGTTCTGCAGCCATCTTTGAGGACCTGCCCATAGCAAATGTAACCAGAGAGCTGATTGTACTTGAAACTTGAGCTGGCTTTGCAGTGAGGTTTAAAAAAACCCAAAACAAAACAAAACAAGTAATCTGCAGACCCATCATATTGCACACAGAGGACAAGCCCTCCTAGATTTTCATGGACTCACAATCCCTTCTTGCTATTCAGGTTCTTGAACACAGGCAGCTAGCAGAGTTCTAAGAGAATTGCAATTATGATCCCACCCCAGAGCTGAGCTGAAAAACAGGTTGTAAGTGGTTCTGGCACATGAGCTGATGATAACTGACTTACTTCAAAAATAAAGAGGATAGAGTCCAGCTCCTCCCTTTGAGATTTGTTCCCTGAAACACACAATGTGAGAAATATGGAGTGTAAATATTATATATTTGGAATGAACACACTCATTAGACAGCATGGAGGTGAACCACTTAGGTTTAAGGGAAACTGACAAAGTTACTCAGTGTTTACTCACCTTTCTGTTTTAAGCTGCTTTCCAGTGTTATGAAATTTTCATAGAAGATAAAATAAATCTGTGAGCAGTTGCTTTCAAAGAATGCCTTTAGTTCACTCTTGTCAATGATATCTGTGGAAACAGAGAAAAACATCAAAATATTAAGAACAGAATCATGATTTTTTGGTACTGGATCATACTTTAAGACAAGAAAAAAAAACACAGTAAACTTAACTAAAACCAATAAAAAAAAAATATTATTGTAGTTTTAAACAAAAAAAACAAACAATACATTTATGTCCAGAAAATTTTCAGTATCTGTTTTTTTTTACATGTTTTAAACTGTTTTTCTTTCAATTTATTGATATATTTGTTTTGAGATGAATGAAGAAAAACAAAAACAAATAAAACATAGTGGACTTGAACCTGCATAAGCAGGGGATATACCCTCTTAGATTTTCCATTAACATTTACAAGTAAAAACATTACTCCATAACCTTCTTTTCTGCACAGAAAATAAGTATTTTTTGTCAGTGTTTTTAATTTAAAATTTAAAAATATTTCTAATTCTATACTGATTAATTTGTAGTCTGCGGCAAAGTCCAAAGTGATGTGAAAGAAGCAAGAGTTAAAAAATAAAAACTTAATGTCCCCAGACCCTCCCCTTTATTTCAAGGAACGACGTACAGTTTACACCTTTTGTATTTTAAATAACCATGTAAATGAATGTCTGGTTGCCTAAAGAAACATCATACATCAGCTGAAAATGTTCAGGGAGCATGAGAAAATGTCCATGGCACAAATGTCCTGATATAATCCCTCCGAGAATCACAAAGACTTGTAAACTAAGAGGTCTGACTCTTTAGTCATTTATCTACAGAAGGAATCTTTGGTCAGTATAAATACATGTTGCTAGCGCCACAGAACCCAGTAAAGGTAAATGAAATGATGCAATGGGCCTTGAAACAGAACTGAAAGTAGTCCAACATTTGAGAATGTTTGGAAAGGAAGTTATATTTAAAGAAGATACTGAAGGTGACGGAAGATTCGGTGAGTGAGCGACAAAACGGAGTAAAAAAAGGAAGTAATAGGCATTGTTGTGCTTCTTTGTTTACAGAAGCAATATTTAGAGAAAAAGAGAGGCAGATGTCTAACTCTGTACTGACGTATCTAAAGGACTCAACCAGCTTCACAAGCTGGCCCTGCAAAAATTATGGTGTTAATGGTTGAACAAATGAGATCAGGTTTTTTCTTGGCTTCAACTTCTTTGTCATATATTTTCAACAAGTCTTCTGCAAACGTCTGGAAGAGATTATTAACTTCCTGCTTTTACTGGGTCAGTGCACTGAAGCCAGTCAGGTGAGCCACCTGCAATATAGAATCTGCATATTTGAAAAAAAGGTGACAAAGTTGATGTTTGTAGCACGGCTTGACTGCTTATAGGTATGGAACAGCTGTAGAGAAAGTTTCTTCATTCATTTCCCTGCAAAGATCCATTTAGACCAAAGCATCAAGAGTTTTCCTCTACATATGCAAACAGTTCCTTGCAAAATTAGTTAATACATTCCAACCACAAAAGTCAGTGTTTCATAATGGAATATTACTGAAGGTAGTAACACTATAAATGGTGCTATAAATCTTTACCCAAATAGAAGTCCTGCGAGTGTGGTGTACATTTGTATTCAGCCCTGCGGAGTCAAGTCGTAGAACGACTTTTCATTGCAATAACAGCTTCAATTTCTTTGTATTATATCTGTGCCAGTTTTGCACATCGAGGGTCTGAATTTTACCCATTTTTCTTTGCAAAACAGTTCAGGTGAATTGTGATTCTAACACCTGAATATGCTTTGATCTAAACCACTTCATTGTAGCTCTGGCTGATGTCCTGCTGGAAGGTGACCCTTCAACCCAGTCTCAAGTATTTGCAGGTTTTCTTCCCGGATATTCCTATTTTTAGCTCCATCTGTCTTCCGTCAACTCCCCATCCCCACATCATGATGCTGCCACCACCGTGTTTCACAGGTGAGATGAGAGTTACACACAGTTCCACTATTTGCCAGTTGACTTCTGATGGCGACTGACTTGCACTGGATTTTATGTATGGGTGTACAAGGGGGCTGAATACATGTGCATAAGACACTTTTCAGATTTTTCTTCATAAAAATCTGTTGAAAACAATCACTTTCTTCTCTATTCGGAATTATATCTCATTTTGTTGTTTCTATATTACATAAAATCCCGAAAGCAAAGTTTGTAGCTGTACGGTGACAAAATTTTGCAGGGTTTGAATAATTTTGCATGGCAATGTAGGTAAAGCTTGCAGGAGTGTAATACTAAACAATGATTTTAGTATACCTGAAACAGGTAGGTGACATGCTAAAACAATCACATTTATCAATTAAAAAGTTTTCATGGTGAATATTGATTGATTTTGGCAATTGTTCTTTAGAAAATTGGCACGACAAAAAAATCACCACATTATAAAAAGATATTGAAAAAGAAAACTACATTTATGGCATAAATAAGGTCCATCCTTTGCTCTAGTTGTATAATTGTAACTGAATAATTAAATGTAGGCCAGGAGGAGTCCTGGCAAAATAACAGCAATTAAGGTTCACCTTCTGTTCCAGTGTCTCCTGTACCACATGGTAAACTGGAAGTCTTCCAGAAGCTGTCCAGCTCCCGGGGAATGCTGAAGTGATGTACAATGTGAGAGAGACCCAGACCACTTATCAATG
Organism: Crenichthys baileyi; assembly: GCA_036173005.1. Lineage (NCBI taxonomy): Eukaryota > Metazoa > Chordata > Actinopteri > Cyprinodontiformes > Goodeidae > Crenichthys > Crenichthys baileyi. The sequence goes on from JAHHUM010001801.1 coordinate 214,790, forward strand.
TTCCAGGATTAAAGCAGAAATAATGAGGACACATGATGGGAAAATGGAGTCACAGACAAAATTGCAATTAGATTTCTGCCTTGATGTAGGACAATTTGAAGGGCTTCATAAGGTACATTAAAAGGTCTATCACTTAAGTAATCACTAAATTCATTATTTTATTTCAGCAGGTCCCTAATGTCTCAAAAGTGGCTAACTATGTGCCAGGCGTCAACAAACTAATTATTCCAACAGCAAACAGGCAGTTTCATTATGTTAGCATCGCTGAGGGTTAATGTTCTCATACATAGATGCAGTTGGTGTGCACCGTCTTGAGAAGCTGCTGGCGGTTAAATGGTTGAAGCTAAATTACTATTAATCTATTAGAGGAAAAACTGAAGCGTTCACAGGTGCAAAAGAGAATAAAAACTGACAGCACACAGACAAAACAATGCATAGAAAGATATAAGTAAGCATATGATTTATAAATGTTTTCAGTCCTTTAAGATAGATTTGAACAAGTCAATACATGGTCTGTCAGATTAGCTATTAAAAGTTCTTAAAGGTTATAAAATATTAAGGCTACTTAAATCCTCAAAAATTGAAGAACCTGATATATTTCAGGCCATGTTGAACTTAATTGGATTTTAGATTTTAAGATAATGCACCAAACAGTAAAGAAGCATTATTACTAAAAGAATAATTAATGAGATTTCAACAGATCTACACAAAGGCAGCAGGTAAGTAGTATAATTCCGAATAAGTAAAAGTTAGCTCTTAATAAAAAATTTTGTACAAAAAACACAAACCCAGTGCCTAAAAGTCTAAAGACACCAATGTTTCAAAACATGTTGTCACGTCCGTTAAATTTAACCACCTAAAAATCTTTCAAGAATAGAATAGAGAATAAAAATACAATTTATTGTCCCTCAGTGGAGAAATTCAAGTGTACCAGCAGCAAACAAACAGGCAAAATGGAAGCATGCACAAAGGTAAAAAAAATATATAAAAACAAAAAATAAGCAAGAGCAAATGTACCATATAAGAAAAAAATACAGTACAGTGATTAAAAACTGCATACTGAGATTAAAAGAAACATGCATCTGAGTAGGATCATTAAAAAAAATATACAAAATGTGCATGTATACTGGTGCTTCTAAATAAGAAATCTAGATTTTGTTCTGTCTTCATACAAGGGAATGTTAGAAATGACACCTGTCCCTCATTTAGTACACAAAGATCTATAAAAATGCTAAGTAGTAGAGCCGGGCCAATCCCATTTTCTGCCTTTAAACTCGCCCTCGCCTTCACACTGGTCAGCTGGTCACACTGGACACCAACAAGCAACAGCACCACTTGCTCTCAAGCTTAATTGCAACGACATTAACCCTTTTCACACACTGTCTGCACCTCATACACAAAAAACCTGGAAGCTGTTTGAAGGCTGTAATCGCAACAACGCAAGACCAGGTGGAGCTAACGTCCCGGGGGTTTTTCCAGCCTTTTTTTTTTACAAATGCAAAACCACCAGACTGCTACACAGCTTTCTGCTCAAAGCTGTCCAAATGCTGAACTGCTATAAGGATTTGTCCTTTTCTTTATTGCAACTGTTTCTGTATATTTAATGATTTTTCACATAATAGATCCACGAGAAAACAGTCTTGTTTTATTGTATGCTATTTCATTTTCAGTGATATAAATTAATTAATTTGAACTGAAATGAATAAAGAGTCAAGCAAATAAAAAGCACAGTGTATTCTTCTGTTTGGCACCAGCTACAACAGCAGCAGCTGCTGGCTGGAGCAAAGTCTGCAGTGCAGCAAATATTGTGGCTAATGTTTTACTATACATACCAAACTTTCTTTTTTAAAACAACTAGAAGTTATTAGCTCTGGGGACATTTTATCCTGCTACGTTGGATGTTTTTTAATGATTAAGTTGACAATAATCCTGCTGACATGTACCAGTAGCTTCAATCAAATCCTCTCTCGTGAAATATCAGCAAACATAAGGACATCAGGCTTTCTATCTGCATTATTCTTATGCTTGAAGGTCGTGCAAATCTTGAAATCCTGATCCCACCCATAGGTTGTATTATTTTTGGCTTGACACAAAAAGTGAAAAATGTCAATTGCATTCAAATAATTCGGATAAAACATCTAGTAATAAAAAACAACAGCTGAGACACTTTACAATCAGTATCTAAGTTTAAAGTCAAGCACTGCGAAATCTTCTGCCCATGCCACCTAAAGCTTCAGCAGCTAGAACTGTTAATGAGATTTCTCTAAAATATTTAAATCTCTATTAGTGTTGCCTATTAGAAATAATGAGTTTCACTGTGTGCAAAGATTGTCCATATTTCTCAGCCTCTTTGCTTTTTCGCAATGCTTTTTTGGCTGCAAAGAATTTGTCGCATCGTGAGTGGAAACCCATGGAGATACTTCATTCGCTGCCCTGCACAGACGTCTCAGGTGTCCTCAGCATAAGGACTGCAAAATACAGAACCTGTTCTAATGGCCTGGGAATGCTGAGGATGACACTATATCCTCTGAGCCCAACAAAGTAACCATTTTCCTCAAATGACACCCCTTCATGTGCAAAAGCCTTGTGTTAAAAATGAGAGGGATAGTGTAAAAAGTAGCTAGGGGAAAAAAAAGGAAGAACAGTGAGTCTTTATGGGAAGAGGGGGAAACCTTGACCTAAATGCAAGATTAAATAAGCTGGAAGTTTGGTTTCATTTCCCAAACACACAGAAACACAAAGAAGCAAACCTAATTCCAACATTTAAAAGCCCTTTTAAAATTATGACAAAAAACAGCTTAAACAAACAGGTAACGAATCAAAACTTACTGACCATCTCCTTACCCCGACATATAGATACTGATACACATGCATCAACTAAAGTTTTCTATAAACATCTATGGCTGGAATTAGCAGCTGCTCGCATTGACAAGCTGAACGACCTTCTGGAGAACTGTTTCATGGTCCCAATGACAAGAAGTTTAGTTTGGAGGATTCAAGGTGAGGCATTTTACACCCAAGAACAGGGTATCAAGGACCAAGCATGGTGGAGGCAACATGGTGGTGAGGGTCTGTTCTACTGTCAGTGGTTCAGTGGAATCACTATGCTAATTTTTAACATGTTTGAGCTAGAGAAAACACAACCTAAATTCATAGTTGTGCATCAAATTCTTCCTTGGAAAAAACATTTTAGAATGTAACAGAACTCAAGCAGAGCTGAGTTGTATTACCTGTACATATTTAGTTACATGTTACCATTATGATATTACATGAAGAGTTGGAGCTCCCGTCTGGAAGACAAAAAAATAAAAAATAAAAAAATCGGCCCATTTTCTTCCCCTGCTGAGCAATCGGTTCATCTCTATTTTACTGGGGAAGGACGTGCTTTTAAGGACGTCAGAATAATCCACTTTGACACTTATTCCAAAAGTTCATTCATCTTATGTTTATACAGCAGATAAAACCCTGTTAAATTAAACAAAGAGTTTTAGATAATGCCTGATTCAAGTATTCCTTAAAATTTCTGATCTTCTAGAATTTTTACACTAAAATGACTTAAAATGTATTTAAGACAGTTTAAAAATGTAACATGATTGGTAAACCCTTGATTAATAATACTCCTAAAGTTAGAGAATAAAAAAAATTGAAAACACGTAAACTACATCTGCCGGACTGAAGACTTGAGATTTTCACCCTAATATGTTCTAGTGTCTGTTGATTTCAAGGGAGAACCCAACGCTTCTTGTGAAGTTTAAACCATGAAGAAAGAAAGGTGTTTAAGGGTGACAGGGAAGCCCTTCAAAGTGTTCAGTTAGAGCATCTTCATTACTTAACAATGCAGTAAAAAACAGAAAACTCTGTTCCTTCAGCCTTTTTATTACTAACTAAATGCTGTCTGGGAAATCTGGAGAATTGCTGAGAAGGAAAACTTCATGATTTAGTGACCTAAAATCTTCTAGAAGTGGGTTCATGCCAAAGAACGCTAGCAATAACAGGTTTTGTTCAGATGAGAGGGTTTTTCATTGTGATATTTTTCCTGTTAACCACCGGAGAATGGCAGCTTCATAACAGCTTCCTTTGAGTAAACCAGGGAAAGACGTAGCGATTAAAGCCATTATTGCAGTTTTAGACGAATAGTTAGCATGCCTTTGTGTTATTCTCTTCTTTTAAAACTCGGCTAACAAGCTGTGTGTGACACTGCTGCGTGTGCTCTAATTGCTTGCTGAGCAAACAAGTAGGTGAAGGTCATTTAGCCAACTGAAGCCTATGGCAAATTTAAACATTTAAACATCAGCTAGTCTGCCCACCAACCTTTGTTCAAACTTAATCAGCACACAACACACAAAATACGTTTTCCACATGACAGCTGAGTTGGGATCAGATCATGTTTGACTCTCTGGGTAACGTCCAATATATGCCATTTATTGTACCCCTTGAAGCAACGGCATTAATATGCCAGGTCATACACAAAACCAGCGCAATCAAGTCTTTGATTAGACAGGCTCATTTGCATCAGCTCTGGGTAACTAACACTGCAGGTGCCCTATAATCGTGCCAGAAAGGAGATAAGGGAGAAAGAGTGGTGTGTTTTTTTTTTGCAGCATCTTCAGGAAGGGGGGGAAAACAGTACTCTTTAAGGACCCCAGTGAGGAATGCCTGAAGGGTACTGCTGATACAGTGAAAAGAAGCAAACAGTTCCCTGGAAGAGGTTAAATAACCTCTAGTTAAAGAGAAGCTGAAACAGTGGCAGGCTTTTGTCATTGTAAATGCAGATGTATTTTGTAGGTATATAAAAAAGGAAAAGTAATGTTTTATGCAGCTCATATGCATATAAAATTATCTAATTTACCCAACTCAGCAGCCTGGGAAAATGTAAAAGAAGTCCTGCAATAGATCTAGTGTCATAATCGCTTGCATGATAATGATTAAATATTCTAACCCTTTAGGGACGACGATCTTCTATATTATTTTGAAATCCAGCTGGTGAACAATGTCAAACAATGTTGAACTGGACTGAATGACATAGCAGCCATTCGTTTCAATGACGCTGATGCCATAGAAAAATAACAGTCACGTCACCCTATCAACACAATTAATACTGTTGCGTTGAAATTTCATCCCAAAATGATAAGCAGATCCTTACATATAAAAAATGTAATAATTGAAATGAAATGGTTTAATCACACAAGAAGTAATATTTTTAATTTCCTCACTTTTACACTCACAAAACATGCATTTTTTAATATGCCAGAATACATGGCAAGACAGAACTTAATAGGACAGCAGCTTTACAGGTAAGGTAAGGTACCAGCTCTTCAGGGAATACACAAACAGAGTGCTGTTTACAGTTAGCGTTGCTACCCGTTCAAACTGGGATAGTTGTGGTAAACACCAACATAAGATGGGAATGGCAGTTTCAAATGTCAACATTAATCATTTTTGAGCCATCTGTGCAATCCGATTTAACTGCAGATGTGAAACACGGACTGATCTCACCCACACACAGTGACGGCCCCTCTGGAGCTCGTAGAAATAATTAATAAATGCTTGCTACAGAAAGGCTGCTAAAAGGTTACTTTATAGTTAAAATGAATGAAAGACCTCACACTAAAATCAGGGATTCTTTTCTTCACTATTTAAACTGGACACAACTGTTATTTTAAATGAAAGAAATTTTGTGAAATCGCAAGCATCTATATTATGTTTGTACTATAAACATTTTGTCAACAATTAAATGTTCAACGAAAGCTTTACAAGAGAAACTGAAATCTGCTAAAATCAGTATCAGCAGGTCAGAGCTTCACAGCTATGGTCATCTGAAATAAGTCACAACATCTGAGATCGATGCAACTGTAATATTAATCGTCAAAAACCTTTTCCCGCAATATGTCTACTTTTAGTCAAGAACCTTTTCGCCTCACTCATGGTGTATGTAATTTCATTATGTTGCAACGGTGCCAAGCTGTGCATGGGTGTGTCTTGAATTGTGCTCGGTGTCTAGCTGTGTAACAGATTGGGATCTAAAGGGCTGCACAGACCCTGGTGTGAAACTGTCACAGCAGAGCTCTTTACAGACAGGCATATCTCAGCAGCTGATCATAGAAGAGCTGGCAACGTTCAGTCCGCCACTTCATGCAGAGGAATAAAATGCCTCAATTAATATGAGCAGCTATTTGTTAGACTTCACTTTCCAGCCTAAAACTGGCTCTGTAACATCTAAAGCACAAAAAGCCAGAGCTGAGTGTTTATTTTTGTGTGGCTTTAAATCCTCTGAAGGTTAGAAGGAGTTTGGCCACTTAGAGCAGCAACATAAATGTAAACCCACTCTATGATCGAGCCCTGGTAAGAACTGATGCCAAAGCAACCCACAGATCTTGGTTTATGTCTGATTATTTAAAAACAACATAGGTACAACAGTGCAACTAGGCAAACCGGTTTTCCACTAGACACTACAGACATCATATGCTTGGAAGCAAAAGGAAAAATGTATTTTATTATCTGAAGCTGGCCAGTCAAGAGAGTAAAAAAAGCCATTCATTTAGAGCCATATGATCTGTGTCATATTTAAGTTCTGGCTTTTTGCAGACACTGTAAAACACATGATGGGACAATAACACCTCGGAGAGAAAACGGTAAAAACAAGCCCAAACAAAGATAGGTTTAAGGATAGATACAGTTGCAGTCAGAAGTGTACATACACTCATCACAGAATTGTCATTATTTTTGCCTTTTAATGTTTTTTAATCCATCTTTTAATCAGGGTAACGACTGTCTGAACTTATTGTGAATTTTCTCTAATCCACACAATTTGACCGACTTTCCAAAAACAACCAGTCAAGAAGTCCAAACCAACAATGTCCTCCCTGCAAATTTCAGGTTACTATTCAGAAAGTTACATATCTGACTGTTATTCCTCTGGAATGAATGCAGTCAAATCACTTTGTTAAGAGCTGGTCCTGGACCAGCGATGCTTGATGCGACTTACCCAGCCTCCATGCATTTCCATGTCCAAATTTGCTATTCTAATGACCGAGGGAAAGCTGGACAGGACGTCTTTGTGCTGCTAAAGGCGTATCTTTACAATGCCACCATTGCTTCCACAGTTGAACCATTTATTTTTTCCGCACTTCTTCTGCTTTTGGACTTTAGCGCTTAATTGTTCCTAAACAGATAAAAAAAAAACCAAAAACATATTGACCGACATGACACCATTTTCTGCACTAGCACGGTGATTTCCAATAGCCTACCATTTTATAAAGAATATAATTTAGAATGTTTTTTATCAAAAGGAGGAGCATTTTCATCGTTTTTCTAGAAGTATCAGTTTGGTGCCCCCTTTAAAAAAAATCTGAAACATTAGCATTTTGTTTGCATTGAAGTAAAATCTACAACATACCCAAGGCTGAGTAAATTTATATAATTGTTTTGTATTTAGGCTTTATTGTAGGTTGCAAAGATAAATATTATTTTGTCTCATTTTCAGATTTCATAACAAGGATGCATTCACATTATCCTTCACAAAAGCCCGGTTCTATTTAAAATGGAACATGCTGGATTTGGAAATATTGGAAGATAATCTCACAATTACTGTAAGGGTCTATGAGCAATACACACACAAAGTGTTAGTGATGCTAACCGCACTAAATGTACAACCCGCTAATATCAGATTCTGCAGAGTTTCAAATGTCAATGTGGTAGTAGTTTTGTCTTTGCTCTGAATTTTTAAAGAACTCGTTTAAATGCAGAGCTGTGTAACAGTGACTGCTTTCTAGTCTAAATTCAAATAAATAATGATCGATCATAAAAGTAGGGCTTCTTAAAGCCGATTTAGAGTCACAATAAATAAAGGAACTTCATAGTCTAACACACATAACAGCAAATTAAATCTTTTCCCCTAAATATTAAGCTAGACAGCTGGTTTTCGCTGTACAACGGGGCTGTACATTTTTTGTGTGTGCACAAAAAAACATATTGAGCTATAATAATATGCTGTAATTCTTTTTAGTTGCGTTCTGGTTACAAATACCTCTGGCCCATGACCTTGGGGATTTTACTCGCTTTGTAGATTTTCAGTGATGCTTTAAGAGAAGGCTCGGTAACGTTGTGATGTTTTGGAGAACAAAACACTTTTATTAAGTTTGCTTTATCCGGACAGTACAAGAAAAGTATTTTGTTGTATTTATAGTTCTTTAGGAAACATTTTACTCAGCTAAAATCAGTATCGCTGAGTCAGAGCTTGACTTGAAGTTGGCCTCAAAGTTCTTGATCAGTGCATCTCTGAGGTGCTACTTTCATGCCTTTAATCTTGCCATTACAACCAGAAAGACTGAGTGTTTTCTGCTGCCTGGAAAAAACACTTTACAAACTGTAGTGCTCAATAAAAAGGAAAAAAAAAACTAAATTGATTGCACACAGTTTTAAAGAACCCTCTAATATCTGCCAAGTGTAATGGTGACAGCGAACTGCACCATACCACTGAAGTGTTGATGTTACACCTATATTGTGTCAGACAAAAGATGACAAGAGGCTGCCGCTTCTCATTAGCCTAAATTAAGTGTTTAACAAAAAGGGGAGAATCAGAAGCTGAGTGATAAAGCATTTCCCTCAGCCACAAAGAGGACGTTCTCGAGGGTCCTTCTAGTTTTGTACACATAGTTTCTCTTGGTACTTCAGCTTTTGATTTCGTCCTCTAACCAAAGGCACTAAGTGAAACATGGAATATTCCCACTCACAAGCACTTTAGTGAAAGATTGTCCACCATTCACACCAGTTCTTAAACCTTCCACTGAAGAGTCATGAAATACAGAGCAGGTTGGGACCAAGCAGGAGAACAACCTCTGCAGAATAAGAACTGGAAAGAATATGCAAGAAAAGCCTCTGTGTGCAATCAGGTGGTTGGTTGGCCTCCTGTAATTAACAACCTCAGCCAAACGCAACCAGGCATGACCAGCGAATTAATATGCAGCAGCTTCCACACACTATCCCACAGATCCGTTCAGGGAGCAAAATAACACACTGAAAATAGCCCGGCCTGGGGATACTACAGTCCGATTAAACAGGCTTGAGAAACAACTGAGAAAGGTTACAAGGCTTTTAAATACAGAGACACAACTATTTCAATTCCAAAACACTTTAGAGCTCGACAGAGGGCTTAACAGTAGCTGTAGCAGTAGCTGCTGGTATTTTACTACAATGACAGCTTCTGAAATGCTTGAAATCATTGCTTTATTCCTGTTGTCTATGTTTGTACCATTTTGCATACAGGGTAAACAGTTTAGCATCAATCATTTCTACTCCAGTGTCAGTTCCCAAACCTCTATTGTTTAACAGTTTCAAGTCCGTATACTGAGATGCCAGTGAAAGAGATGGAGTGACCAGAATTTTCTTTTACTGTAGCGAACGTGCGAGTTAAGCCGCATGCCCTCCCAGACATGTTGCTGCACACTGCTGGTCAGCTGGCTGAAGTAAAGCTACAATAGTTTCCCCTCACTTACAAAAAAGAGAAATGTGAAAACATGTCTGATCACGAAAAACAGTCATGGTGTGAAAACAGTTCTGACTCAATAAAACTTGACGTTCAATAAACCCCAAAATTTTCCATCCTCCTGGCAGATTTACAAATCTGACTGGAAGAAATGACATTTTGAAGGAGATGAACCAGAATCCATACCTTATTACAATAAGCATTTGTGGAGAAAACTACGAGTGATAGCAAGGAGATATGGAGCTCTTTACCCAAGATAAATCCTCAAAATACCCGTGGAAACATTCAAAAAGCTGGTTAGCCATTATAAGAAGGGTTTGACTGCTGTAATGCCAACAAAGATGTTTCCATTCCAAATAAAAACAGATAAATCTACTTTTTCTTTGCCAGTATGAATAATTTTGGGATAAACTGCACGCATTGCCATTTTGCTGATAGCCTAACCATTCGACCAAGTAATATCCGCTTGTTATATTTGTGTTGACTCTATAAGGAGCAGAACAACAAAAACGCATAATATTGTAAACAATAAGCTGTTGAAAACTACTGTGTTTTGTTGTAAATAAAAGTTATTGGACGATGGTATCTATTTTTGTTTTAAATTCGTCTCATTTTCAGACTTTGTGGAGCCACAAAGTCTGGTGATACAGCTGCAGTGAAGCTACTAACATTTTTTAACCAATATGGTGAACCAAAGTAAAAGACAAACAACTGAGAAATGAAAGGCCAGCAGTTTTTTTCTGTCCTTTACCCTTCCTCTGCAAGTCCCTGTCCTCTCCTCCACAACATCTCTAATCACCGCTTCCTGGCAACACAGGATCCAACAGGACCAGGAGGAAATCCTTCCTCAGCTGAAAGCACAGCGAAATCAGCAAGTTTGGGACACATAAACGCGTACCATCATCAGCTGGGAAAACACCATTTTTATCTTTCGCTGCACATGGAGGGAAAGAAAAATACAAAGGGACAAGCAGTGACCTGAGCAGACCTTCACTTCGCTAGCACTAGTCTTGACGACTGCCATTATATTAACTTTCCCAAAGTTTAATTCAAGCTTCTAACGCAGGATCTGGCTGTCAAACAGAGGACAGGTCAAATTCCTCAGCTTATTATTGCTAATATAAGAACAAATTGTTATTTCCACAATATTACATATACAATCAATAATAAAATATGAGTTTTAGAACTTTTCAGCTTTTATGTTAGTAGGTCAGGCAACATATAATACAAAACATCCATTCTTACATGGTACAAAGCACTATGTATTCATCAGTGAACCACTTTGCAGTAATTCAGTCATTAAGACTGTAGTTCTGCTTCTACGCCAAACGTGTTTTTAATATATAAAATTCCCTGTTCACAGCTTTCTTCCCAGTCACGTCCACATGACGTAAATAAAATATTTATGTTGTAGCAGTACATTCTGCTGTGATACAATAACGATATTATTAATTAATGTTTTTCATATGACCGGCAACGACGATATAGATTTTTTTGTACAAATAAGCTCACATATTGACCCACATTATACTGTAGTTCACTGAATATTATCTGTTGTATTGACAGGCCTGTTTGTTGACATAACATCGAAACCAAGATTATGTTCCCCAAATCAGGAAGAAGGTTAGTCCTACATATTCTAATCAACATGTTCCCATCACTTGGACCACTGGTACAGAGGTTCATAAAGGTTTTAACAAGTTGTGATTGAAAACCGCCAGGTTAAAAGCCTTTCAATTGGATTTTAGAGGAAGTGCTGGAATTTTCTTACTTTATATTCTGTTGCTGCATACTGCCAGTCAGCAGGCTGAAAGAAAGCTCCTGCACTCGGCCCTTGGTTACAACAAAGATAAATTTGTCTGTTTGGAAATATTTTGTAGCAGTTGTTGAGCTACAAGGGCTCAACATTTCCCACTGATTAACCAGTTATCAACTTCTTATACCCCCCCGTGATACTACTATAGTATCACTGCATAAAGTACAATATTCTGCACACTAAAATTCTAAAAACTGCTAAAGTAAGTGGATGTTTATTCCAAAGCTTTCACTTAGCCTATGTTTCAAAATCCTACAAAATAAATGTTATGGATAAACATTACAATCATTCACAGAATGATCCGAAAAGGAGAAAATATGCACTGAGTGGTAGATATGTGGATCGAAATGTTTTGTTGATGTAGAGTTCAAAGGAGAATGGGTAGACAGATAAAACAGTAACTCAAATAACCATTAATTACAACCAAGACTGAGCAGAATACCATCTCTGAACACACACGACATGGCAAACCTTAAAGCAGGTGAGGTACATCAGCAGAACACCACACCTATCAGCTAAGAGCAGGCTACAATTCATGCAGGCTCACCAAAATTAGACATGAAAGACGGGAAAAGCTTTACCTGGTGTAATTAGTCTCGATTTCAACAGCATTTAGATGGTAAGGGCAGAATATGGTGTAAACAACACAAAAGCATGGATCCATCTTGCTATGCATTAACAGTTCAAGCCGGTATTAATGGTATAATGATTTGGGGATATTTTTGGGCACACGTTGGACCCCTTGATACCAGTTGAGCACTATTTAAACAACACTGCCCACCTGAGAGTTGTTGCTGACCATTGTCCATCCAGTGTACACAACTTCTGATGACTTCATCCATCATAATGCATACAAAGCCCAAATCTTCTCAAGTTAGTTTCATAAACATAACGAGTTGTACTCCAATAACCTCCACAGTCACCAGATCGCAATCCAGTAAAGCATAATTGGCATCATGGATGTGCAGCAACTGCATGATGCTACCCAAGGTATCTCTGAAGGCAGTACTGTCCCACTCTCCTAGTACAATAAAGTACTAATAAAGCACTCTGTGAATGTAGTTTAGTCAGGAACATAATACGACGAACAAATGTGGCAACAACAGGTTAAATTATTGTCTCTTTAAATAATCATATTGCAGGAAGGAGGGTGGCACAGCAGCTACTATTATGACAGTCATAAAAGCTGCACTTCCTTGTTCATAAACTGAAACAAATGACTGCACCAATATGATACACGTGTACGTCGCGTATTATTTCAGAACAATCATATTAAATCATATTAAAGAGAACCCAAACCACATAGGTTGGATGATCCACTTCAGCAGCTTTATATCAGAATGAATTCTTTCTTTTGAGGGGTCTCACTGTTGGGTTTATACTCATTCATTTATGTTATTAAAGATCATCAATTAATCATTTATACATGATAGAAAACAGCGGCGGTGACACTGAACATGTGTGTTGATGCTCGGCAACATCAGCTAGAAATATTGGCTGGCTAGTTAGCAGCCAGGGAGCTAGCTCGTATTAGCTAGCATCCATCTCTATCACACTGAGACTTGTTTTTTTTTTGTTAAAAGAGAACCTAACAAAAAATCTAAATGCAAACGTTTGGAGCGATGCATTTCTACAGCCCTCGGTATTTTAATTTCCACACCGATAATGCGTGTGTTACTCGTCAGGCAGAGGTAATTAGTAGCCGCACCGAGAGGCAGACAGCTAACCGTATACCGTGTTTGACGTTAGCTCGTTGAGCTAAGCCTCGACGGAGCAGCATCCAGGAGCAACCGCCGGTGACATTTCACTCACCTATCAGCGCCCGCAGGTGCTTCAGCCGAGTCAAAACATCCTTCTTTGGGTCCAGAACTTTCTGTGTAGATTTCTTGACGTCCCCATGCCCCCTTCGAGTGAACATTCCGCTATAAAATGCAACCGTGGAAGCAGAAATCACCGGTGTTTCACCATACACCCAGACTCCAGTGTGACTGTCACTTTCCGCACCACCACTCTATGCTTGCTCGGTAAACATTCACCCGACGGCCGCTGGTGAGCCCCGTGTGTATGTATGTGTGTGTGTGTGTTTTTTTGATGGGTGTGTAAATACGGAAGCACAGCCCGACAGAAGGGACTGGTTAGATCATTGTGAATATACGCCTTTCTGTTTATTGTTCAGTTCCACCTTGCACTTCAACTGTGTTCAAAATAACCTACATTTTATTTTCTAGTTTAGGAACAGGCTTTTATGACACCCTCCGATTTAAAAGCTATATAAACGACGATTGATTATCTCATTAGTTATGTGTTACAAAATGAATAAATAATAAATAAAATCTATAAATATATTTTTTGATTAAAAAGGGCATGCGAAGACAATGTTACTATGACAGCTTTTTGCATGAACGTCTTGTTATAGCTCACAAGCGCCCTCTGGTGCATCCTTGTGAGGCTGCTCCTCACAGAGACCCACGATATAAAATAGATATAAAAAATCAGCACACCCTGTTAAAACTACCGATTTATGACATTTAAAGTACAAGAGACAACGGTCAGGTTGATTTGGACCCTTATTTAATAAAATCATCATTTAAAAACTGTTTTTTATATGGCTATGATCGGAAAAATGTGGAAAATTTTAAGGCAAACAAATTCTGTTGTCAGTCACATTTTTATCAGTTCTCTACATCTATTTTACTGCCCCTTTAAGAAGCTCATATTATGGGTACTGGGCTAAATCCTGGACCAGATCTCAAAGAGCAAGAACTGGAATACATCCTGCTCTCAGGACAAATAGAAAAAAGACAGACATCGATTTATGATACGTTCTGTTTAGATCTACAAAACAGACAAAAGAAAAGCACCCTTTAGACTGTAAGTGCCTGATAGGATACACATACAGGCGCAATTCAAGTTAGAAACCAGATATATTTATCATGTGGCCATAACAGAAATAAAACAGTAGTGCCATAATCAATTCTGAGCTCCATTTAAATGTTTCAACACAATTGTATTCTAGTAATTGATGTGGCTTACTTAATAACAACTGTAGTTGAAACAAAGTGCTTCCATTTAAGGCAAAGTAATTATAGTATTACACACTTTACTGAACTGAGGTTAATTTTCTGTGAATGTGTTATTATCATCAAATATTTCATAATAACTGTAGGGTAAAATTCATCCTTTTCAGGTACAGTACACATTCATGTTCAATTACACTGTGTATTCTCACAATTTACCATCAGAACCCAATCATTTCTGTTCAGCTGGAGCTCCATTCATTGTTTAATTGCTGTTGTGATCATCCCTGTTTAACTTAGTTAAGATTTAGATTGTGATCTAAAAGACGGGAAATTGGTCAATTAAATAATACAAAGGAGAGGGAGAAAAACATAACATCATGTTCTTCAGACAGAAGAAACTAATGTTGAATAGTGGCTTGAAACAATAGGAAAAAAATCAAAAGAAGAACAAATTAATTTAAGACTGGATATAACCAGGGCAAAAAAATACCCTACTCACAAAAATTTAGAAATATTCAGCTTTCGGGTAAACTTTCAAGATAAACCTATACACTATAACCTTTACAGGTGAACTTAATGTGACCTTCTCTAAACTTTTGAATGCACATGTCCAATTGTTCAATGTTTCAGTACCTTTTTTACAACTTTCTGTTCTCTAACAAGGAGCTTAAGGGCAAAATTCAGAACAGGTGTTTTGGTCCAAGAAGTGATCAACAGTACATCGCCATTGCCAGGCTTCAAACATGATGATCTCAGATAGAAGTGGTCACTTAGCTTAGAGTTTCACAAAATTTCATCAGCTTGTTTCAACAGAGAGACTGGAAGAGTCACAAAAAGGCATAGAAGTGGGCGTCCTTTGGCCACATCCCACATTGATGACCGCTTCATTGTGAACAGCGCCCTGCGGAACCAAATGATTAATGAGACTCAACTCCAGGCACATTTAACGGAGGTGAGAGGCATCCAAGTGACCAGCAAGGGTACCTGACCACACTACAAGGCACAGGCATCTTCCAATGGCATGGATCAGAAGATCAGAATCAGAATCAGAATCAGCTTTATTGCCAAGTTTGTACATACAAACAAGGAATTTGACTCCGGTACACTTTGCTCTTTGGTTTTTGTTTTGCACTACAGAATATACATATTTACAATGTACAATATACACATATATAAATAAAAAGGTGCATTTGCAACATCTGTATGCTGTTGTTTTGTATTTTATTTGAATGTTCAACAGAGAAACAGCCTGGGGAAGAAACTGTCTCTGTGGCGGCTGGTTTTGTGAACAGCGCTCTGTAGCGTCGGCCTGAAGGCAGAACTCTAAACAGTTTATGTGCAGGTGTGTGGGGTCTGCAGAGATTTTAGCAGCTCTTTTCCTGACCCTAGACCTGTATAAGTCTTGGATGGAGGGAAGGTCAGCCTGATGATTCTCTCTGCAGTCCTGATTGTTCGTTGCAGTCTGGACCTGTCCTGTTTTGTGGATGAACCGAAACCACACGGAGATGGATGAAGACAGGACAGACTGAATGATGGCAGTGTAGAAGATGACCAGCAGCTCCTGTGGAAGGTTGTACTTCTTGAGTTGCCTCAGGAAGTACAGTCTCTGCTGGGCCTTCTTCCGAACAGTGTCTATGTGTGAAGACCATCTCAGGTCCTCAGAGATGGTGGTTCCTAAGAACCTGAAGTGATCCACAGCTGACACGGTGTTGTTGAGGATGGTGAGGGGGTGTATGGAGGTGGTGTTTTCCGAAAGTCCACTACCATCTCCACAGTCTTGAGTGGGTTTAGTTCCAGGTAGTTCTGACTACACCAGTGTATCAGCCGATCCACCTCCTGTCTGTATGCAGACTCATCACCGTCCTGGATCAGTCCAATGACAGTGGTGTCATCTGCAAACTTCAGGAATTTCACGGACGAGGGATAGAACACACCCCTGGGGGGCACCAGTACTTATTGATCTGGTTCGGGAGAAGATGCTCCCCAGTCTCACCTGCTGCTGTCGGTCCGTCAGGAAGCTGTTGATCCACTGACAGGTGGAGGCTGGGACGTTGAGCTGGGTGAGCTTCTGGTGGAGGATGTCTGGTATGATGGTGTTGAAGGCCGAGCTGAAGTCTACAAACAGGATCCTGGCGTAGGTCCCTGGGTGGTTGAGGTGTTGCAGGATGAAGTGTAGACCTAAGTTAACAGCATCATCAGCCGACCTGTTTGCTCGGTAAGCAAACTGCAGTGCGTCCAGTAGAGGGCC
Organism: Crenichthys baileyi; assembly: GCA_036173005.1. NCBI lineage: Eukaryota > Metazoa > Chordata > Actinopteri > Cyprinodontiformes > Goodeidae > Crenichthys > Crenichthys baileyi. The sequence continues at coordinate 231,358 of JAHHUM010001801.1, forward strand.
TGTGATGTCTTTCAGGTGCTTCAACACCAGCCGCTCAAAGGATTTCATGACCACAGACGTCAGGGCTACAGGCCTGTAGTCATTTAATCCTAGGATGGTGGGTTTCTTGGGCACTGGGATGATGGTGGATCGTTTGAAGCAGGAGGGGACCTCACACTTCTCCAGTGACTTGTTGAAGATCCGGGTGAAGGAGAGAGCGAAGCTCCGAGGCTGCCATCGTCAGCGCCAAGAAGATCCAGGGAGAATTAATGATGGACGAAGGACCAGTGGGCCTCAGTGCTGTTTTCTGATGAAAGTCGATTCACTTTGAGCAGAAATGATGGCCGCCAACGATGTTGGAGATGTCATGGAAGGTGCTTTGGTGGTGGTGGTGTTACAGTCTGGGCAAGTGTGTCTAGTCAACAGAGAACTGCCTTAAACTTTGTAAATAGAAGAGTGACAAGCCCAATCTACATGAATAACATCACTAATCCTGTCATTTCGTTTATGAACAACACAGGCCTAATGTCATCCTTTTGGATGACAGTGCTCCAGCTCATCGAGGTCGCATCATTAGGAAACAGCTGCTGGAGACTGGAGTACCTGGAATGGATTGGTCTGCACTTTCTCCAGATACGAATCCTATAGAAAACCTATGGGATCAACTGAGTCGCCGTCTAGAGCCTCGTAACTCTGCTGTGCCTCAGCACACAATAAGTCCACTTGTGAACAGCATGACGCATCGTTGTTAAGTTGTGACTGATACTCAAGAGCACCAAACACGTTATTAAGGCACTGACATTTTTTGTTGTGGAATACCCACCACTGTTTTTGGCTTTTATTTCAATAAATTGTTTGAGATGAGGAAATCACCACTGCATGCTTCTACTTAAATGCCCGGCTTTCTTGATATAATATGCAGTTGCGTGACCTTCTTGCGTTTTCCATAAATGTCACCCAAAGGTCAAATATCCCTAGCTTTTGTGAGTAGTGAATAATCAGGACTAAATAAATGATTATTAAGGAAAGATTTATTTTACAGCAAAAAATCTTCCTATGCATAGTAAATGAAAAGATATTTTACATTTGTTTTTGAATAATTTCAGTTCTGAAGTGTTACACAAATAACCCACAGAGCCTTGCAAAAGTTTTCACAACCCTTTAATTTTTGAACTACTGTTGGGACTACAACCATGGGTACAACATGAAAAGAACTTTTCATTAACCTACTTCCAGCACAGCCAGAAATGGGGTAACAGCGGACTTCCCGTGACGTCACTGTCCGAATAAAACCCCGCTTTTGCAACAAACTGACCTCTTCCACGCAGGTCCCCAGAAGAACTGGACAGAGGGACACAGCGCACTAATGTCTCTTTGCGGGCAAACAGACATAACTCTTCAAACTGGATCCAAGAGTGTCATACAATCACACGATCATATGCACTAAGTTAAGTAGGAATGAATTGCTGTTTGTGTATCCGGTATTCATTCATGAATGGGGGTAATTAAGGTACAAGCGTTTCTTGACTTTCTCTCTGAAGTCTACAGAAGCAAACTGTGTTCCAGAAAGTTCCCACCAGAGACCCTGTCTCTACAACGCCGAGTGGAGCAGTTTTCCCGGTCTGAAGGAAGGACAAGGGGACCGCATCAGTTTATGTGTTCTGTGTTTGTTTTTTTTTTTTTGTTTTTTAAAGTTAAGACAAACTTTATTTAAAGGGTGATTTTAAACACAGAAGATCGGCCATAACGCGTCGTCCACGCTTATGCATTTTAACCCTTTTATTAGTGGCATTTTAAAGGTATGTGTTTGATTCTGATAATAAGCTATAAGCTTCTTTTGTTAGCTCCAACCGCTAACAGCTAAGAACACGTGCTTGCCTGCTAAAGATCATTTACCCAAAAAGGTTGTTAGTTTTCAATCTAGTAAAACAATATTTCCCTAAATATAATTTTACTAAACTTGATAACCAAGTAACACAATTAAGCCCATTTCCCAAAGATTTGGTTCTTATTCAAAATAATATTTCTTTAAATATTATTTTAATAAATAAAGGCAGCTAATTAAACACCGTTGAGAATTGGTCATCCAGAAGGTTGGTTTTATTCAGCAAATCATTCTTTAAAATATTATTTTATTAAAATATTTTATCTGATCTTGCATTGTGAATGGTTGTCTAAAGGTATGCTGATTATTGCCTAAGTTAGTTCCAAGACTAACTTAACTTCACTTCCAGATTCTTCAAGATAATCCTTGGTTCTCAAACATAAATAACATTTCATGGTAATGTTGCATCACTCTTTCGTCATGGCTTTCAACCATCTTTGATTAACATGTTTATATTGCACATAGCCCATTAGTCTTCCTTATTCTTTCATTCTGCTTGGTAGTTTAGTTGGATTGTTTTAGCATAGTAAAGAGTTTGTTGATTGAAATATGTTTGACTTTGAGTTGACTTATTTTTGTTAATAAATTCTTGTATTTTAAGAAATTGTGTGAATTCATTCCATGTGTGTACAGAGTTTTGCTCTTCAATAATGTCAGAGCTTGGCTCATCCCTTTCAATTTTGTCCTAATACCACCGCCTTATTGAGCTGGTATTCACAGGACAACCCTTAACAGACCGAAATATTATTTAATAAAATATTAAAGTATTAATATTAAATAATATATTCATATTCATAACCAAACCACTACGAATTTCTGAGCATTTTAATGGGGTTTTACCTGATACACCAACACAAAGTAGTGCAAAGGTTTGAAATGAAAAAAAAAAAAAAAACAACTAAATCTAAAAGGGAAAACAAATTACTATGCGTTTGGTTGTTGAAGACTGCAACCGTATGTTCCTTATATTGCTTAGGTGGAGTTTGTTTTCTTTTAAAATACAACAAAATTAGACTAAAATCTTCCCCATCACCATTGCTTCTAAAACCACCAAATGGTAAAATATTGTTATTCCAACATATACCTGAAAATTTAATTAACTCCAACGTGCTGCATGCTTTTCAACTAATTTACATCACTGAGTGAACCGATTATTACAAACAATGATTAAATGAAGGCGTTTTACTTAAATGAGACCTAATTATGTTTAATTTTATTGACATTCACTGTGAAATCACTGTCAGCGATACTAAAGGTACAACAGTTTAGTCCTGTAGCTACTTAATACTTTGAACTTGAGGAAAATTAGCTTCTTTCTCTGAACTACTGGTGTAAAGAATCTCCAACATCCACTTCAGAGAGGAAACTCTAGAAAAGAATGTTTATAATCTGAGATTCTGATTATTTATTTTAAAAGGGGCATGGCATATTAATTAACATTAAAATGTAAATATGCAATATTATAGCCAAGGCTGCTTCAAATGTTACATTATGTCTGATGTATCTAAAATTGGACAGGTTAAATTTTATTCTATTCACATCATTTTTCACTTGTTGCTTAAAACAGTGTGGTGTCAATAACAACCCTGAGATATTACCATGCATTTGACACTGTAGATATAAGTGGACAACAATTTGGGAGATCGTTGATGTAAACACTAAATATTATTGGCCACAAGACTGAACCCTGAAGTACCCCACATTGATTTTCTGATCTTGATGGCATATTTTTTTCACTCTTACACAATGTTTTCTTTGTGTCAGATATGATTCATTACATTATATAGTTGTTGCAGAGAAATTAATATAGGTTAACTTCACTTTTATTTACCTTAGACTTGATATTTTCTAGAAAAAGGCACATAGTTGTTTCAGTTGAATGATGTTTTCTAAAACCAAACTGCACTAGGTGGAGATTAAACAGGCCGTGTTTAAGATGATTTATTAGCTGTTCTGCTATGCATTTTTTTAGCAATTTTAGAGACCACTGGAAGGATGCCTATTGGTCTATAGTTACTGATATCTGTAGGGTCTCTAGTTTTAAGTACACTTTAAGTACACACACTTTCATTTATGGATTGATTTATAATGTTAGTGATAGGAGCACTAAGTGATTGTTTATGTATTTTAAGGAGAATCATATCAGAGCTGAACATGTCTTTTGCCCTAGAGTTTCTTAAACGATTAACATTTCTGTCACTTTCCTTTGCAGATACTATACATAGGTTAAAAACTGGTGGGTTAGTATTTATCAGTATTATATTTAGAGTTTGTGAGTCAGCTATTTTTGTTAACATCTTTACATTGTCTATGAAATACATATTAAAAGCCGCTGCTATCTTTTTTGGATCATTGATCACTTCCTTTTTTAATTGTAATTCATGAGCTGGTGCCTTGGTGCACATCCCCTCCTCCTTCACATATGCAACACCACACAGCAGTAGGATATTGGGGTGTGGGATGATGGCCCTTGTGGGCATGGGGGGAGCCCTATACAGTGCCCCCCTCTGCTATATATGGCCTAGTCCTGCACCTCAATGTTAATGCAATAGAGACACTTAGGGCTTTGTGTTTGGGTGAGGGGAAACTTCTGTCATTAAGCAGTGGGGTCTTGTACCCCAGCCGCAACTCCAATTATAATGCACTTTAGACCTACACATCTGCATTCATTACAACACTTCACATATTGTAAGTTTTTTCAATTCTGTCACACTTATTACTAAACAGCAGATCAATACATGCTTTAGATGATTTATTTATTTATTCTTGTAGGACTTTTGATTGCTGTATCAGGTCATGAATTTTGGTTTTTAATTTAACACGTTTGTCAAGCCAGTTTATATTTATCTTCCAGTCAGATTATTTAAGAACAGCCTGTAATTCATCATAAAAAGTGTTGGAGGTCGAAGGAGGCCTGTAAATTCCAATCAATGTAAATTACATTTGTGATTGAAGAGCAACATTAAGGCCAATGAACTCAATATTATTGACAGATGGCCATTTCAGTTGTTTGCATATCAGATGTTCTTTCATATAAAACATAACACCCCTGCCCCTGCCTTTGGATCTGTCCTTTTTGATAATATTATATCCTAGTATATTTAAGCTGGCATTTACAGGCGTCAGACGCTTTTCTCCTAAGCTCCCTGCTTGCTTGCATTCTTTTACTCCTAACTTTTTATGTCTTAGCCAAAATTACCGAAATATTGGACTAAAACTACTTCTTACCAGCGACTCCCAAGGATTATAATTTTTTATATTTTTTTCTAAAGGAATTTGATGTTTTTATAATGTAACCTGAAAGGACAAGTTGACGCCAGCTAATCAGCACAAGATGCCTTCCTTCACCACAGAGGACTTCGACAAACTTTTACAGAAATTGGTTGTTTTGGAGATGAAAATCCATCGACTAGAAGTGAATGTGGAGGTGAATATGGGGTACAGCGATTATTCAACTCTGCCTGTGATCCCAAACACTGACAGCCAGCTCAACAACTCAGCCGGCAATCAGAACACTGAGAATAAACCTACCGGCAGACCCCCTGGCATGTTTTAGGCACATGCCCAAAAAATCAAAGTGGACGACTCACTGGAAGATCTCAGCAATTAAATAAGTTAGAATGGCTAGAATTACAGAGAAATACCCCTGTTTCCCCTGGGAAAAGGAGACTTCGACAGCGAGCTGCTGTCACAACAACAGATAGGAGTGAGACAGCTGGAAATAATGGAATTCCCCTCCAAAACAGATTTGCCCCAGTACAGAATGTAAACCAGGAAAATTATCCATCTTCTGAGAACAAAAAAAGGTTTGAGAACAACCTTCATTCTAAACAGTCTTCTCCTAAATTGCCAGAGAAAAAGCGCCCCACCGGACCAAGAACCCTAATAGTGGGCAACACAGCTGTGGATGGGATTAAAAACTTCTGCAACAAGCAAAACACAGACGTTATGATTGGTACCAGTAACGTGGCGTCCGATATCTCAGAGAATATTCTTGCAATCACAGAAAAGCGTCCGTCTCTAGAACACCTTATTATACACTGTGGAGCCATGGATGACGTGGCTAAGAAAAAATCAGAAGAACTGAAGGAGGATTTCACTCATCTTCTAAATATTGTTGGAGGTCTCAATATCAAGGTGTTTCTCAGCGGACCCTTTGCACCGATTTTCTGTGGAGATGAGATTTTTTTGAGACTTCTGATGATTAATAAGTGGTTGAAAAAAGCATGTGCTACAACACCTGTGAACTTCATCGACATCTTAATATTTTTTGGGAAAAAAGACAACTCTTCAAGCAAGATGGTTTCTGCTTGAACAAGCCAGGAGCCAGACGTCTCACATCTAATCTCTTCTATTCAGTAAATAATCCGCCAGCAGCTTCGACCTTCAGCAGAGAACATGGAGTATCAACAACAATGATAACGCTGCCACCAACAGCTACAGCAGGAACAACCGGCCAGTTGGCTGAGAAAGAGAGGTCATCACAAAAGGTCTCCCTGTCGAAATCCACAGGAGAGGTGGACCCCCCCGTTATACCCCTCTCCCTCAAAACCCAGACCCAGACCGACAACCCCGGTAAACCCCCCTCACCCCAGACCCCGGCCCAGACCGCACAGAACTCTCCCATCTCCCCACTGAGCCCGCTTTTTGCTTTACTGGATTCTGATAACATGAAAGGAGCTCTTAAAATCGGGACCCAAATGGCTCTGACATCTTCTCCATTCAACACCCCACGTGGCCGAGGCCATGCTAATAAACCAACATCTTCCAAATGCCGCAGAGCCCCACCACCTCCTAATCTATCTCCTCCTAATTAGGACCTTCAAATCACTTCTCTGTGATACAGTCTGGGCCCCAGTGGTAACTCTATAAGAAATGAGCATGTCCAGGAAAAACTTGGGCCCCTAATAGGAGATAGTTGTAAAATCTCTGTGCTTACACGTGTCAGAAAGAACAAAGCAAAAGGATAAGAGACAGTAATAAACAATCAAAAAAAGCCATAAACTGTCAGGTACAACCAGACACAGAGTTAATATCAGCAACTAAGTCATATAAACTGGCGTTATTGAACATTAGATCTCTATCAGGAAAATCATTTTTAATCAATGACTTCATTACTGACCACGATCTTGATTTTATGTTTTTAACAGAAACATGGTTACATGAATTTAATGAAGCTCCCATTCTGATAGAGTCGACACCTCCAAACTACAATTTTCTTTGTGAGAGCAGACCGCAAAGAAAAGGTGGAGGGGTGGCCACTTTGTTTAAAGATTTATTAGAGTGTAAAAAAGTATTTCTGGGCAAATTTGACTCTTTTGAATATTTGGCTCTCCAGGTGAAGAGCCCGGTCTGAACCATGTTCTTGAATATTTACAAGCCTCCTAAGTCCAAAACAAACTTTTTCAGTGATTTTGATGAGCTTTTATCTGTGATATGTGTTGATTATGACTGTTTAATTATTGTGGGAGACTTCAACATTCATATGGACAATCCTGAAGACAGAATAGATCTATGTGACACTTAGAATTTGTGGTTTGACTCAACATGTTAAACAGCAAACGCACAAACAGGGACATATTTTGGACTCACTAAGGGTCTAAACATTTCGAAGGTGTCTGTAACTGATGTTGCCCTATCTGACCACTTTTCTGTTATTTTTGAAAGCATCATCTCCAATGACACAGACATTATAAGAAAACACGTCTTTAAGGACGGTGCTGCTGAAACCTTTAACCAGATTTACTCTTCTACCTCCACTTTGCCCTGTAACACTGTAGATAAGCTGGTAGATAACTTTCATTCTAAAATCTCGGACATCATTGATTCAATTGCTCCAATTAAAGTGAAAGTTGGTTCTGGGAAAAAAATGTCTCCGTGGAGAAGTGCTCCACCAGTCAGAAGTGAAAAAAAGGAGTGTTGAAAAGCTGAACGCAGGTGGCGAAAGACTGGACTGGAAGTTCACTATATTATCTATAAAGAGAGACTATACAGATATAATCTACAACTGAAAAATGCAAGGGAATCTTTCTTTTCTGAGATCATCAGCAAAAACATTAACAATGCTCGTGCCTTATTTACCACGGTCGACAGGCTAACAAACCCTCCTGTAACTGTAGCATCGGAACTCCACTCTACCAGGGCCTGCAATGAATTTGCTAACTACTTCACTGAAAAAACCCAAAAGATCAGAGGGGCATCAGCACATCCACATCAACTCCAGTACCAATGTTGTCTCCAACTAGAACTGATTTTGACAAAATTTCCTAATTTCACCAAATAAACTACATAAACTTAGAAGAAATCGTACAGCAACTAAGCTCTTCTTCCTGCTGTCTCGATCTTTTACCCACAGCTTTCCTTAAGAAAGCGTTGCCTGTAATAACATCTGATTTATGCCAATTCTCTTTACTATATATATATGCTTCCAATAGGTAAAATTATCAGGCAGCATAGAATAAATTTTCACTGTTACGCTGATGACACTCAGCTTTACTTATCCATAAATCCTGATGAGCCCAACCAGTTAGATAGACTACAAGCATGTCTTGAAGACATAAAAACTTGGATGACTTTAAATTTTCTGCTTCTAAATTCAGACAAGACAGAAGTTGTCGTCATTGGACCGGAGTCTTTAAAAAAGAAACTGCTTAATCAATCACTTAACCTGGATGGCATTAAATTGACCTCCGATAATAAAGTAAAAACCTTGGTGTTATTTTTGACCAGGACATGTATTTAAATCCCATATTAAACAGGTTTCCAGGATTTCCTTCTTTCATCTCCGAACATTGCCAAAATTAGAAATATCCTGTCCAGGATTGATGCTGAAAAACTAGTCCATGCATTTGTTACTTCAAGGCTGTACTATTGTAATTCTTTACTATCAGGATGTCCACAAAATGCAGTTAAAGCCTTCAGCTGATTCAAAATGCTGCAGCAAGAGTTCTGATGAAATTAAAAGAGAGATCATATTTCCCCTACTTTAGCTTCCCTTCATTGGCTCCCTGTTAAATCCAGAATAGAATTTAAATTCTCCTCCTCACATATAAAGCCCTTAATGATTTAGCTCCATCATACATCAGAGAGCTGATTGTTCCATATGTTCCTAACAGAGCACTTCGTTCTCAGACTGCAGGTTTACTGGTGGTTCCTAAAGTCTCTAGAAGTAGAATGGGAGGCAGATCCTTTAGTTATCAGGCTCCTCTCCTGTGGAACCAGCTCCCAGTTTTAATCCGTGAGGCGGACACCCTGTCTACTTTTAAGGCTAGGCTTAAAACTTTCCTTTTTGATAAAGCTTATAGTTAGAGTGGCTTAGGTCATCCTGAGCTATCTCTGTAGTTATGCTGCTGTAGGCTTAGGCTGCTGGAGGACATAATGACCACTTTCACCCTCTTCGCTACTTTCTCACACTACTCTTCAATTTTGTATTATTTGCTGTTATTTCAGGTTTTAACTTTGTTCTCTCTCTTTTCTCTTCCTAGAAGCTACACCTGGCCTGACTCTGTGTCTACCTGTGACAACTGTCTGGAGAGGGGCATCGTCCGAGCTTCTGCTGGCAACAACTTAATGCTCACCCTCTACCGATAATCCACATGGCCGTGTCTTTCAGTGTTTAACCCTTTCTCTCTCCTAGCTACTGACGGAGCTTTACTGTAACTAACTCTATGTGCTCTCTTCAGACTCTAACATTGAAAACTGGCTCAGAGTTTATCTGTTCTTTCTTTCTAGGTGAAACGACTAAAGGAGCTACAACCATTAACATTTACCTTTTCCTTCCCATAGAAAGTACTCCTGGATCAGTGCTTCTTTGTTCTCTTTGTGTCTCTGCTCTGTTCTCTCTAACCCCCAGTCGGTCGTGGCAGATGGCCGCTCACACTGAGCCTGGTTCTGCTGGAGGTTTCTTCCTGTTAAAAGGGAGTTTTTTTCTCTCCACTGTCGCTACATGCATGCTCAGTATGAGGGATTGCTGCAAAGTCAACGCCAGTGACTGTCCACTGTCTCTACATGCTCATCCGGGAGGATTGAATGCTGCAAGTCACTGACTGGATGCAATCTGCTGGGTTTCCTTAGATAGACAAACTTTTTATCCAATTTGAATAAATAACAGAATCTGACTGCACTGTTCAATGATTCGGATTAATTGTAATGCATGTACCTGACTTTTGTGAAGTGCCTTGAGACGACATGTGTTGTGAATTGGCGCTATATAAATAAACTGAATTGAATTGAAATTGAATTGAATTTAACACAAATAATAAACACTTCCCTTTTGTCAGGTTTCCCCCCCCAGGCCCTGAAAACAGCAATTATCAAACCTCTATTGAAAAAGAGCAACTTTGACATACTGCTACTGCAGAACTACAGGCCTATCTCAAACCTCCCCTTCATCAGTAAGATTATTGAAAAAGCTGTGTTTCAACGACCAAGTCTTACAGTCAGGCTTCCGTGCTCACCACAGTACAGAGACTGCTCTTGTCAAGGTGTTCAATGACATCCATATAAATGCAGACTGTGGAAGAACCACAGTGCTGGTATTATTGGACCTTAGTGCAGCATTTGACACTGTTGATCACTCCATTTTATTAGAGCGCCTGGAAAACTGGGTCGGCCTTTCTGGTACCGCACTCAATTGGTTTAAATCCTACTTGAAGGACAGGGACTTTTTTGTGTCAATATGTAACCTTACATCAGAGACCACAAAAATCACATGCGGTGTTCCCCAGGGGTCCCCTAACTCAGATTTTAATAAACAACAACGTAAGTTATCATAACTATGCAGACGACACACAGCTATACGTTACGATGTCACCAGGTGACTATGAACCCATTCAAGCGCTGGGTAAATGCTTAGAAGAAATCAATGCATGGATGGGCCAAAATTTTCTTCAGTTGAATCAAAACAAAACTAAAGTAATAATCTTTGGACCAAAGGAAGAGCGTTTAAAAATTAGCACACAGCTTCAGTTAATACAGCTAAAAACCACCAGTCAGGCTCGAAACCTGGGTGTAGTGATGGACTCAGACCTGAACCTTCAGAGGCACATAAAGACAGTAACAAGGTCGGCCTTCTATTACCTGAAGAACATCTCCAGGATTAAAGGACTTATGTCTCAGCAGGACCTTGAAAAACTAATTAATGCATTCATCTTTAGTAGAACTGATTACTGCAATGGTGTCTTCACAGGTCTGCCTAAAAAGTCGATCAGACAGCTGCAGTTGATCCAGAACGCTGCTGCCAGCTTCTTCACTAGAACTAAGAAAGTTGAGCACATCACCCCGGTTCTAAAATCCCTACACTGGCTCCCTGTAGCTCAGAGAATATACTTTAAAATACTTCTGTTAGTCTATAAATCACTGAATGGCTTAGCACCAAAATACATTACAGACCTGTTGTCAGTGTATCAACCACCCAGACCTCTCAGGTCTTCTGGCTCAAATCTACTCTGCATACCCAGAACCAGAACCAAACATGGAGAAGCGGCTTTTAGTTCTTATGCTCCACTAATCTGGAATAAACTCCCAGAAAACTGTAAAAGCGCTGAAACCCTAAGTTGCTTTAAATCAAGATTAAAAACTTATTTGTTTAGAGTGGTCTTTGAATGTGCCATCTAAACATTATCAGTTACGTTTTCAGTCCAATTTTCCTTTCATTTTCTTATCCATCATTCTATTCTCTTTATTTTATTTTTATTTTTATTTTTTTTTAATAACCTGTTGTTTGATTTTCTATATCATTGTCTGTATCTGCACGGTGGCGCAGTTGGTAGCACTGTTGCCTTGCAGCAAGAAGGTCCTGGGTTTGATTCCCGGCTGGGGGTCTTTCTGTATGGAGTTTGCATGTTCTCCCCGGGCATGCGTGGGTTCTCACCGGGTACTCCTGCTTCCTCCCGCAGTCCAAAGACATGCCTGTTAGGTTAATTGGTCACTCTAAATTGCTCTTAGGTGTATGAATGAGTGTGTGCATGGCTGTTTGTGTGTTGCCCTGCGATGGACTGGTGACCTGTCCAGGGTGTACCCCACCTCTTGCCCATAGACTGCTGGAGATAGGCACCAGCTCCCCCGCGACCCACTATGGAATAAGCGGTATAAAATGACTGTCTGTATCTGTGTTTATTTTCTTTGTAATTGTATGTACAGCGCTTTGAGTGTCTCGTTACTGAAAAGCGCTATATAAATAAACTTACCTTACCTTACAGAGTTTGCATGTAAACATGAGTCAGTTATGCAAAAAAATCTAGTTTTGTGACTCAGTCAAAATATGTTTTATTTGATTACATACAAGCCCCCTTTGCTTAGCCATTTAGTCCCATATTATGCAAGTATGGTGTAGGGTCTGAAAAACCTTTTGTCTGCGATGTTTAATGACAGCCTTGTTTCTCACTGTTTGCAGAACACTTGCTGCATCAATGTCTGTTGGATACTTGAGGTTAGCTGGGCTGCTGCTGCTAAGGTCCGACTGATGGCTGGGGTTAGCTCGGTTGCTGCTGAAAAGTCTTAAGTTTGGTAATATTGCTGGAAAATGTTAAAGAGCAACTCTGGGTTGAAATTTAATCGCAATCATTTGACTTGTCTGTATCATTTCAGAGGCAATAAACATCGAGGCTAAGCTGGAAAAATTATTTTATTTGTATCTTACATAAATATATCATTGGACAAAGCAGCTTAAGATTTAGATTCATAATAAGATTTAATTTTGTAACTTGTCATGCAGAATATTCCTATGGGTTACTATGCTTCTACATATAGCCTATGCTATATGTAGCCTAAGTTTTATTTGAAACAATTCAAGGGCAGTGTTAGCACTGTTACCTTACAATGAAAAGGCGTTTGAATCCGATCATGGCCTTTCTGCATGGAGTTTCATGAATTTCTTGCTGCGCATGCATGGTTTCTCCCCAGGTTTCTCCAGCTTCCTCCCACAGTTCAAAAATATACATGTTAGGTTAATCTTAGGTAACGATAGGTAAGTGTCTACAATGAATGGATGAAATGTGTTAAATACTAAACATTTCCGGTTTCAAAGAGTAAACGCAGATGAATATAACTGAAATGTTAATTTGCTTACAGAGTGTAATGTTTCATGTTAATTTGAATTAATTGTACTTAATGTTTAATAAGAAATTAAACATTTAATTTGTCAGAAAATCTGAATATTACATAAAACCATTAAAGGAAGGATTTTAAAATGTAAATATTTGACTTGTGAAAACAACCAACACAAGTAGATGAAATGGCTTCCCAAATCGTCAGGCTGTGAAATCGCCAGCTTGGATTCGGCGCCTCTCCACTCTTCCTCCATACCCTTGAACTTTGATTTCCAAATTAAAGACAAACTTTACTTTAATCTAAAAACAGGATTTTTCACCACTGAGCAACAGTCCAGTTCTATTGCTCTTTAGCCTAGGTAAGACACTTCTAACAACGTATCTGGTTTAGGGGTGGCTAAGCAGCAGGAATGCAACAGCTGTAGCCCATGTTCTGGATACATCTTGAAGCTCTGACTTCAGCCACAAATAAACACTTGAAATAGTTCCCTCTGTGTGTAATGAATCTATGTAATATATGAGTAAAATGATTGAGTTAACTGATAATGATAACTAAAAATACAGCAAGTTTGAAGCTCCATGTATAATTCAAGTTGACTAAATTTGCCAGAAGATTGCATCTAAACCATTAGTGTGCAAGCAAATAAAAAGATTGTTTTTGTTTGTTTTTAAACATTTCTTCCAAGTCTCTGGCTTGCACATTAAGTGTTTTACTAGTCAATAAAACAGGTGCAAAATAATTTTGCACCTGTATCAGAGCAGTCTCTCAAAATCTCAAAAGCAAATCAAGAATTCCCTTTGAACATTTCTTTGTTTTGTAGGTAGCTACATTAAAACCCGTATCCTCAATAAGCAGAGAAGAAAGTATTGCAGTTCATCCACTCCCCCCACATGTGCACAGAAAATGTTGTGAGAGTGTTTATCTCCCCTTTTCAAGATTCTCTGCAATAGATGCATTGGATAAAAGGAGAGAGAACCAAGGGAAGTGAGAACGAAGGCCACAGAGGAGGAGAAGAGAAGCAAAATCAGCCTTTGCCCTGCAGTTTGGTATGACACTCATTAACTGAAGTGGGCCATTCTGAGGAAGGAGTTTGCCTGTCACAGCAGATGTTGATTAGACAAAACAGGGCTGTTTGGAAGGATGTGTGAATAAAACACAATGTCTCTCTCTCTCTCTCTCTCACACACTCACACACACACTTAGGCTTGGTTATTGTTGATGCTTTGTCCTCACTCCTAATTGTAATCATCGTTCCTTCTTAGCAAATCTACCATGTTCTTGAAATGCAAGCTACTGCTCATTATCCAAGATGGTATGGACCTAGAATAATCCATCACTAATAACAGTGGCCCTAGATGTTTTCTGTCCTCTCTAATTCTGCACCTGGAAATAGTTCAGTGTAGCTGATTTTTTAAAATAATTTATTGTAATGTTATGGTTTTATGCTCTCTAGTTCTGTGTTGAGTTGGGGGTAATTACAGATCTTGTTTTCGGGTGAAAGCATTTATTTTAAATATATTTGTGCCTTTAATTTCACTGCCAAGTGCCAGGATGCAGCAATGGATTAAAGTTTGCTTATTGGCCAAACGGTGGCACTGCAGGCTCATAAATAAAGAACACCCTTCCCCCTGACCAGACCGGACTGATTTCAAGCCAAGGTTTGAAAAGCACTTGTCTGCTCTAAATTGTTCTTATAAAGAGCTTGGAAATACTTGACTTTTCTCCTTATGTGGTTATGGATTTCCTTTTTGGACAATTAAGTGCCATTAAAAGCTAATGTCTTCTATTTAACTACATTAAGTTGACGAGGGTGAGTACTGGACCAGATACCCGTAAGTGGGGCCTTCTTTTTTTGGTACGAGTTTTGAAATCTAAATGGGGAAAATTAGGAAGAAAATGAATAACAAAACAAATTTAAATGGGAAATGTCCTGTCTGGCCACCTACAGCTGCTTGCTGCTTTAAGTGTGGAACAATGACATAATCAGAAAACTGTGTGTAAAACTGGAGCTATCTTTATGTGAGGCTCCTTTTAAAGATTGAAAAATCATAGAACCAAATGAATTGACTGAAATAAACGATAAAAACATCTTTGTATTATATATTTCAAATATATTTCATTTCAGAAGTGTTCTAGAATATTTTTGGGAAAGGTATAAAGTCCTATAAATTCAATGTATTTCTCCCACCAGAGGTCATCACAGAGCAACAAGTTAACAAGTTCAAAGCACAATCTGACTAATTATAATGACTATTTCTTTTATTTTGAAATCATTTTCTAGAATAATTACAAGTTTTTGCTTTATAACAGTACATAAATTGATACAAAATTATTTATCTTTTGAGGTGTAGCATTATTTTTAAATTTTATTTTATCTCCATAAGGGTTAATGAAGGAGCACTCTGAAGTAATTAAAACATGAGCATTATACGTTATGTCCTACATACGTCTGTGTGTGGTGGCTCTTGAAGCACTGACTCCAGTCGCTGCTTACGCCTTGTGAATCTCCCCCTAACTCTTCAATGGGTTTTGTTTTACAATCCTAGTCTACTTTTTCTACACTTTTTCCTTCCTCTCAACTGCCATAAATTTTATTATTGCATTAAGCACCCTGTTAATAGCCAGCTTCTTAACAGTGACCTTTTTTGGTTGAAGTTTGGGTTTTCATTAGTAAGCCATAATCACTGCAATAGAAAGGTTTAAAGCAGAATCTGACTAAATATATTGAAAATTTTATTTTAAAAATATGTTAAATGAAGTTTGCCTACCGAAGGTCTCAAAGGCTGTGGTTATTCCTGTGGCTTGTGCACCTTTTTCCAACACAGATTTTCTTCACTTTTGGTTAAAATGCTTGGGTGCAGCATTCTGTGAACAGCCAGCTTCTTGAATAACGATCTTCTATGGCTTACAGAAGATAGGGTTTTTTATTAATTTTAAGCCATAATCACTGCATTTAAATAGATCAAAGTACAATTTGACTAAATATGAAAATTGTTTTGGAGAAAAATGATCAGTGTTAGCTTTGAGGTATGGATATAAATGTGAATCTCCCCCAAAGAATTTAATAGGTTTTGCTTCCTAAATATCTCAAGGCTATCACAGTTGGTTGTGCACCTTTTTCTATCACGGTTTTTCTTCCACTCAATTTCCATTTAAATTCTTGGCTACAGCACTCTGTGAACAGCCATCTTATATATCAGTGACAGTTTGTGGCTTACCCTCCTTCAGTGGGTGTGAATAACTGTCACGTTAACAGTCTACCCCTAGTTTCTTTATGCCACAATATAGCCATAACACAACATTATTGGAGGTATATCAGGATTGGTCTTGTGTAATCTTCAAACTTTCTAAGAAACTGAATTTTGGGTTCTTATTAGATTTAACCCTTAATCATTACAATGGACAAATTTCGAGGACAATTTGACTTAACATTTTACCTTCTTTTATTTTGACTTTTTATTTTTGAGAAATCATGAGGTTTTGTTTTAATATTAAACAAGCAGATATAAATGTGGGCATCCTAAGTGTAGCGTTTGAATGCACGCTGAAGTTTTTGGAGCACATCTCCATAAAAGGTTAATGAGGGGGCACTCTGAAGTAATTAAAACAAGAGCATTATAAGGCAGCAGTTTCACATAAGGTACTCATGGCAACATACCCCACACTTAATTAAAACACGTTGCTGACAGCATTTGGTATCTTCTCAGGTAATCTGCTGTGAAATTAATAAGAAGGGAGATTTAAATGAATAATGTTGGCAAAGATATTTTCCCCCTCCCCCTGCAGTATGCATGACAGGGGTCCTCTATCAGGAATGCATGATCCTTATTGCGATGCGAAAATACTTCTTCAGATTCCCTCCGTAATCTGATTCCAATTTCACTTGTGTTGTGACACCGTAGCGACGAGCCAGGGGGAGGTTTAATTGAAATGCCAGTGCTTTTAATTGGATTCTGTTAAGATGTGAAATTACCTCCTGAATTGCAGTCTTGTACCTTTAAATGCCGATACCGACTGGTTTCCAGTGGTGATCTGTTAAGGAGCTGTAATAATGCTTCTCCTGGCTGAGACACACACGCATTCTTAAATTTAAAGACAAAATGCTCAATTTGGTGAGGCCTTCAATTTCAAAGACGTGTCGTTTATCTAGCACAATGAATTCTAGTTCTACTTGGGCGGTGCTTGAGAGACAATTAAAAACTGCATCTGAGGTGCAATGTCAAGTCATGATAGTCTTGATTACGATACAGTATGGTTTGATTGGATTTTCTTATTAGAAATCAGTAATGGAGAGGTGTTTACTAGAGTGACTTTTAAAATACAAAATAATAAATTAAATACAAGTTAATTGTTTCACATGTGGGCACCTTTCACACCTGCTTTAGACCTTTACCCTGTGACATCACTGCCTGGTCTGTGCACGTTTTGGCAATTGGAGAAAAAACATTAATGAAAAATGAAAAACAAACAAACAAAAAAGTGCTCATTCGATCCACGTGTCAAAAGCCATTTCCTTTTATGTGGTAAAAAATAGATAAGCTAAGATTAAACTTTGGTTTGATTTTTAAAGCAAGGAAAAGAATAATTAACCAGCAAAGAGAGACAATAATTGTTCTGTTAACACAAGGCTTCACCCTGTGACATCACTGCCTACAAATGTAAAACATGGTTGAAACTGGGTTCACAATTTAATACAAAATGTAAATATATTTTATATAGTTATACATTTTGTATATATATATAAATATATATACAATATATATATATATACACATATACATATATACATATATATTTCTGTGATTAAAAAAATACCTGTGACAACACCTTTAAGGTGTAGAGACGAATAGCACCACCTACAGTATAGGGTGGTCACATAATAAAGGTTTCTGTCTAGGAATGTAAAAAAGGAGCCAAGTTTTGTTTCTCTTTGTCGGTCATTGTATTTCTGTTATTTTAAACTTCATAAGAAAAGGAGGAAAAACCCTTGAATTCTCATGATAACATCCAATAAGGAATGGTCTTGTGACACAACAGCAGTGCCTTTTGTCCTTCTATCTACACTAGACGTGAATACTCTGATGTACAGTGGTATATTCAGGCTTTTACATCTGATAAAGTTTATCAGATTTATATGCTGAATTTAAGATCTAAGCATTTACTAAAGGACATTCTAGTTTAGATGCTAACTTGCAATACGTGGGACAAAACCTTTGTGATGTACAGACGAAACAACACCTGCTACAGTCACACTTTTACATGGAATACTGTTAGAGTAGGATGTTCTTATCAGAAACCACTAATGAAATAATAAAAGTGTTTTTTGTTCATATTTTCATTTTAAAATACAAAATAATAAATTTAAATACAAGCCATTTGTCATTATTTGTGGTCAAAAAAGAATGAGAAAATATGAAATCACTCTACACTTCAACTTGCCTTAGCCTTCACCCTGTGACATCACGACACTGCCCATATATGGTAAGGACCAGTTGTTCGCATGCAATGAAAAATGCAACAAGGTATAAAAGCCATGTCCAGACTTTTAAATATTGGGTGAACAAAAACACATGAAATAAACACATATTTAAAATTTTGATGAATTTTGATTCGGATAGGTATGTAAAAAAAAAAAAAGACTCCAGATGTACCTTAAGTCGAAAACTCGCCCCCATACCATATAAAAGCAGTGACATCTCTGGGGGAAGGTTGTTTCTCTTTACCGGTGATTTTATGTTTTCTTATTTTAAATATGAAAAAAACATGGCTTTTAATGCTTCCTTTCTAAGGCTATTAAAAATTTCCTCTTTATCTGTGATATTCTTTAAATATAAAAAGGAAACCCAAACCACATTTAAACTCCTACTCATCCATTGTGAACACAAAATGGAAAAATGGCCCCATTACAATTTAATATTTTGCATTTTAAAACAAAAATGAAATAAACACTTGTTTTTTGTTTTTCATTACTGGTTTCTAATGAGAAAATCCAATTATCAAAGCATGCACGGACCCAGCATGTACTCCCACAAATGTCCATCAGCAGATATCCATTTACGAGCGTGAACCCGGTTGTCACAGCCTGGCTGAAGGTGCTCGCCTCAGACCGCCACACATTCAGGTAACGTGTGGGCAGCAAACAGCAGAGCTTCCTTCACCTCCTTGAGGGTTGTGCTCTTCCAACCTCCTACACCGGGGGATTTGAGAATTTTTCTTCCCATTCTTCAAGCCGTGTCACTCTGCTGTGGCTTGTGTTGTGGGACTTCCTCCACCTACATCCGCGACCCCTCTGACAAGCTTGGAGTTCATCCCTTTCACTGATTAGTTTGCTGGCAAACTGAACGGCCGCTTCTGCGGCCCTGAGTCACCCCAGCTGGCTCTACCTGTGTGTGGTTGGATTAGCAGGTGGCTGGCACGTTGTCCAGTGTGATAGTGAAACCATTATTATCCATGTGCTCAAAATCGGGTTTTTGTGGGATTTTTGTTTTGTTAATAATGAAAAAAAACATCATAGCTTGCTCTATATGATGTAGTGTGTTGTAAATGCTCTGTGGGTTTATAGATATTCTGAGAGAGTGAGAGAGTAGTCTGAAAATGTGGGGTCATTAGTAAGTTCTCCTTTCTTTTTCAGTACACTGTGAACGTATGTGTGTGGTTTGTATGATTTCACATGTATTTGTTTGTTTACTGTGCCACCACTGGCCCTAGGAGTGTGAAATAACAAGCACAAGAGGGATTTCACGCCTTTGCAGAGCTGAAAAAATATATTTTTGGTCAGACAACTCAGTCCATTTCTATCCTCGACAAACTTTGTTGACTCCCAGCAAGGCGCATTACCACCTATTTCATAAAAGCCTGCCTACAATTAAACTGCATCATTACATATATGGGTTCCCACGGGTGTAGTGTCCTTTGCTTATGTTGCAAACGCCGCCCAGACCTGTTTTTATCGCCGTTATTAATGACACAAGGTGCATTGGAAGAACAAGACAAACAGCCCAGTTTGCTTTATCTTGCAGGGGCACTGACAGAAAATCAATGCTTGGTTTCCCATGAGCACCTAATTAGCAGGACACTTGTGCACCGTTGAAAAGCAGGAAACCATCTCTTTGTCTGCTGAGTCGATCGGACGAAATGCGAAAGAGACACCTTCTGAGCTGATAAAGTGTCAGAGAGGTGAGGAGTAAACACATAAGTGACACTCAGGTCTAGCACGTCCCACATCCACTACATGCTTTTGGCAGACTTGATTTAAACTTTATCATCCATGTCACGGAGGTATTTCAGACTGAGGGCATCAATAAGATTTCTTGTCTTACAATCTCTCCAGAGATTTGTAATGCATATTCATGTGCCAACAGTGAATTAGAGCATCAATGAATACATATTTTATTTCACTAATTCAATTCAGAAGTGAAACTCATTTAGATTCATTAGCGAGGCCACTATTATAGGTTGTTTTAATTGCAGCCTTTAACTTGTCTGCCTTCTTGGCTCTGATGTCTCATAGTCCCCTTGACAACAATCTCAACAGATTCTCTTTAGGGTTTAGGTGTGACGAGTTTGCTGGCCAATCAGGCACAGTTGTATATATTGTCATTAAACCAGATAGGCCTATTGATACTTTTGGCAGTATGGGCAGGTACCAAGTTCTGCTGGAAAATGAAATCAGCATCTTCATGTAGCTTGTCAGCAGCAGGAAGCATGAAGTGCTCTAAAACCTCTTTATGACATGGCTCCTCAAATCATCACTTACTATGGAAACTTTACACTGAACCTCAAGCGACTTGAATTCCACGCATCTCCACTCATCCTCCAAACTCTGGGACCTTGATTTCCAAACAAAATATAAACTTTATGGAAATGTTTACATATTTGTGTACACATCTTCTTAGACCATATAGACATTTAAATTACTGCACAAGACTGATCTTTATACCTTGGCATTTATTTCCAATACAAAATGAGTTTTTGCTGATATTTAAGTATATCATTTTGTTTGTTCTTTTCATTTTATTTCAGCTTGACTGTAAAGCACTTTGCTTAGCCTTAGCCTCTAAAATATTTTATTGAAATTAATTTGACAAGATGCTTTTAATGTTGTCTCTGATTTAGTTGCAGTTCATGTCCTGGATATGTTTCTGTGTGTTTGCTCTTGAAACAATTAACTCTGACTGCAGTTATCCCTGATGATAGTATACTTTTGAGTACCGCAGGTTTTCCTTCCACTCAGCTTTTCATTATGACTCGTACTCGTATTCGTACTCGTCGTCTTCCGCTTATCCGGGACCGAGTCGCGGGGGCAGCAGACTCAGCAGAGACACCTAGACGTCCCTCTCCCCAGACACCTCCTCCAGCTCCTCCGGAGGGAGCCCAAGGCGTTCCCAGGCCAGCCGAGAGACATAGTCCCTCCAGCGTGTCCTGGGCCTTCCCCTGGGCCTCCTCTCGGTGGGACGTGCCTGGAACACCTCCCGAGGAAGGCGTCCAGGAGGCATCCGGTATAGATGCCCGAGCCACCTCAACTGGCTCCTCTCATTATGACACTTGAATACAATACTCTGTGAGGAGCCAGTTTCTTTAGCACTGATCTTTTGTGGCCTGCCCTCCTCGTGGGGGGTAAGCAACAAAACGTATCAGTGACTGTCTCTGGTCTTCTCTGGTTCAGGAGTGGCTTAACACAAAGACTGCAATCCTAGTCCTGGATATGCCAGTGTGATGTGGCAGTTGAAGCTCCAGCCACGGTCCAGGTGTTCTTAATCAACCTCTTTAATGGGCTTTGCTTCACTACTCTCTCATAGCTGTGATTATCCGTGTTGCTTGTGCACTATCTTGACCACACTTTTTCCTTCCACTCAACTGTCCATTAATATACTCAAATATATCACTCAGTGAATGACTAACTTCTTTAGCAGTGGCCTTTTGTTGCTTAACCTGACTGGGGAGGGTGCCAGTGACAACTCTCAAGTTATATTATGACCTACACAAAAGGATTGTGTAGGCCATTACATGACATTATTTTTATCTGTCTTAAAAAGTATCCACGTTATCTTGGTCAATTAATTTAGGGTTTTCATAGGCTATAAGCCATAATCATCAAAACAAACAAAAATAATTAAAGTATATCACTGTGTGAAATTAATATGTCATAATCTGCCTGTGTTTAATCTGCCTGTGGGTTTGAGTTCCATTTACCTTCTTTGCACTGCCATGTTCTTTACTTGCTTTATTTCAGTTCATTCAAGTTATTATTCATTCTGTTGTTTAGATGTTTGTTACTTCCCTGGTCAGATATTTAGTTTGGATTTTTTCTGTAGATCTGTTGGTAGTCTCTTTGTTTACTTATTTCTGTTCACTCAGATGTTTTCTGTTACCTCACTGCTCTCCCTGCTCACCTGTGTTTATTAGTCACTCTCCCTCACTTCTCCTCCATTCCCTCTTCCATCAGCTGCACCTGATTCCCTCCTTATATTTGCTTTTTGAGTCCATTGGCCCATTCCCCTCTCTTCCTAAGTAT
Organism: Crenichthys baileyi; assembly: GCA_036173005.1. Classification (NCBI taxonomy): domain Eukaryota; kingdom Metazoa; phylum Chordata; class Actinopteri; order Cyprinodontiformes; family Goodeidae; genus Crenichthys; species Crenichthys baileyi. The sequence goes on from JAHHUM010001801.1 coordinate 253,785, forward strand.
TTAGCCTCCTTGGTTTTCTGTTTATATCTCTGGTTCGTACTGTTTAGTTCCCTGCTCCATGTTGCCATTGTTCTACGTCTGCCTACCTGCCTCTGTTCCATGCTGTAAGTTCTGTTATTATTATTATTAAATATTCAACTTATTTTTTGTCTCCCACGATGCTGTTTGCACATTGGTTCTACAAAAACCCTCACCCATTATGACATAATTAATATTATTAGTTTCAATTTGAGTTGAATTTTTGAAATTAATTAACTTTTCAATGTATTCTAATGTAGGCAGATACACCTCTATCTCTAATAATGATTCTAATGTTGGGAATTTGCAAATATTTTACCTCAAGGCAGTGTTTGATTAAGCTCCTTTTAACACAAGGCCAGGAAACAAGTGGCTGAGGTGTTTTTTTTTTTACTTAAGTGCTATGCAGAAGGCAGTTTTCCGAACCGCTCTGACTCAATTGGTCTCTCACTGGAATGTCTAAACATTCAATAAAAAAGGAAGGAGCAGGGGGAGAAAAACATCTTAAATGCCCAATCTTATTCTTTAACCCGTTAGAGTGACACTTGCGAATTTCCACTATGGACAAGGTGGCAGTACAAACGCAGATAGATGAAAGGGAATAAAAGGGCCTTCTCATGACAAACTTTCTGGAAATGTCAGCCTTTCATGCTGTTGAGAAGACCTATTTCATATCTATTACAGCAGGCATTCTGTGTCCGATATTTCAGATTTCAGTCCTCCCCGCACAGCAAATCCTCTGCCAATCTTCCACCCTTAAGAATCTCTGCCAGCCCCAACGCATTTACCCCCCTTCATCCCACCACCACCCCACCCCCTCTTTTGATGTGACAGAACAAACCGCGACCTATTAGGATTAAGGCTTTGAAAAGATCTTTGAAGCCGCTCAAGGTTCCTTTAAACTGGGGAATGACAATATGAGCTGTGTGGCAGCAGATGCTGAATGGAGTGATTGCTAGTCTTCAACGAGGTCTGCTGTCACATCACAGCACACACACACACACACACACACACACACACAACTCGCTGTGCATACTCTTTACTAAGATGGCTTTAGTTGTCTTTTACAGGACAAATGCACACTTTTTTTTTTCAAATTTATGCTGTCATTTTCTATTACCTGTCAGGGCTACATCTGGCTCAGGGGCACTGCTGCATTTCAACTGCTGCCCAGGACGAAAACAAACCTAACCATACCTTGCCTTTTTTTTTTTTTTACCCTTCTTTAATGATCTTTCTCCTTTTTAGGACACAACCATCAGCAACCGTAAACGAAATGTGAAGGACAGGGTTTGGATTGGTAAGACTACAAGCTACTGAATACAGAAATGAATGCAGCAAGTCATATCCCACTTGTATGTTTGAAAAAATGAAGGCATGTTTTGGAGGTGTTTATTAAGCTGAATATTAAGGGAGTTCAAGGTGTTTCTATATTTATTGAAAAAGGCTCTCAAAAGCACAGAGGAATTTCATTTTATCTCTTTTTGTCTTCTTTTTGAAGATGCCTAACCACCAACAGCTCATCTGATGATGCTGGAATGATGGAATGCTACAAAGGAGAGCAAATAAAGTAAAAATTACACCTTGAATGCCGCCTGTACTCTTAACTCCAGTCACACAGACACGGCAGAGTGCAAATACCATTGCTATGCATCTCCCACAGTCAAGAGAAAGAATTTAGCTTTCTTTTTATCTAATCATTACTCTGGATATCCCCCCAACGCTAGCTAGCTAGGACTGATGGGATGTGAAATATTCAAACCGTGTGATTCCTGGGGAGATTTTTCGAGTGAAGTTTCACAGCCGATCTTATTTAGATATTCACAGTTTTTTTATTTTTTTTAAAGGGGTTAAAAGCATCCCATGTGAAAGATGTCACCAAGAGACAGTTGCTGCAGATAACAGTGGTCTGTGGTTAAAATGAAGCCATGGGGCACAGAGAGCAAAGTCTTCTCGGTGCACAGAAAGAGAGGCGAGTTCTCATGGAGCTGCCACTATAGAGCACATATTGATCTGCCAATGCATCTTATCTTTGTGACTCCAGATTAAAATGCTCAACATTGACTCTTCCCCTCTCTCTCTCTCTTCCTCTTACTTCGCAGGGCTGAAGGCCTTTCTGTGTCCCTGAGTGGAGGAGCTGTAATCTCCCCATGAAGCAGTGGAAGTATTAGTAAGAGTTTAGATGCTGGCAGTTGTTTTCTCTGTTCAGAGTGTGTAGCTGACATTTTTCTGTTTTTTTTACCCCTCCTTTTCCCCTCATGCTTTGCATTGAGGCTGCCATAACTGTATGTATTCCTCGTCTGGGAGTTACTGGAAATCGGATCCTCCTGAGTCTTCTTTAATGCTGTGGCCATAAAAAGCAGAAAAGAGTTGAAGCTTTTTCCAAAAGAGAGGGAAGCCTAGGCAGACAGACGGATGAGTCCCAGGCTCCAGGGCTTTGACTTTAGCCAAACAAACTTTTGTATTTCAATTTTTTTTTTTAAGAGTTTTTTCGGCACTAGAGGCCTTTATTTTTGATAGTAGGCAGACAGGAAGGAGGGGCAAAGAGAGGGGGAGACATTCAGCAAAGGTCGCCGGGTCCGGGACTCAAACCCGGGACGGCCGCTTTGAGGACTATAGCCTCTATATGTGGCCGCGCGCTAACCCCTACACCACCAGCGCCGCGCTTGTATTTCAATTTTTTTATAGCACCATGGATAAAAAAGGATGCAGACCAAAGCCTCTACCACTCCGAGCCTGTCCGTGGTCTCATCAAATGGTGCATTGAGAAAAAGGGGCCGCACCTGTTAGCAGAGCCTGGAGGACAAGGACCAGGATAATATTCAGCAGGGCTTTGTGGGTTTCGGAGTCAAAACAAAGCTGACAGCAGGCCTTATTCATCTTTGATGTTCATTGATGAGAAAACTGGTGGGCCTCAACTGGGCATTGTTTCCCCTAAGTGGTGCCCATTGATAGCCAGAGAGCCACACTTGTTTTTAGTCTCTGACGGGTGGAGCTCTTTTTAAAAGGCTTAATAGTGCATTTAACCAGTCCCAAACACTGCACTTTTTGAGTCCTCCATGCACCATTGGCTTGATGCTGGCTTCCTGCTTCCTACATGACCCGTAAACAATGATAAAAAGCTGATCATTGGATAAACGGCCAACATTTGGTCTGTATGTATTGTTAGTCAATTTCAGTTCAATTTAATTCAGTTCAATTTCAGTTCAATTTACCTAGCGACAGAAAACGGCAAATGTCACCTCAAGACAATTAAACTTGAAAAATTCCTTTCCAGTTATACAGAAACACACAAGTCCAGTTCCTAGCAGTGCAACCCAGTTATTTTGACTAATTAAATTCAATGACACTGCAAACTGCTTCTGTGAATATGGTCATACAGCGACTATATACATGGATAGAAATACATTGTTATTGTCTTGTATTGCTGCTACAGGTAGAACCAAAGCAAAGAGCAGTTCACACCAATTTTCCACAACTGGAATGTGCTCAACACTGGTGTGACGATATTCCCACATTCTAGGTGAAACTTATGAGACACATTGAAATTCACCACTATCTTGACATAATTGGGTTCAAAGGTTCTAACAAACCACCTCATCAAAAAACAGTCTAAAATAGTACTGTGTTTGTGAAATATCCATTCAATAAAAACAAGTGACAAATAAAAAAGAACATTTAGCTTGCCCCAGGCTACTGCCCCGTAAGCTCTTGCTAAAGTCCGGCCCAGACCATGGCGAAGCAAGATCCAGGAACGAGTCATTTATCCAGGACCATTCTCCGCCTCTCCAGTCATTGTCATAAAAAACCTGGATAGCCTTCGTAAAGTGCATTTCTCATGCTATTGTTCAGCTAATCGTAGCCTCTCCAACAGTTTCAGGATGTGACAAGATAAGATAGGGGAATATTAATGCCATATCGCCTTATCTCAAATTATGAAAATGCACCGATGAGGGGAGGCCATCAAGGGAGGAAATGGGAATCAATTTGTAGCGCTTTCCATTTTGTATATCGTCTTGAAAAGAAAACAGTAATTTTCCACGTTATCTACTTCAGATCCTATTAGAATCAGGTTAATTTAGTGGCAGTGATTTCAAAACGTTATCATGTCATCCTATCAGCTAAAGTCTTTGAGTGCTCTATGTTTGTAATGCGTGACTGTTCAGATTTCATATCGCTTCTGACACAAGATCTGACTGATGCAAGATCCTGGATATCAACTGCAGAATGGTGAATACAGGAAGACTACATTAATTAAAATCAGTTTCAGTAAGCTTACTGTGTGGTTTACCTTTAAATAAAGTAAAATTAAGTGAGTCCTTGCTGCTCTTGTTGGAAAACAGTTGTTTACCATCGTACCTTGTCCTTACTCTCCTATTTCATATCCTTTCTTTGCAGTCAGTGTTGCAAAGCATTCATACCCCTTAAATTTTTAGAAATTTTCTGACCTTACATCCATAAACTTTGATGTATTTAAGTCAGATTTTGTGTGATTGAGCAAAACGAAGTTTTATCAAATAAGACTAAATTATTTTACTTATAAATGGGCTGCACGGTGGAGCAGTTGGTAGCACTGTTGCCTTGCAGCAAGAAGGTTCCGGGGTTCGATTCCCAGCCGGGGGTCTTTCTGCATGGAGTTTGCATGTTCTCCCCGTGCATGCGTGGGTTCTCACTGGGTACTCCGGCTTCCTCCCACAGTCCAAAGACATGCCTGTTAGGTTAATTGGTCACTCTAAATTGCCCTTAGGTGTATGAATGAGTGTGTGCATGGTTGTTTGTGTGTTGCCTGGCGATGGACTGGCAACCTGTCCTCTCACCCATAGACTGCTGGAGATAGGTACCAGCTCCCCCGCGACCCACTATGGAATAAGCGGTAGAAAATTACTGACTGACTGATAAATCTCTGAAAAGTGTGGCATGCATTTGTTTTAAGCTTCCTTTACTTTGATACCCCTAAATTAAATCTAATTTAATGTAACAAAAGACACCTAAATAGTAAACTAGTAAAAATCCACCTGTGTGCAATTTGATCTCAGGATAGATCCATCTGTTTTGTGAAGGGCTTGCACGTTTGTTGGAGAACATTAGTGGAAATCAGCATCATGAAGAACAAGGAACACAGTAGACAGGTCAGGGATAAGTTTGTGGGGAAGTTTAAAGCAGGGTTAGGTAAAAAAACAACATCCCAAGCTTTGAACATCTCATGTTCAATCTATCATTTGAAAATAGAAATTGTATGGCCCAACCCCTAGAAAAAAAAAAAACAAGATACTTTCCCTATGACACAAAACGGCAGGAAAAAACTGGAATGCCAAACATGCCAGCTGTGATACATGTTAACGCTACGACACTGTTGTTTGAGAGTTCTGAAGGAGCTGTAGAGATCCACTCCTGAGGCGAGAGACTCTTTTGACTGGACAGTTACTAGTTGTGGACTCCACAGGTCATGTTGTGGCAGGTGCTACAGTCAAATGAGAATGATATTGAATTATGTGACTCACAAGAAATTACACAATGTGTGGAGGAAAACTAAAATTTCACATCGCCCTAAACACAACCTCCCAACGTTGAAACATAGTGGTGGTTGTATAATGATGTGGAGATGCTTTTTCATCTGTAGGCACATGGCATCTGGTCAGAGTTGATGGGAAGATGAATGGAACTAAATAGAGGGCAGTCCTGAAAGAAACCTGTTAGAGGCTGCAAAAAACTTGAGACTGGGAAGATAGTTTACCTTCCAGCAGTACGGCAACCCTAAACATGAGTTGAAATTTGTTTTTTATAGATGCTCTCCATGGAATCTGAGTGAGCTTGAGCTATGTTGTTCTCTAGATGTGCAGAACTGGTGGAGACATACCCCAAAAGATGTGCAGCTGTAATTGCAAAGTATTGACAAAGGGGGCTGGCTACATATGCATGTCAGATTTTTATTTCTAAAAATATTTTAAACGTATGTATAATTTTCCTTCCACTTCACAATTAGGTGCTACGGTGTGTTGGCCTCTTACAGATAATCCCAGTAAAATACACTGGAATTTGGAGTTGCCATTGGACCAAAGGTAAAAATGTTGAAGGAGTAGAAATGATGCTGCAAGCCACTGTACATGAATCTTCACATTTGAGTTGTTGAAAAACAAAAATAAAACCAATATGTTTAGGAATAAATGCCTTGCACAATGCGGTTGCTTTAATAGTTTGAAAGTTTCAAACATCCCTCATCTTATGAAGTAGTAGCATGCTTGTAATTTACCATTACAGATTCTTAATTTATGAATGTGAATGTGTTGTCCTCAAAAAGCTGGCTAGTATTATGAAAAATTCAAGGACTCTTTCCTTGTTTCAGTGCAGATATGTATCAAGGAGGCACAGCCACATCTCACCTTAAATAAGGGCCTCGGCTAACATCTTCAAAGTACTCTCACCCAGTTCCTTTCCCTCACTCCCCTCCTGATTGTTTGCAAGCTTGATTGGCTTGGATTTTTAAATGATAGGCTCATATAGAGTCCCGGGCTTTGTTTGCGCGGCTGCGTATTGGTTGGCTGCTTCCTTAAGTGCGAGGAGATATGCAAGAGCAATCAAATATTTGTATGACTTGTATAAATGATGTAGGGGGGGGGGAAGTTAGAATTTTTCACTCCTCATTTGCGGTTCAATTGCCAAAGTGTGTATTGCCTCTTTTTTTCCAGGAAGAAAATAGATGGCTTTGTCACTCAGTATGCATAAACTGTTTGTTGCACGCTGTCAACGGAAATGATAGCAATTGTATTTGTCTTATGAGAAAGACATTGTTACAAAGTCTGAATAGTAGTTTTCATGAAAGGATTGTTTGTCTATTCTGAAGTTATTTTCCTAACACATTGCATGACACATCCACATAAACTCTGTCAATTGCTTTAACCTTGCGTCACAATCTGATATGTTAAGAAAAAAAATGCATGTTGACAGTTTCTGCACGCTGACACACTCCATATTGTCTGTGTTTGAGCGTGCAGATTTCAGATGCATCAAGGAAAAAAGTTGATATGAGTGCCGGTAATTATCAGCAACTCAGCCATCACCAATAGCACACCTGAGAGATTACAAATTGTCTATTTATCTGAAATGACACACTGTCAGGTCCAAATCTACCTTGCAGTCTTGTATCATTCAGCACTTGAGCCAAACATGTATTTCTATCTAGGCGCTGGCGGGAATAGCATCCTCTGTTTGGCGCAGAAGATGTGTGTCCCCTTCTATCTTGACGAGAAAGGAGTTGTATGCGTTTGTGTGTGGTGGTGGGTGGGTGGGTGGTTGGGTTACCTCTCTTTTGTCTACTCCCCTCTCTAACTGGTAGTGTTTGACTTCCCCAAGCCAGGAGTGGGTAATTCTGGAGCCCTGTGTGAGGCTGTTAGATCACCGAGGCCCGAGACAGCACCATTCTTTGCAGACCCTTGACAGCAAATATGTGGTAATGATATTGTCTCCTGCTGGGTAATAACACACAATTCAGACTGCCACATACTGCAGTCACTGGGGAAAAAATGGAGGGGAGAGAAAAAAAAAGAATTACACTGAAGTACTGAAGGAAAATGACAGGAGAAATGTCTTCATCTTGAAGTGCTGTGTTGAAAAAGAAAATTCCCTCCTGCAGGACACTGCAATGGGAGTCACTGCTTTACGAGCAGTGCTACACAGGATGCGTCAACCACTAACATACTGTGCTTTGCGAGAGTACCCATACTTTCCTGTCACATTTAGTCACGTTCCAACTATTCTACAAGCCGTTTATTAGGATTCCATGTGATAGACCAACATACTGTAGTGCATAATTGTGATAAGGGGGGAGAAAAATGATACATGTTTTTTTGAAAATAAAAATCTTATAAGTGTGTTATGCATTTGTATTCAGGCTACGATTACAGCCGCAAGTTTTATGGGCCCAGCTTTGCACATCTAGAAAACTACATTTTCATCCATTCTTTGTAAATTGGCTCAGGTTCAGTAAGATGGGATGGAAATTATGGACATATGCTTTATAATATTTAGGTCTGCTTTGATCTAAACCATTCCATTTTAGCTCTGGCTGTATGTTTAGGATTGTTGTCCTGCTGGGAGTTGAACCTCCTCCCCAGTCTCTTCCCTTTTCGAGCCTCTAACAGGTATTCTTCTATGATTGCCTGGCATTTAGCTTCACCCATCTTTCCTCTCCCTGCTGAAGAAAAGCAACCTCACAGCATAATGTTGCCACTGCCAAGTTAAACTTGAGTATCATCTGATCAGAGCACCTTCTTCCAAATATTGCCTTGTCCTACATGGCTTGTGAGAAAATGCAAACATGGCCTGTATAGGTTTCTTTCAACAATGGCTTTTTTTCTGGCAGTCTTCCATACAGCCAGATATGTAGATGACTAATGGTTATCCTGTCAACCGATTCTCCCACCTGAGCTGTGAATCTCTGCAGCTCTTCCAGAGTTCAATTCAATTTTCAATTCAGTTTATTTATATAGCGCCAATTCACAACACATGTCGTCTCAAGGCAATTCACAAAAGTCAGGTACATGCATTACAATTAATCCGAATCATTGAACAGTGCAGTCAGATTCTGTTATTTATTAAAATTGGATAAAAAGTTTGTCTATCAAAGGAAACCCAGCAGATTGAATCCAGTCAGTGACTTGCAGCATTCACTCCTCCCGGATGAGCATGTAGAGACAGTGGACAGTCACTGGCGTTGAGTTTGCAGCAATCCCTCATACTGAACATGCATGTAGTGACAGTGGAGAGGAAAAACTCCCTTTTAACAGGAAGAAACCTCTAGCAGAACCAGGCTCAGTGTGAGCGGCCATCTGCCACGACCGACTGGGGGTTAGAGAGAACAGAGCAGAGACACAAAGAGAACAAAGAAGCACTGATCCAGGAGTACTTTCTATAGGAAGGGAAAGGTAAATGTTAATGGATGTAGCTCCTTTAGTCGTTTCACCTAGAAAGAAAGAACAGATAAACTCTGAGCCAGTTTTCAATGTTAGAGTCTGAAGAGAGCACATAAGAGTTAGTTACAGTAAAAGCTCAGTCAGTAGCTATGTAGGAGAGAGAAAGGGTTAAACACTGAAAGACAGGGCAATGTGGATCATCGGTAGAGGGTGAGCATTAAGTTGTTGCCAGCAGAAGCTCGGACGATGCCCCTCTCCAGAAAGGTGTTACAGGTAGACACAGAGTCAGGCCAGGTGTAGCTTCTAGGAAGAGAAAAGAGAGAGAACAAAGTTAAAAGCTGAAATAACAGCAAATAATGCAAAATTGAAGAGTAGTGTGAGAATGTAGCGAAGAGGGTGAAAGTGGTCATTATGTACTCCAGCAGCCTAAGCCTATAGCAGCATAACTACAGAGATAGCTCAGGATAACATAAGCCACTCTAACTATAAGCTTTATCAAAAAGGAAACTTTTAAGCCTAGCCTTAAAAGTAGACAGTTTGTCCATCTAGAGCCCACTGATGGCCATTGTTATACTAAAAACCACAACGATTGGGATACCTCTCTCTGTCAGATTGACCATAACCATTGGAAAAGAGAGGGGTCATACAGGTAGCAGAAATGGAGGGTGTGTTTGCACCTCAACCATAACTGAGCCGGTTTAGGCTAAACCTGACTCCCCCTTACTCCATCCAACAAGGGGAGAAGAAGACGGAGGTAAAATAAGATAGCTCAGGATAACCTAAGCCACTCTAACTATAAACTTTATCAAAAAGGAAAGTTTTAAGCCTAGCCTTAAAAGTAGACAGGGTGTCCGTCTCACGGACTAAAACTGGGAGCTGGTTCCACAGGAGAGGAGGCTGATAACTAAAGGATCTCTAGGCTGCTTCTCTGATTTATGCTCTTCATGCCTGCTTTTTAATTTAGGTCGACAGTCATGTCTGGGAAAAAATGAAAATGACTCAGTGAATAAATAAATAAAGAAATACGAGTGAAAAAATGTGGGGTTAAAAGGGTAATAATTTCTTACATTTCTCAGTTATGCACTACTTTGTGTTGATCTGTCACATAAAATCCTAAGAAATTACAATAACGTATGTGTTGTAGCAAAACGTAAAAAAAGTTAAATGAAAATGAACACTTTTGCAAAGCATTGTATAAGTTCTAAACATGACAGGTTTTCTGGTTCACGTTCTTCAGCCGTTCCCTGTTCTGTCAATTATGCCCTGATTTGTGGCTAATGACTCTGGCAGGGAAACAAAAACATTGGCTTTAAATGAACAAAGTGCTAACACGCTGCATAGTTTGTGGGGCGTGCTTCGACCATGGAGACCTTTCATTGTCACCCAGACCGCACTGGCAACTTCAACCTTGACCTATGCGTTGCTCCACTTCGTACTCAGCTTGTAACTGTCAACACCATCCATCAGTAGGCAAACAGGGGCAAAGGATGGTGGGGGGCTGGTCCCCCTGCTGTACTGTGAAATTGTGGCATGTGATCTTTAATGTGCGTGAAGTTTACAAGGCCTCGACACAAAGCATCAAGCTTCAGGGTGGCTGCCGGGAGCTAGTCTATTAGCCACCTGCTGTGTCCCTGGCTGCCTGGACTTACTCCTAGGGATAAGTCTGAATAATTGCGTAACGCCTTTATGCCTCTAAGACAACAGCCTCAGCTCTGCTTTTTAGCAAAACAGTTGTCAATTAGAAGCAGAAGTAAAATCTATTTAACATATCTGCCAGTGCTAATTGCACATGGGTATAGAAAAGTAAAAAAAAACATGTCTTGCCCTTTTGAGAGAAAAAAATAATAAAACATCAGCCTCTGTTCACCTTGTCAAAATGATCTTACCCAGTATACACTGTCCTTGACGTCAAAATAGACCTTGCTTCACTGCAGAGGTAGAAAGAGAGTGACAGAGAGTGAATCCTCCTCCTTATTCATGCATTCGACTACCCGACAGGCACCGTGCAATTGGCTAAAATGTAAAAAGCCAGCCTTGATACTGCACGACTGGGTGAAAACAGGGAAGCACATTGAAATGGAAGAATTCATCTTTTCTATCAGCCCCTTCGCTCAGGAGCTGAACGGAGAGGCTGATGGGTTCAGTCTCAGCCGCTCAGATTTGCATAACACAGACAGATGAACTCGAGTGATTGAATTGGGCAAGGTGGAGTGAAAAAAAAAGAAAAGAAAATGAATTTCAGAGTGAATTAGGAAATGACGGACATGGCAATGGCTATGGTATTTATTTTTCACACTAAAATAATTACAGAATTAACCTTTTTCTCCTGTGTAACAGTCCTCAAAATCCTCTTTATCACATGTCGAATTTGATTTACTCGACTTGACTTTTTTAGAAGAAAAGCACTGAGTCTTTTGTTAATAACGGCCTCGACTACATTCGTGCGTTCAATGGCGGTTCTTGCATAAATGCCGATCTGGTTGAATCCCAGATGAAACTCGCATCCCCTTAAGATGCAAGAAATTATCTAAAATTCTGGGGTGGAATACAATGCAGTGCAGTCTACAAAATGCTCGTAACCTAGCCGTCTTATTCTCCACAGCAAGCATCTCAATGCATGTGGGTAGAACTCCCTATCAAATGGACACACATAAATCAATAAAAAACTTTGTCATGACACAGCTGACAGAGAGACTATATTTAATCATCTGATGCATGCGGGCTACGCTTTGTAATGCCACCCTGTCCATGTGGCCCATATCAAAAGCCACCACTATATACAGTTGTGCTGAAAATGACAGCAGCCAACATTACTAACCAGATCTACCACTGTCATGATCCATGGGTCTCTGTGTTCTGTTTGTCACTTTGGTTTTCAATTTTCAATTTAGATTTTTTTTGTTTGCTTTGTTTTGTCACTTACAGTGTCCCATACCGTGAACTACTGGTTCTTACCCGTGTTCTGTTCTTTATGTTTTGGTTTAGATTCTTAGTTTAATATTTGCCTTTAGCCTTTGAGTTACTGTGTCCTTTTGGGTCACGTTAAGATCTCAGTATTTTAGTTTCTGAGCTCATTAGTCACTTTGCTGCATTCTGTTGATTAGACTTACCTGCTTTCCACATCACCAATCACCTCCCCAGCAATTAGACGTCAGTTATCTTTTAACATTCCTTGTCAGATCATTCAGTTTTCTGTCCTCCTGTTGCCTCTCTTGCTCAGCCTTGTCAGTGTCCTCGCTGTCTTCTTCAGCTCCTCTTTTGTCTCTTCACCATTTGTTCTTGTTTCAGTAAATCCTACTGTGAACGGGCATGGATGTCTCACTAGAGGTTACACCTGATGCATGGTTTGCACCAATATGTAGAGAAATCATAATGCTTCATAAACAGTGGACCATTAACTGTAGCAATGCATAAGCAACTTAAAATATACTTATCAGTTTAATTAAATAGGATATAATAGTTTTTCAAATATTTAAATAGTTATCTGTCTGATGGGTAAATTCTGTTTGTGAAGGAGCCTGAATTGCAGACTTCTTTAGAGAAATGAGAGGAATACATTATGAAAATATATTTATTCTCACAATCCCAAAAACACTTTAATTGGGAATTGAATGATTACATTGAATCCAGTTACATATACTAGAATCACTAATTAACCATTACTCATCACACTAATATATTATAATGACTGATTAAGGAAAAAAACAAGCATAAAACCAATCATGAGAGGATTGATTTAATTAAAGGAAATTTCTGAGTGGAATTGAGAATGAACTTTCACATTATCTTTAGCTGATTAAAAGATTTAACTTTACCAAATTGTCACTCTCAAGGCATAATATGGATTTTAAATATGTGCCTTAACTTCAGGGCATGTTTGAGGAAAAAAATAGGAATTCACCAGAGAAAGACCTTGAGGTCACAAAGTATCTTCGCTCTTAGAATTGTAACCCTTACAGATAACAAATTACTACCTGTTGCAGATATAGTTATTTAACCATCTGTGAGCAAAACCATGAAATACATACTCATAAAGTTTCTCCAGTAAGATATGATGATTCACAATAGCAAATGCTTTTGATAAATCAATGAGACACCCACAACAATTCATTCTTTTCAAGTGCAGAGGTATCTTTGTCAACCAGATGAAGCAGAGCCATATATGTGGAGGGATTTTTCCTAAAGCCATATTGGTATTTGTAAAGAATTCAATTATAGTTTAGATGCTGGAGAATCCTTTTTTACACAAATTTTTCTAGTATTTTTAAAAAACATGACAGAATAGATATAGGTCTGATGTAATTAAAACAGATGGAATATCCGACTTGAACAGAGGAATAATTTTAGCAATTCTGAAATGATCTGGTACAATTTCTGATTTCAGATATAAAGAAAAACATATTATGAAGTGGCTTCAATATGAACCGCTTTACCTGTTTGCCAAGAAAGGCAGGGATGTCATCATGGCCAGCAGAAAATGTGCTAAGTTCATCAAATGTATTATTTGTTTCTTGAATATCAGATCTCAAAAAAGAGATCATAGAAAAGTTTCCCTGTATAAATTCCAGTGGATTACCATGACAAGGAGGAATTTTCTAAGCTAATTCATAACTAACACCAACAAAGAAATCATAAAATTTTTTAACTATGACAAAAGAATTTGCCACAGACGTTAAACCATCTGAGAATACAGAGTGTAACTCAGGATTACTTTTTCCCTTTGTAACTGCTGATTTTGTACTTCCTAGATAGCTTTCATATGTTTACAAAACTTAATTTTTTCACTAAAATATTTCTTTTTTCAGTTTTGATAAAGTGATTATATTTATTCCTATAAGAGTTAAAAATAGGTAAGATTGGTGGGACTTGTGATATACGTTTTGTATAGTTTATTCTTTTTCCTTGAAAAACTTCAATAACTCAGCTGTAAACTAGGGCATGTTGAAATCTTGCTTATATTTCCTGGCAAAACCTTTAACAGGAAAACATTGATAGCAAACAGAACTTATGACTTCCATAAATTGTATGTTTAGCTCTTTTTTCTTAACCTTAACCAAAGACAGTTGGAATATTGCAAAAGGGTCAGACAAGTCTAAAAGCAAAACCACAGATATTATTACATTACTGAGATCAAACAGAGATCAAGCTTATACAGATCGTCTCCGCGTCTAATTTCACTGCAGCTTTTAGATCAGTTTGAGCATAACTTTTTTTAGATCATCAAACACTTTTTGTGTCATTTCAAGGCTCAGCTGGACACCATAGATTTGCTGTTAGAGTTAATCGATTCTCCTGTTAGAAGAATCCATGATGCTCTGGTCTCAACCTTTGAATAATTTTTTCTGCCTCCCAACTAAAGTTCCAGAAAAATCCTTCTGTTGTTTTAGCAGTTTGCTACTATAGTCATGGTGACATATTCCTCAGTGGTGGCGCTGGAGGCTTTGGTAGGCATGGTTTGGTCCTGTAGGGCCTACTAGGCCAAAGATCAGTCAGAAGTGTCCAAACTACTTAAATTGTTCACAATTTTGAGAGCATAGATAGGTTTATTCTTCCTTTTTCCACCAACAATAAAAATAATAGATTTTTTTCTCAAGATTTTTCAGATTATTGTTGGCTTGAGACAATCCTATCAGCAGCCATCAAGATCAATTCTTTTTTTGGGAGCTTTTCCCACCCTCTTAAAGAATGGCGCCCAGGGTGATGAGCCACATGGCCCATATCAAAAACCACCACTGGGTATGTTTGGTCATGATGTAATTATAATGTTGGTGAAGCTTTGCTGTGACTGGAAGTGACTATTTTGGAGTAACAACCCTACAGGAGGGAAAAAGGCAATTTCATGGTTCACTTTGTGGTTAATGTGCTGCTGTAAACTTTAGAGGGGCTTGTCTTTTTTGTCTAAGTTTCACTCAATAAAGCGAATGTTATGAGCTCATGCCAATTAATCATTAGGCGAAAAGGTGGCTGAAGGGCATTCACTAAGAATATGAAGATGAAAGTGTGTGTGTGTGTGTCTGAGATAGCTTTAAGGTGTGTACCTTTTGTGTGTATATGTGCATGTTTGCCCACTGTGTTAACAGTGGGCAAAGTGGGCCAGGTAAGCCTCTCTAATTGCTGCTAGGTGCATTAGCACTCAGCCACCTCTCTCTTTCCCCCCCATGTCTTTGTTTTTCCTCTCAGCGCCAGTCTGCAGGCCAGAAGACAATCAGACCAGAAGGGTCATTTTCTGCAAGAGCTCACCTCCCTCCTCCGAGCCCAGTCGCTGACAGGCTCACACTCTGCAGGAGCCCTAAATTAACACTTGACGTCTGCGAGGCTCAGCCCTGATGAGGCCGCAGAGAGAGACAAAATGTCAGAAAACAAACACTCCATCATTTTTGCTTCATTTCCTCCACTGCCGGAAAAACACATTCACCTGGAGTGCTGGAGAGGGCTGCGGTGACATCCACCCACCTACCCCTCTACCTCCCATCTGTTGCTGTGGATCAGCCCTGTTGCTTATAGGCCAAGGAACGAGGTTGAAGCCAGAAATGAGTTGAAGGATGCTGAATAAGAAGTAGTAATTGGGTAAGTGTTCTAGATTCAGGTTGTAAAATGAACTATATTGTGACAATAAATCTTTGTCGTAATGCAAAACATGGATTATAACAAAATACATTTTTTGCTTTTGATGTATAATGCAAAATAAAATGACAACCCCCCTCATTTATTGCCACATACCCCTGGTAGAGACGTATAATAAGCTTAAAAAAACAATCTTTTATTGCTTACAATCATCTCACATGGAAATTATTTAGAAAAGTCCCACTTTTAATTTAAGTAGCAGTGTTTCAGTGGTGAAAAAAGTACTACATTAAGAAATATTAGTATTCTTTCACAGAATTCACACTCGTTGTCACCTCTAACAATTCCTATAAAATTACTATAAAACTTTTTTTTTTGTTTTTGTAATGTTAAAGATACACTACACCTTTTCACTTTTAATCCTAAAAGTCCTAAAAGTCCTAAAAGATATATTATTTTCTTGCACAAGCATAATTTCACGCTTAGAAATTTAGAAATATCAAGTCCATGTATTCAATGGAGAAAAAGGACCCAAATTAAGAAGAAAATGTCTTTTACAGTGTCGTTGGTTCCACAGTTATTAGCACATGTACCAAAACCTATAAAAAATAAATTTAACTGAAACTTTAATTTTATACATTTTTAATTGACCAGGGTTTCAAGGAACCTTTAATTGGTCCTCCATGTCTTTCTGTTTTCCTGGGGTATAAATATGATGTGACATAGAGGCTTATCTGTCTTAGTCACTCTCCATAAAATGAAAGATGTCATTCCAAGGAGCAGATGTGTGTTGATCTTTATCAGGAAATGGCAATAGGTGCTCTGGTCAGAGCAATAATCAAAACGTTTCGAACAGCTGGAACTGAGGGGAACAAGGCTGGCCACCATACAAAATGAGGAGGATGGTAAACAAGGAAAAAGCTCAGTTACAGAACAGCAGCATTTGTTCAGTGTGAGATTAGGCTAAATAAATATTTATTTGTGCATCTTTATCAGGTGTGCCAATAATTGTAGGAGGTGCTTTGCTATCTTGTATTTATGTTACATTTATGTATGTCACAATTCTGCCATTTAAATGTAAACTATTTGTTTTCCTGTAAGCATCACTTACAGCACTCAGAATTATTTATTCCTTGCAGGGGATGTGAACAACTCTAGGATTCCAGACCGTAGAGTAGTATGATACTATTTGAAGCCTACTTCAAACACAGTGCCCCTAGCGAGTTCCGATAGCACCCGTGCCCATTTTACTATTTGCTTTATCTCTTTGTTGCGGGCGGGTTTATTTGTTTGCCTGAGAGGTATTCTAGGTTTGATGATCTGAGCAAATTGCAGCAGCAAGTACTTCAGATAGGAATGACTGTAATTAGCGTGCTCTTAAATGTGGAACGCTCTCCTAATGTTTTTGTTTACGTGGGGCAGCTGATCTGTGGCACGCTGCGGGGGCGTCCCACACGCAGGTTAAAATCACTTGTCATGCCAGAGATCATCATTATGAGCTTACAATTGGTCAGTGTTGAGGAACAATCAATGCAGTGCCAGGTAGACACTCAACAACTAGCCTATGCTGTGAGATTTTGTGAGTAATTTTGTATTTGTAGTTCTGTTTTCCAGAGTGGGTAATTTAAAAATACAAGTATGTTCATGCGTGTATATTGGCTACGTTTTGACTTGTAAATTTTATATACCAGGTCCCTGTGCAAACGATTGAAATACTCCTATACTTCCTAAATTTATATATATATATATATATATATATATATATATATACAGACACTCAGCAAGGCTGATTACATATGCACCCCACACTTTTCAGATTTAGTTTTTTTGAAATGCATGTATAGTGAGGTACTTTGTGTCAGTCTATCACACAAGCTAAATTCTTTGCTAGTTTTTTGTTTCATTCATTAAAGACATTATGTTCTGATAAACTATATATATTCGCTGATTTTTTTTAATGCCTGACACGTTTTTTGGCTCCCACTTGTAGTCTGTAATTACTTTGGTCAAGTACAGGGACTGGACTAAAAATGTTTAAAAAACAAAAGCAAGCAAAGTCCAAATAAAAGACCATCAGAAAGCCTGGAGAACTGCTGATCAAGACCACTTTGAAAGATTGGAAGACAGTCTGACTTCAAAGAAAAAATACAAATACAAAGTACACTTAAGCAAATGTAACATAAAATTACGACCCAGTTAAGAATATCTTGGGGTGCCCAGCTATTCACTCAGTGATCACATTTCACTGAAGGATGATATCCAGGTAAATTAATATTTCAATTTAATTTCTCCCTGGTTGTTGCTGCATCTCCATTTCATATCATAGGACAATTGAGATCTTATCAAGGATTAAAGTGGAGGATATTACTTCTAATTTAAATTATGCACATCTACAACTGCACGCACCGACCAAGCATAATGACATTGTGGGAAAAAAAAGAAGAAGAAGAGAACCCACATAACCGAATAGGATGTGAGATCCAATTCATCAACTTGGCAGGAGAATTCAGGGCGGAAATGCTGCTTTTAAGAGTTCTTGAGTAAGTTGAAGAGTGGCTGGAAGAAAGGGGGACACACGAAAGAAGCAAAAAGGAGACAGCAAGTTGGGAAATGGACGAAAAGGGGGAAAAAGGGGGTTGCTGAAAGGATGCCAGTTGCTGTGCTACAAATGTTTAAAATGGAAATTTTTCCAGACGTCCTCCCTCGAACGCCTTCCCACTCTCCAAACCATTGCAAACACTAAGCTCCAGGATCTGAAGTGGCAACACTTGAGATGGTGAAAGTGACAACATCTTAACATAAGCTGAAGGGCTGAAGTGAAAGTTAAAGCAAACCCCCAAGCAACCTCTCTTTCCACCCACATAACCCACTCCCTCTCTGTCGTACCCTCTAACCCCCCTCCTCTCGAAGTTTGGGCTACATACTACCATGCAGTCGTGATTGAAAGTCTAACAAGCCCTGCCCAGTGGAGACGTTACTGACAGGTGTCAAGAATAAGAAAGTGAAACACCAACAGAAAAGGAGGGAAACTTGATATTTCACTGTCAGCTTTTGTCCCTGCATCCACTTTCAGTCACAGGTGCTTCCAAACAGAACTGGAAGCATGTAATCCGCCCAAATCCAACATTTTCCGAGGAGTGTAAAACCGGAATTTTCTGTGGGGGTCACTGGATTAGACAGAATGCATGGTGGTAGCTTGGCTTGAGAGACAGAATTAGAGGAGTGGAGGGAAAAGAGAACGGAGACTGAACTGGGTTTGTATTAAAATGAGCTTACCAGGTGGTCTCCCTCCCAAAAGTGGACACAGTGTGTCAAGTAATCTGAAAAGCCCCCGGGTGTTTGCTGCTCATTGGCCAGAGGCCTGGTGAAAAGAGAGAGCAGGGCGGGATAAGAGAAAGCAAGAGAAAGCAAGAGAAAGGAGGGAGGGGGTGGGGGGCTGGCTTGGGGAGGTGGCACTGATGTAGCCATTGAGGCCTCAGTGAAATGTCTGTCAGGCTTGGTTTACCACAATCACAGCAGTGATTAGGGCTCTTTTGATGACAGGTTTAGTTTTCTATCCATTGGAAAGAAAGTGAGAAAGGACAAGAAAGGGGGTGGGGATGTAGAGTTGGGTTTGGTTGCATGGGAGACTTTGGGGGTGGGTGTTTACGCACTGTTGCAGGGAAATGGGTGGGGTGGAGATAGAGATGGAGGTGTTGGATGGGGGGGCTTGTATTAATGTCTCGCACCAGGGAACTCCTACGTAATTTCCCAGCAGGTCATGGGGTCAGGTTTGTATTTAGTTAGTGGTAATGATCTCGTTAGGGATCTGAATGGACCACCGTCTAAGCTCATTGAGGATAGCGAGTGTGCCTCCCCATCCCCCACCTCTGCCTGCCTTGTGTGGGCTTACACAGCCCGTGAACTGTGATTAATGGACTTCCAGGGCTTAATAACTTGCAAAACAGTATTAAACAAGGGAGGCCCCAGGACAATCGGAGAGGCTACCCAGGCGAAGTAGGAGGTGGCTGTAAACAGTGCCTGGCAACAATTGCAATGCATGGAATTAACTGAGATGGGCCACTCACAATGCTACAGCTGGCTAGTGGCAGGGAGCCAGGCCCTGGGAGAAAGCTCCACTGGTGCTTCCAGGTGGCCCGGACCAGGCCGAGTCTTTTCAGTTTTGTAAGTGTTAAAAAATAGAAGAGGAGAAAGGCTACGTTTGTGACGGGGAGACAGTGAGAGGAAGCCATTGAGCAGGGACAAGAAAGAGATTAAAGAGCGCAGAGAGTGATAAGCAGATAATGGGGAGTGGGGGGGTGCATTCAATAGAACAAGTAATCCTTGACATACAAGCGTAAATATGAAGCCTTTTTTGTCTCTTGTGTCTAATTTGAAGCGGTGAGTGTGTGTAAAATTGCAAAGCAAGAATTGTGATCCACATAAACAAAACAGAGAAAAAGAGGAAACACACTCATCTGACCATGACACACACGAACATTCACTGCACACACCTCACCACAGTCCTAGATTCTTTTTTTCCCACCCTTGTGCCCTCTTGTCTCGAGACAAATGATCCCAGCATGGAGTCATAAGTGCTGATGTGTTCAGACCACCCTCCACTCCGCCAAAGACATTGTTCTTCCCTCCTGAGCTTTAGAGTGCATTTTCTGGCGGCATAATGTATCTCTGATTTGTAAAAATAAGAAAAGGACAGCACTTGTGCCGAGGGAAAAGCACCTTTTGATGGACACAAGAGGAACTACATTACGATTAAAATAGCAGATAAAAATCAAAGCTTCATAAATGAGCACCATCAAATGACATAAAAGTATTTATATGCAATTAAAAAGTTTTAATCTTTCCTTTATGATTGTATCCAACAAATAAAGGGAACATTTTGATTGTCAGTGGGATTTAACTACAGAAAATAGATCCTGGCAACAAATAGGTAAATTGCTCAGTGTGTACTCAATTATAGGCAATTATGAAACAAGTTGGAAACCATTTGATGAAAAAAATAAACAGATATTTTCGTCTTCAATTACAAGGTAAATATCTTTGCATAACACCATGTAATGGGTTTTACCCAACATTTCTGCAATATACAAGATAATGTAGGGGAAAAAAATATCTAAAAAAATACAGAATAACAGGATTTCTATAGGCAATAAAAACATATATTCTAATAGGCTATCCTTTTTAATCCTTAATTCTTTTTTTATCCAAACTTTACTTTATCTCTTAATCTGTCTATCAAATTATGTCATGTTTTATTATATCTTTTTGATTTTATGACATATTTGATTTAATAATCAATAATGTCATTAATAATATTTATGTTTTAAATCTAGTTTTTCTTCAATGTTAAATCGTATCATCAATGAATTGGCATTTTATTTGTTAGCTATATGTATTTATCCAATAGTTAAGCCCAAATCATTGCATGTATCATTTTTGATACAAACATTCCAGAGGCTGCTACCTCTTTAACAAAGTTAGCACTTCAAGCAACATCAAGTATATGTCCTGCTAAATATATTTTACACTTTCTCTATAAAAATGCACAATGCTGTTTAAGTATCCCATCAGTTTTTGGAGTATGATAACCAGATCAGCATAATTTATCAAATATGAAGAAAGGTAAAATACCTCAGGTAATGTTTAAAAGTTTAAAATGAATATTCTTTGTACTTTTTGACATTTAATTCTTGTGTTGATATTATTGTTTTATGTGAATCCCGAATGCCTTTTTTCCATCAGGCAGGGATTACTAATCACTGGCCCGATGGTTAACTGGGGTGCATTTAAATTTTTTTATTTAAACAAATTCAAATGATAAAAGTTCAGCTTTGATAGAAGCATTCAAATAACTTGTCTGTTTTTAAAAGTCAGAATTTTTTACTTTTTTCATTTGTTTCAGACTAAAGAGTTAAAAACATATTTTTGGGGTTTACAATTGCAATATTTTTATGTTATTTTTATCTGTTTCAGGTGTTTCCTCACCTAAGACCGCAACTGCAGATCCTTAGCTCCACATTTCATACAATGTTCTATTCTACTTGTTAATGTATTATTTAGTATTATTTTAATGGTTTAGCATTGTTTGGAATGATTGTTGTTTGCATGTTTTTTCAGTTGTTTTTAACCCCTGTAAATCAATTTGGTTCACATTTGACTGTATGAGAAGAGCTCAGCTCGGAGTAGAGCCGCTGCTCCTCCACATCGAGAGGAACAGTTGAGGTGGCTCAGGCATCTATATCGGATGCCTCCTGGACGCCTTCCTCGGGAGGTGTTCCAGGCACGTCCCACCGGGAGGAGGCCTAGGGGACGGCACAGGACACGCTGGGGGGACTATGTCTCTCGGCTGGCCTGGGAACGCCTTGGGCTCCCCCTGGAGTAGCTGGAGGAGGTGTCTGGGGAGAGGGACGTCTGGGCGTCTCTGCTGAGTCTGCAGCCCCTGCGACCCGGTTCCGGATAAAGCGGAAGACGACGAGTACGAGACGAGTACGAGTACGAGAAGAGCTCAGTAAATAAAATCTGACTGATTGATTTGTATTAAATTTCATATAATACCAGAGGTTCCTAGTTGCTTCTGATGTTTAGCGCTCTCCTCTGTTTGTTTGGCTTTCCTCAGCAGCAACTGATCTCCAAACAAGTGACACCAGGGTCATCCTAATCTGCTTTTCCTGCAGATCAGAGATGAGTTGGACAATAGCTCACTTTGCCATTCACTCTGATAGAGAAGGCCAATATGTCTCCAAAGTATTTGCACAAATGCTTTACTTAATGAGCAGCTGAGAGATTGTTCAGCACCACGGTCTGATCCCCCTTCCAGGTTTGTGTGTGTGCATATGATTAGCATGAAAATGGAGAAACAAAAACACTTGTAAGAAATTTTACTGCAAATGTGCAAAGTGTAGAAAGACTGAAATATTTCTAAATCCAATTATTGTGCAGTTGTCTTCATTCAGGTTTATTCAGGTCTACATGCAAAAAATAATTTAGTATGCGTGTGTGGGAATACATACTGTTGCATTATCTTTCTATCTCATCCTCACTGTTCTACAGCTGCCACCCCATCACCCCCTCTGCACCTACCCTCTCTTGCATAAGGGTGTAGGTGCAGCGGGTGCACTGGGGGCAGGGGGTGGGGGGGGAGCCACTGCTGAACTAAGCTCCCCATCTCCTTGCATCATGAATAATGCAATAGAGAAATACATTTATCTTTTAATAGCCCCAGCCCCCTGGCTGAGACAATTCAGTCTGGCCCGAGCCGACACAGCTCTCTCACCTCTCCGCCACAATGCACCACCCCACCCGTGATTGTCTCTGCTTCTTTTGAAGTTGGGCGCGTCTTAGTGTCCTAGAGATGGGTAATCAGGCTTGATTCTGTAAGGGTCAGGCCATCTTTCGAAGGGGTGGTCATCACCAAGTTCAGTCAAAGAGGGTGGAAGAAGAACTGTAATTGTATCAGACATCCTCACTACTAAAAGTCAACTTCAGTCAGAGGAGAAAAGTTAATGAAGAGCAGAGTTGTGTTGAAAGTTTGGAGTGAAAACATATAATGAAAGTTGTAGTGACAAAATGTGTTTACTTCTTTTAAAAGCCTTTAACAACACAGTATTGTTGTTGATTTAATTTTGAAGCCTTGACTGACAAAATATTTAGTATTGCATTATTGACACAATGTTGTTTTGGCATTTTTTCCAACAAAGCATTAAATATTTCTGTTAAAATACCACCACCAAATCTGGTCATGAATAGGCTTTTGTGCAGAAAAGAATTTTCAAAATATTTTCAAGAATTTAAAAAAGTTACAAACAGATCGATATAATGCATTTATCAAACACACTTTGCATACACTTTTGTTTAGTAATCAGACAGTAAAGCAAGGACAACATCCACCTTCATCGACACTGTTTTTAGTAAGCCGTGTATGATTTCAAATCAGCCTGGCCCTAATGCGCTACGTATCGCTGCACCGTAATGTGGGAGTAACATGGTCTCCCAGTGTTTAACAAGGATCAGGGGGATTTCAGCTCTGGCTTTTCGTCTTCATTGCTACCACCACATCTGTATGCGTGGGCTCTTGGGGTGGGGGGTGGAAACAAGTGCAGTTGGATACCTTAACCCTTCCTCGTTCTGTGCAGATTTAAGGCTCAAATGGCCTTCGCAGAGCAGCCTGCAGTTAAAGAAACATTAGAGTGGGAGGTGTTGTAGTCACTTCACAGACTGAAGGGATAATTTCTTACATTGTTTTTATTGTTTACCAAAATCACATTGATGAAGTGTGGAAAAAATAGTATTCAGTAACATTTTTTATTTTAAAAAGTGAATATTAAATGCTTTTTAAAATACATATTTAGGTGTGGTTGTCTTCCCTGTTAGGTGAAAAACTTTTTTTAAATAAAAAATTAAAGTAGTAGTCTCTTTCTATACTGTAATTGTTTAACTGTATTCAAACTTTAAATTAGTGAAATATTTCTGACACAATACTCCGGGATGTGTCCCAGGAGTCAACAAGATTTTGTAGCATTTTTAAGTCTTACGTTTTATGCCACCGAGTTGACATCAGATTATCACAGAAGTGAAAAAAGACAGAAACAAAACACACTTGAGAAACACTGAAGCTGACATCACTTTTTCAGCCAACAATGACAAGTTCAAGCATACACTTCTTCCCAACATGCCCCTCTCCTCATCCTTTCCGAGCACACACACACACACACACACCACACACACACACGCACACACACACACACACACACACACACACACACACACACACACACACACACACACACACACACATTCCCACTGCAAAACCTAAATCTGCACAACCCACACGGCACCCAGCCCCTCTTACCCACTACTCCCCAGCACCCAAAGCCTTAAAGCAGCCCTGAGCTCGTGTTGTCATGCATCGGTTGCCGAGCATTGAGGATGAGGCCTTGCTATAGCCGGAGCTGGTGCTGGGTCCCAGCCAGCAACTCCTCAGCTCCCTGCTCTGCTCTATGGAAGGCAGAGAAGCTGAAAGCACCATTTATCATCACTTGTGTGGGCAGCATCACCACAGCAACGCTTGGGCTGGCAAATGCCACTGCTGTGAATACTAATGAGGCTCTTGGCAGGCCTGTGTTGGCGTAAATGGGGCCAGGGTTGTACTCTGCGTGCGTGCGCGCGTGCTGGCCTCCAGGAGGGCTACAGTAGAGGTAAACAGTCCAAGGGAAATCAATTAAGTGTTTCCACAGCGTTTTGGCGAGAGCTCTAATCTTCAGCAACACATTTTCAAATAAGGGCGAAATCTGCCTTTAATACCTCCTCTGCTTTCTGCATGACAATAAACAAGCAGGCAACAATAAACAGTTAAGCACAGCTGAGCTTGACTAAGTCTTTACTTTGAGAAAACACATGTGAAGTCATTATTCCAGAGTTCTTTTAGCTTCCCTCCCCATGCAGCATGTTAGTTCTCACAACCAAACACTGTAGCTACTGGGAAAAAAAAAAACAAAACTGCTGCAATTAAGTGTTTCCAAATTTTAGACCGTAAGATTTATTAGGGTTCAGTGTTATTTAAAGTTCCAGTATCCCTCAATGAATTTAAGAAAAATGCATTTCGGCTAATTTAATGAAGTATTAGCCATGCTGTGACATACTTTGGAAGCACACCTGCCCTACTTTTTGCATTTGACATTAGCTTTTAGTTTGAGCTGAGCATTTGCACAGTGAACTGAGTGAAAAGCTTCTATCACATCTTTAAAGATGTGAATAAATTTGTTAGAACAGTGTCGGCTAGCTCTTTTTTTGTCTGTTTCAATTATCACACAGTTATGGACATATCCCTGCGAAGCTCGGACATGTCGGAATATGATTACTTGTTGCGTTGCTCCCCGATGTGCCTACAGTCAGATGAAGTTAAACTTTTGGCTTTAGCATGTGCCTGTTAAACCTGTACCCAAAGTGAAATTGGATTATTCCTGCAACTGTGTTTTAAACAGATGAAGAATCAAAAAAATGTGGCTACAAAATCTAAACTAAATCTGTAAGCAACTACTGAAAGCCCTGAATGTTTGATCCTTTCACTTTGTTGAAGAATAATCCTCCCCCTACGCTTATGTTGGGCTACTATTAACCAAGAGGGAAGAAATGTCATTTTGAGCTTCTGAAAAGGATATATATCAGAAATAATGAGTAGCCTACTTATGTCCTTTTATGATCTCCAATTCATCGACACATGAAATCCCAGCCTTTCTATCTCTGATTGCCCTAAGCCAACAGTAGATTTTAAACTATAGTAAATGCCAGATCAACATAGAAACAATTATATTTTTACCTTCAATATTGCACGTGCGTGGCTACAAAATTACCTTGGTCCCACAACAAAAGAGGAGTGAGCCAGTTTTATTTTATCCTGAAGATAACCCTACAATCCAAGCTCAGTGATGTGTAGCGTTAAGGCCCTGGCTTGGCCCCAAGTCTGGTTATTGGGGGCATGAGATTGTGTCTTACTTTTTTCAATAAAAGTGACCAACCTTTTTACTGTTTAAGCACCAATGTGCCTCAAAATCCTTTAGATTGTCAATGGTAATATACAGGGGTTGGACAATGAAACTGAAACACCTGTCATTTTAGTGTGGGAGGTTTCATGGCTAAATTGGACCAGCCTGGTAACCAGTCTTTATTGATTGCACATTGCACCAGTAAGAGCAGAGTGTGAAGGTTCAATTAGCAGGGTAAGAGCACAGTTTTGCTCAAAATATTGAAATGCACACAACATTATGGGTGACATACCAGAGTTCAAAAGAGGACAAATTGTTGGTGCACGTCTTGCTGGCGCATCTGTGACCAAGACAGCAAGTCTTTGTGATGTATCAAGAGACACGGTATCCAGGGTAATGTCAGCATACCACCAAGAAAGACGAACCACATCCAACAGGATTAACTGTGGACGCAAGAGGAAGCTGTCTGAAAGGGATGTTCGGGTGCTAACCCGGATTGTATCTAAAAAAACAAAAACCATGGCTGCCCAAATCACGGCAGAATTAAATGTGCACCTCAACTCTCCTGTTTCCACCAGAACTGTCCGTCGGGAGCTCCACAGGGTCAATATACACGGCCGGGCTGCTATAGCCAAATCTTAGGTCACTCATGCCAATCCCAAACGTCGGTTTCAATGGTGCAAGGAGCGCAAATCTTGGGCTGTGGACAATGTGAAACATGTATTGTTCTCTGATGAGTCCACCTTTACTGTTTTCCCCACATCCAGGAGAGTTATGGTGTGGAGAAGCCCCAAAGAAGCGTACCACCCAGACTGTTGCATGCCCAGAGTGAAGCATGGGGGTGGATCAGTGATGGTTTGGGCTGCCATATCATGGCATTCCCTTGGCCCAATACTTGTGCTAGATGGGCGTGTCACTGCCAAGGACTACCGAACCATTATTGAGGACCATGTGCATCCAATGGTTCAAGCACTGTATCCTGAAGGCGGTGCCATGTATCAGGATGACAGTGCACCAATACACACAGCAAGACTGGTGAAACATTGGTTTGAAGAACATGAAAATGAAGTATAACATCTCCCATGGCCTGCACAGTCACCAGATCTAAATATTATTGAGCCACTTTGGGGTGTTTTGGAGGAGCGAGTCAGGAAACTTTTTCCTCTACCAGTATCACGTAGTGACCTGGCCACTATCCTGCAAGAAGAATGGCTTAAAATCCCTCTGACCACTGTGCAGGACTTGTATATGTCATTCCCAAGACGAATTGACGCTGTATTGGCCGCAAAAGGAGGCCCTACACCATACTAATAAATTATTGTGGTCTAAAACCAGGTGTTTCAGTTTCATTGTCTAACCCCTGTATGTACTTGACTGATAGTAGTATATGTAATAAGAGTCCATTTCTTTAGGTCATCCTCCCAATCTTGGAACAATGAAGATGCAACTATGCTTATATTCGTCCGGTTTAGGTTGTAGATGTTTGTGTTCCCACATGCTTTATTCTGTATTTGATCTGTGAGAGACTGTTTACATGTGAGAATGAAAGTCAAAAATTATTCACACAAAGCACCATTAGTCATTGGATAAGGCAAATAAGATTGTTTGAGTTGCTTGGTTTGAAAAGTTACCCCTTATAAGAAGAATAACATATATAGGAATGATGAAGTTACTTAGTTTGGAAAGTTGCAACATATGGGTATGCTAACACATACAGCATGTGTAGCATTATAGACCCATAGAAATTGGACTTTTTTGCATACATACGTACATCTTTCAGACTCTGACTCTGCAGTGGGCCTTCAACATGATGTTAGATTGAGCAATGATGGTCAAAACTCTTTCAGAACCACCAGGAGGTCACTCCCAGGATGGAGAGTTTTCTCTTCTGCACCAGATTTTATATGAAAAAACAAAGACAAAGTCTTGCAGAGATTCACTTAAAAATAGATGATGTGCTAAGGTTCAAAATAATTTCTTGAAACCACAGTCCAAACAGGGTAATGAGTCCTAGTCCTGAATCAGCTTCTTTGAAGGACAAAAGATATGTGTTTCTTGAACACAGTACAGTTCACCAGAGACTGACCAGTCAGTATGAAGTGGATTATGCAAGAAATTGCAAAGTCGATAGGGAAAACATTGTACATTTTGAAATACGTTGCTTCGTTTATAACTTCTAGGAGACAACACTTGTGCAAATGACCGTTGTTACAATAATGGCAGATTTTATATAACAGTTTCAAAGGCTAGAAAAATGTTTATTTTGAAAGGAAACCATCTTATTTTTTAGAAAGCTGCTCTAATTGCTATAAAAATTATCTATTTTAGATGAATCATGAAAATCAGTTGGTCAGCTAAAGTGGTTGGGAGAGTAAAGAGCCTACTTAAGAGAAAGGTCAAAATTATGAGGTGTGTGTCTCCACAATATCTACTAATTCTTCAGTGGTGGAGAGGATCCATAATAAAATATTTTTTTGGCAATACCTATTTAGTCGACTTATTTGGACTTTTTAATGGCACTTTTTTGCTTGGGACGTGAGGCATTTTGGGCTTTCTTTGTCTATTACCGGTGTTTTGCTCCTAGAATTTGTCATGGATGACTAAGCTTGAGGGGAAGAGAGAATGCATGTGTTTGTGTTTTGTGCACAAATCTGTTTACACATTTGGGAATGTGGGGGTGACTGGGCACACCATGCTCGCTCATGCTTGTGACTTATTAGTGCTAATTGGGGAGGACAGTTCAAAACAAGCACAAGCACAGAGGAGTGGTTGTCACACAAGCGTGATACAAGTGGAAAGAGGCAGGCAGTGCCGACTGCTTTTCACAGCTTCAGCCCTTCCCTTTTCCCAAACCCAGTCCTCCCTTCCACCCCCATCTCCTCCTACTCCTGGTTGTCCCTGGCCCCTGGGTTGGCCAGGCAGACTGGCCACAGAGTGGGCTCTTTGTCTAGACCCAGCCATTAGCAGTCAGCGGACTTCAGAAATGTGAGCAGGACAAGGCAGTGGACAGAGGCGCAGACAGAAACACGGCTGTTTGAGACACTTAGGAAGTCAACAGCTGACGGAAGGGCCAACACAAAGAGGGAGCTGCTGATGGATGGGGAACGTGATCAGCATGGAATATAGGCTTACCTCCCTTTGCCCATGCACTTCAGGTTGTTCATACACAAATATCAACATTGCAACTCAGGCACATAAACATACTTGAAATGTCTCTAAGGAATGAAGCACACAAGACTGCACCCATCAATGGCTCCATTAGCCGGTGAGGAAGATGCCACCGCTGTATGATAGGCAGGGCATTCCCTCTGCCCCGAACCCTCTAGTTAATGATGAATCAACTGGTGGTGCTGCGACATTAAGACCTCTCCTCGGTATCTGCTCCCTACAATTATTCAAGGACCATGTTTTTTTTTTTTTGTTCAAAGATGCTAATTCCAACAATTATTTAGTGCCATAATAGCTGCAATTATATTCTGCACAAACTGAAATAAGGTATAAGCACCAATTAGTAACTGGTCATTATCTTAAGCATTTGGTTCAGAAAGAGTGAAGTAATAGGCAACCATTCAGTAACCTCGTACTGAAAAAATAAAAATGACTCCATAGTTCCTAGTAATTAGTGGAGCTTGTTTGCCTTTACTCTTTAAAGCAGGTTGTACAGTCAGTAACCTGCTTTACTGCTTATTATTTGCAGTCACATTGTGCTATTAGAGTGGCAGTTTTGCTATTAATCGGCAGTGTGAGGGTAGTGCAACATATAATTATTCTTCCTACTGCTATTACAAGAAAGTTATTCAAGAAATGGACACATAAAGAGCGCACAGTAAGTCAAATTCCAAACACATGTTTTAATGCTTTACTGAAATGGAGGGATTTCATCACAATAACAATGGAAAATTCTGGAATATATAAGAAAGCTCCATGTTCAGTTGGTATATAATGGCGATGGCCTGTATTCTGGATCCTGTGTGTGTGCTTTCTCAAAGACCATGACAGCGAGGATCACAAGAGCAGTATCAAAGCCCTTGGCCACCATTCGAAATGTCTTCTCGCAGCAGGAGGTTGTGGGATTGTTGTCGGTGTCCCGGCTCTCTTTGAATGTCAGTCTCACTAACAGGGCAGTTTGGGGGCTACATGGCATCTCTGACAGCATAGCCACACTTTTACCCCGCTTTCTTTTTCCCCCTCAGAACAGCGCCTCTTAGTGGTAAAGAAGCTGATAGGCATGAGCTATTGAAATGCTTTGTAACTAACTATAAGAAAAATATATCACATCCACGCTTGCACTGGTGGACCTCTGGTCAAAGTGTTTTATTTAGCCTAGGGTATGCCTTGATTTTTTTGAGACAAGACCTAAACACTCTAAACTCAACATGTTGCTGAGTATGGGGACAGCTGAGCACAACAGCTTCAGTCATAAATAAAGCTCACCCCAACACATTGGACCTGCTTAATAGATGTTTAACTAAACCCCCTCATTGGAAACAGTTTGACCCCAGTTTACTAAAACACAATGCGAGAACTCCCCGAGGATTAGGCCCTGACCTTACTAGGGAACGGAGGGAATGGCCCATACTGGTTATAAAGGAGGCTGCCATTGTGCTGTCCAGGCATGGGGGAGGACAGTGCAAGGGAGATACATGCCAGTGGGTGGAGACAGCCTTGTTGTAACGACATCTTGATGGAGCATCTTTCCCACCCACCGGAGCAGCACCAGCTCTGTATGTATTTTAATGAGGCTTTGTGTCTGCCCACATACAGCCAACCTACTGACAGGGAACGTGTTAGCAACATGCTCTCCCTTTGTCTCAGCACCCAATCATATAATCGACCGGTTGCTGGATTTATTTCCTCAACTCTGTGTGTGTCCATTTGTGTGGGGATGTAAATAGTGCAAATGACCTTTTGCAGACAAGGTGGTGTATAGTTGGCATTAGTTGTAAAGCTACTTAGGAGCTTTAGTGACTGCCTCAACAGCCCCCTTTTACACATTTTTAAAAAACTTTAGTCTATCCTGATAATTAATTTGCCTTTAATGTTTTTAAATTAAAATAATTCAAATTTCTAAAGCATGGCAGGGCGTTTCAGCTGAGAATAAAGCTAATTTGGAGTATTTTTATTTTCTTATATGACCGGGCTTAAGAGGACAATTGTATGCCAGGATGCAATTCAGATTTTATTTCCTTGGTTACTGACCTTGATCAGGGAACTAGAGGGCCCGAGCCTCTCCAGTGTCTATTGTAAGCTCCAATAGAATGTTAATGAATCGGTGCTGAATATTAAACTGCAGACTCCCCTATTCAGCACCCAGTCAGACTGCTGAGGCATGTTGAGTGCCTTGGTGGCTAGACGTTCAGAGTCTGCTGCTGACTGGAAAAATGATGGGTGAGAGTACTGAAGCTCTTCCATCTATTTGTATCAGGGCGAGTGTTTTCTTTCCTGCAAAAGATGGAGGGATCAAACAGATGAAGGAACAGGGTTTGGAGCTTGGCGAAGGTGTGTAATTTGCAGATACAGTATACACAAGGCCTGGAGGGGTGTCACTTGGCCCACAATCGGATGCTTTGTGAGAGCACAATGGTTGATTTAGGGCACGCCCGGTGTGCTGGCCCTCCTCGCCGGCCCCGGAAGTGCTTCATTTTGTTTGGAGGACAGCTGCATGGTTCCGTTTGTCTTTGCTCGCCTCCTGATTGGATTGGCATGCTTGAGAAAAAGGCACGAGTACTGATTGTTTCAGACAGAACCTGGCACGGTATCAGCCCCAAGGACTGTTTATTGGGGAAGAGACTGAATAAAATCAACAAAGAGAACCAGGAGCCAACAGTGGGCCTGGAAATGTAAATCTTTAAAGCAGCTCCAAGCCTCCATGAATTACAAACAGCAACAGAATACTCACCTCTCTAGTGCCACCTCAATCCATGGCTTTTGTTGTCAAGTATTGATTTCTAACTGAGCCAGAATGGGCAGTGTAGTTCCTGCACATTCTGAAATAATAATCATAAAATTAAGTGTTTAATTGTATTTTTTCTTTTTCTTGTTACTGTATTATTCTACAAAGATTGAGAATACATAGCTAGGACAAATCAGAGATAGTATAAACATGTATGTTTTTACACTAAAAATGTGTACTGATGATAAAACACCTGTGTAATGAAACGTATAGTTCCATTGCAGAATTTTCTAAAATCTAAAGAAAAAATTGCTTATTCTTCTTTACTTTCAAATGAGTTGTCGAAATCACAAGAGGCACAAGAATCGAGGATATCTGCTGGCATTGGTAGACACTACGGCAGACAAGAGACTTCTGAAAGATTTCGGCATAGACCATGAAGCATTTTAAGGAATTCCAGGAATTTCATTCCAGTCCATGATGGTTTTCTTTAGGAACTTCTTCCATGTGTTCTTTCTTTGCCAAATGTTCCTGAATTCCAACTCAGTGTTTTCATATGCATGTCAAACATTTTGCTGCAGCAGTACAGAACACCCTTCAGTAAAAACCCTTCAAGGGAAATTAACAACTCTGAAAGAAAAAGAAAACTAAGTACTAAAAAGAACTCTGATTAGCTGCCTTTTGCCTGATCTGATGTCACAAGAGGCATATACACAAGGGAGCCTGTTTTGGCATAGTAGAGTTTATCTTAATTAAATAACATTTTTCAACAAAATAATAAGGCAAATAGGAAAACTGACTATTACATGTTGTGTAGGTGCCCCATTGAACTCTAATGTGAGTTTGATGAATTTTACATCAAAGTTTGATTTGTAGCTTAAAAATTAGAGTGTGGCACAAAAATAAACGCAGATGAATTTGAATAAATCTAAATTGGCCGTGCAGTTCCAGCAGTATCTATTTATCTATTAAATGATGCGCAACATTTAATGTCACCTGCTGACAAGCTGAGAAGAGTTTCACCTTGCATTTGGTCTCTAAATGGAAAAACGGGGTTATCCTTTTTGAGGTTAGATGAATAGAACAGATCCCACAATTCATTTATCCATGCCTATTTCTTTCATTTTTCTTTTTTTTCTTGGCCCTGCATTGAGTCGCTCTATACAAGGATGAGTGAGTTGTGGCCTCGCGCTAGCCTCCATCTCCCTGAAAGAGGACGTGGAGAAAAGGCAGCAAGTAAACAAAAAACACATCTTGGAGTTGCTTTTCCTTGCCTCTCCATCCTACTCATTCTGAAGCAGCTGCGCAAAGAATGTCAAAAATTCAGAGTGCCCTCTTTTTATATAACTCTCTGTCAAGTATTTCTTTTTTTCCCTTCCTGTTCAGATGGAAACCAATGTCTGATGACACATCAGAGGTTTTCTAAAACAACCCAGACAGAACAGGTGAGCAAAAAGTAAAAGAGAGGGGGTGTGATGTGTGCTCGTCTGTATTTATTCCCCTCTGTGCACGAGCATTGTGTGTCTGTGCACCCATGTGTGTGCAATGACTGGTTTTAGGCAACCAATGTGAGAATGGTGCAGATGTCGGTGCAGCGGCTTGTTCAGCATCCCTCAAAAAGAAGGGATTTTCCCCCTTTGTTTCAAATTTCACAGGCTGTCCAAATGGGTGCAGACATGCTTTCAAAAATAAATAAATAAATAGATGTATCAGTGGCCAACATCTGCAGATTATGATTAGCATTTGGAGACTGCGTCCGTGAATAAGATTTGGATGCCGACAGTCTTTCTTTACGAGTGCGACTCCCATTTTGGGAACTAAAAGGGTAACGCTTTGTCCTTAAATAGGCTACAATTTGGAAGGAGAAAGGAATCCTCTTCTCTCTCGCTCCCTCTTGCTCGTTATGATGTGCTGTCTGAACAAGAAAGAAACACTGTTAATTGTGTTGAATATGAATAACTGTATTTGGTTAACCAGTTTCAAAGGAAATTGGCCCAAAGGAACTTCTTTTCCTCTTATTCCTCCTACTGTCTGTCTTTTTCTTCTTCTCCCTTTATCAAGATTTTCCCTTCCCTGTCTAATTTTACACTGAGCGAGCCGGCTGCTTTAGTGCGGCTGCATTATCTTATGTATTCAGCTTTCAGCTCCTCTCCCTCTCCCGATGAGGCGAGGCTTAATTGGGCTCCGGCTTTAAAGTCTGTAGAGCTCTCCACTTGCTCATAGTAACACATTCAGGGGCTGCTCATTCACTTCGAGTATGTGTTAGATGTACAAATATTATTTACTTTTATACTCCAAATCAAAAGGCACACACTTCCTGTCTCTCTTCGCACAGTCCGCGCAGAAGAATTCACAATTTAATTCATGTCGGGGTAATATTTTTAATCCCCTACCAATCACTGTTGACCCCTTAATACCCCTCAATACAGTCTGGTTTTCATTTAGGTCGGGCCGATTTTTACTAATTCCGATGTTTTAAGGACACATTTCAAGGACTAGAACACAACAAAGAAAATAAAACTGTACACCTGCTGCAGGTTTTGTAATGGAGTTTTTTTTTGTTTTGTTTTGAGTCCAGCAGAATATAAGAAAATTAAAAGGAAAAAATTGGCTGGTGCCAATCTCCAGTCAATTGATTGGTCCATCTCTAATTATTCTGCCTATTTTTCT
Source organism: Crenichthys baileyi (assembly GCA_036173005.1). NCBI lineage: Eukaryota > Metazoa > Chordata > Actinopteri > Cyprinodontiformes > Goodeidae > Crenichthys > Crenichthys baileyi. The sequence continues at coordinate 288,320 of JAHHUM010001801.1, forward strand.
ATTATTGGATAAATACTACCAGTTTATTTTATCAGTGTATAAGAAAATGCTGCAAGGTTGCAGCAAATTAATTATTTAAAAGGATTGTTTAGTTACAATGTAATGTCATTCTTGGTGAGAACAATTATTAAAGACAATAATTAGTGTCTTGGGCAGGTCAGTTTTACAATCAATTGTCTATTATTGTTTTGAAATGTAACATAAAGCATTCTTTGAACACAGACTATTTTGTTTTAATGTCGATGGAATCTTAAAAAAAACAAATCATATTATTGCTTTAATATTAGTAGGCTTTAATGCTGATGTTTTTTTTTTAGTGTGAAGAAAAAATGTATGATATAATTAAAATAGATACAGAAGGCAGAAGTGGAAAATTAAGGTTTCACTGCTTGAACATCAGGCAAAGAGAATGACTTTGTACAGACACTCCTGCATTCCTCACAACTAAACAACCTGAGCAATTAGCTGCACCATTAGAGCCTGGAGAAGGGGAAAGGAGCTGTTAAGAGAAACACACTGGAAAGAGGAGGAGAGGGAGTGAGAGTGTCAGAAACAGAGCGAAAACTTGGTGGCTCTTGTTCCACAGTGCAACCACAGTGCTGTTATGTGGAGTGTCTTGGAGCTGCACGCCGGCGAAGTCGGGGCCGTTTCGAGCTGGAGCTGATGAACTGCAGATGAACAATTTCGCACTTCGCTTAAGACATGAGCTTGCAGACAAACTCCTCCTCATTAGTTTTTGTCCCTCAGCTAGGGTGCCAGGCGCAGGAATAAATGAGACCACTATCAGCGTCCGCCTTGATAAGCCGCCTTATCTCATTAGGTTCCACATCAAAGTTAATCAGTGATGGGAATAGTAATTGGCCGACTAGACAATGCCACAGATCATGGGGCTTTTGTAGTGTATGTCATCTCCAAAACATCAGCAGGCTGGGGCTGGAAGATAGGGTGCATCTGCTGGGGGGAGAAGGAAAGAGGAGCGTGAGTGGGGGGTGGAGGGGTGTGGGGTGTGGGAGTGAGAGCTGGGAGTGAGTGTGCATGATGAGGAGCAGGGGGTGCGAGAGACAGCGAGAGGGAGAGAAAGAGAGAGGGGATGAGAGGGGAAAGGAGTAATGGCAGAGGCATAACAAGCAAGCTGCTCAGAATTAATGAGCTTACTCAATAAGAAAAGAATAACCAATCAGTGTGTGTTGGGCAAATATAATTTGGGAATAATTGCTTGATTGCTTTTCTATAGTAGGCTGATTTGACCACACACAAGAACTGAGAATTAAGATGTCAAGACAAGAATTAATTTGGCAAGCGAGGGCACACAAATGTTCCTCTCGCTCCCCACTCAGGCGGCTTGGAAGGCAGCCGTTGCCGCGAGTTGGAGCGGACTAATGATGAAAACACAGTGGTAGATTGAGTATTCATTTCGCCATCTCTGTTTTACATAAAGAGAGCCACGGCTAATGCCACAGATGTTGGGATATCACACAGAAAAAAGTGTGTGTGTGTGCTAAAACATTTAATTGGCATTTTTGCATATTCCACTCCATTGTTGATAGCTAGTTGCAGCTGATTGTTCAGTTGGTCCCCTCATTGATTTCAGCAGGTTATTTTTTTCCCATGCGTAACTGTCTGGGGATTGTAATTGGTTCGTTTTGACGCTTTCCATTCCCAAACAGTGCTTATTTCTGAAGTCTTCTCTTGTCTCTCAATTGCCAATTCAGGGAGGCTTAGAGTGTGTCTTTCATTACCCGCTACCTGCTTTAAGAAATCAGTCTCGACCTCACTCGCACACACTTGGCGCGGAGGCAATGAGGAAATGTTTTTGTCCTCTAACAAAGTGCCGGTGGTCAGAGTAAAACATTAGAGAATAACTGACAAGACTATGGTGAGAGAGAAGAGCAAAACGACACCCACCCTAGGACCCTAATGGCCAGCTGCACCCTGTTAATGAACCCCCCCCCCCCCCCCACACACACACCCCACACACACACACACACACACACACACACACACACACACACACACACACACACACACACACACAAGAGCCTTTTCCCTTCCAGGACACTGTATAAGGTCTGCAAATGTACAGTTTATTAATAGTAATCATGCAGCATGATGAAGGATTTGGAATAGATTTGGCCAACTCACAGTCAATTTGGTTCAGAATAAGAAATGCATCCCAGCCTGACTGCATGCATATGAATCACCACATATATTTGCTCCCACATGTGTCTGGTACTTAGTTCCAATTAGGCTGAAAACACAGCCACTGTGACGGAGGTTGCTCACACCATCTCAGTTATCACTTCTCTGCAGGTACCTACTCATTTTCCATACGCAGGCGTGTGTGTGTGTATGTCTCAGCATGTGTATGTCCATGTTCATTGACATTATTTGAGCAGTGAGGTAAGTAAAGGGAATAAATAAGCAGGCAGAGGTCCTGTCATGATGGTGTTATTACCGCCCAGGGTTTGCCTGCAGCATTATGAGGACAGGCACACTGCCATATCCCTCACTGTCAAATCCACACTCACTTGCACACATACTAGGGATGTTGGGCACATGCTCTAGGTAAATTTGCTTTGATCCGCATTGCACCTAATTGAGTCACAGGCAATGCCTCTATTCTAACATCAAGGAATTTAAAAATGATAGATTATTTCACGTGGGGATTAAACCTAATTTTCCTGAGTTACACATTAACCTATTAGGTTGATTCATCTGCATTGCTAATGCTCTGGAGTAGACAGCTGTCAGTGCCCTGCGAAAAAAAAAACATGATCGTGCAATCCTTGAATGAGTGATCCCTTTGCCGATTAGTGGCAGTGAACTTCGCTGAGCCCAAGTGATAAGGCTGCAAAATTCCCAAGTTGCCAATAGCTCAGAAAATTATCAGACTGTAGGCAAAGGAGAAATTGTGCCTTCCGGCTCAGGGGCTTCAATCCAGGGTTTGCCCAGATTGACATTATTTAAAGCTATGGAAATAGGCTCTGGCTATCTGGAGGATTGCTAAAATAAGAAAATTTCCAGCAACATTTATGAATACGCTGACAGGAGACGATGGGTGGCAAAATACATATAGATATATATGCTCTGCACATTCTCGAAAAAGCAATTTTAGAGTAATTTCACGATTTTATGATCCAATCTAGGGAAATGAATAAACAGATATGTACGGAGGAAAAACTCATATGGCTGTAACATTCTTAGAGGACCTCAGACATCCTTACTGAGAAACTACTTTAACAGGGATCACTATGAACTCCATATGTTGACCATTTGCATTGTTTTTTAACCTTATGCAGCAGAAATGGATGACAATTCCTATTCATGGCTACTGATGTTAAGCGTGGACATGCTGCCATTGTGATGTCTATGTAATGGGTATGATGTGCGAAGCATGATTATAATGTTTTTCTCAGTATGTTTGTCTTAGTAAATTTATTTCTAGTGAGGTTAATGATATGAAACTATCACCAAATTGAATACCTCATAGAAAAGCCTTTTTTTGGTAATGACAGCTTCAAGAGGTGTCCTGTATGGAAAAACTAGTTCCATGTATTGCTGATGTGTGATTTTCATCCACCCTTTCACACAAACTCCTCTGATTATACTTTGGCCTACTTTACCATTAAAAGTCTTGCAAGGAGCACCTAGCCATGGCCAGTTTATGGTGAAATTACGTTCTTTCCACTTCTTGATTAATACCCAACAGTGCGCACTGTGAAATTCAGTTCAGTTCAGTTTATTTATATAGCACCAATTCAAAACAAATGTCATCTCGATGCATTTTAAAAGATGAACAGAACCAATTTATGTACAAAAATATCTATAATCAAAGCAATTTAATCATAGAGACTGATTAAAATTCAGAATTCATTTAGCTACACACATTGTAATTCAATCCTAGTTAAAATACAATGCTTTGATATTCAGTTTATTTCACCTATTGGAAAAAAAAATCTATCTATAGAAACCCTTAAACTGCCTTGTTCCTTATAGATTCCTTATAATGAGTGAGTATATGAAGACAGTGGAGGGGAGTAATTCACTTTTAACAGGAATAAAGCTCCAGCAGAACCTAAAGCTATCTGCCACCAACAATCTGTGGTTTGAGACACATAAAAAACAGAAAATAGGGACGCAGTGGTCCAGGAGCACTTCCTATGTTACAGTATTCAGATGTTCAGAAATACATCTGCAACCAAAGCCATCGGTGTGTTTTACAACAATAAGGTGTGAGGGTCTTGACAAAGTTGCTTTCATCCATCATGACACGAATCTCCTGTAATACCTTGATAATGAGAAACCTTTACATTGAACATCAATTAGGACCAAACCAGCCAATATTAATTGACAATGATAGAAAGCAAGTTTGATTCTATATTTTGGCAGATTTCAGCTATTCTGTTGGCCTTTTGTGCTATTTTACAGCTTCTTTACTTAATGTGCTAAAAACTGATTCCATGTGACATTTAATTTATTGCACATAACCAAATTTATGGCAGTATTTGTTTTGATTTCTTTGCATGTGTGGATTACTTGGGTTGGTGTGAATTTCATGTCAGTGGTAGCATTTTTCTGAGATAAATGTTGACATGATCAGTACTTATTTTCCCTGTTGCACAGTCACTGGTTAGTAAAATGAATCCATGTATTTAGTAGATTCAGCAACGAAGCAGTATGATTGTTGGTGTTTTCATCCCTTTTTAGTATGCATAAGCACTAGTATATAGCTGCAATTCTCCACTGCTAAAAATGAGTCTGCAGACTGATCAACAAATGCATTTGCATGCTTTATAATAAAGCATGTATGTGTGGATGGATGAGCAAAGTGTGTTTCTGTCTTTAAATGTGAATGTGTCTGTGAGTGGATGAGTACGCTATCATCTCCCGTGAAAATGTGAATGTAGGGTGGAACACCGCCCCTGAGAGCCCATTTAAATGAGCACATCAATTGCTGGGCAGCCCCTTGTGTTTCCAACCTTGGAGGGGGACACTGTTATGCACACGCTCCACCCATGATGTGTCTGTGGTGTTTTAATGGCGAGCAGAAAAATAATACTGGCTTCCTGTTTACTAATTTTTTAAAATTATTTTTAATTATCAATTTTCCAGTTTTTGCTTAAGCATCATGCAAATTGCTACATATGCGAATCTCAGGTGTGTGTGAATATGGGACTGGACACTTCAGCCTACCTAATGGATACAACTTCATTGGATGTAGTCATTATCATGAATGTTCAAGAGTGATGTGGCCTCAAATTATCACAATAGATCCCGGACCATTCTCACCCACTGTTTAATTATGCAGGGGTGTTGTGCACAACGCATCATACCCCGACAAATCTGTGTTGCCAAGTTGAATTGATTTTATCCTATTTGTGAATGTTTAACCAAATCTATCATTGCCCTGCATGCTACAGGTAATCGTTACAGGTCCAATCATAGCTGAAATGTAAGACCAAATCTCCAAATAGAGATAAAAGTTAGTAAAAAGGCCTGATATGGTGCTCAGTTTAGTTGTTGCCAATCAGTAACCCGGTGGCTGTATCCTTAATGTGGGGAGTCCCAGAGCACAAAGGCTAATCAATGTCATGGTGGAAGCGGAGAATCCCCTGGCCCACCCTATTTGACTTAACTGCTCCGTTTGTGCTCCTACTGATCCTGTGGTCTTTGTGTACATTGTAATGAGTGCTGACATAATCCTGCGGATTTTCCTGCAGGCCAAGCCTTCGCCGCCCCCACCAGGCCGGGAGCTTCTACCCCAATCCAGGAGGGCTGCCAAAGGGGAGAAAGGCAGAATCACAATGAACCCCCGACCCCCATGAGATACTTACATTTAGGGATGGTTTGAAGCTCGCTGTGATTGAGCTCGTAACCCGTTTTAATCCTATTAACACCAGGCAACAAAAGCCAAATCTGCTACAGGACAGGCAAGGCTGGTGTTGAGGAAAGAAAATGTGTCTAAACTGAAGTGAGATAATTTTCAGATAATTTTTTGCAGCAAAAAGATGTGCAATTGAAAAGCTTCCTTTTAGTTTCTTTTTTAGATTGAAAAATCACAGAGTAAAATACACAAAAAAAAAACATTTTTTGGCTGAGCCAGTTTCTAAAAGCTAAGACCACCAACAGCTACTCTCAAAAGCCTCTTTCATAAAATAGTTAACTCAGAAACCCGCAAAGATGAGCTACATCGAACCATTCATAAATCACAAATAAAGCCAATAATATCCTGCTCACATGCAAACTTTCAAAAATCAAGCTAACATTGTGGAATCAAAGGAGGTGTGGAGAGGAACTGTGCACTCACCAGCCACCTTATTAGTTGTATCCTACTAGTACTATGTTGTACATTCAACTATCAAAAATTTCATTACTGAGAGACAGCCTCAAGCAGTTGCCGGAGATTTGCAGGGTACACACCCATGATGCAAATGTCCTGTTACAGCATATCCCATAGTCTTAGATCGTGATGTGGTGATTGTGGAGGCTACTGGAGTCCAGTAATATTCAAGAAACCAGTGTGAGAAGTGTTGAGCTTTGTGACATGGTGCATTATCCTTTTGGGATTAGCAATTAAAAGAAGGGTACCCTGTGCTCATTAAAGGATGCATATGTACAGCAAAAATACTTACAGTGCCTTGCGAAAGTATTCGGCCCCCTTGAACTTTTCAACCTCTTGCCACATTTCAGGCTTCAAGCATAGAGATATAAAATTCTAATTTTTTTGTGAAGAATCAACAACAAGTGGGACACAATCGTGAAGTGGAATGAAATTTATTGGATGTGTCAAACTTTTTTAACAAATAAAAAACTGAAAAGTGGGGCGTGCAATATTTTTCGGCCCCTTAACTTTCATTGCAGCAAACTCATTCCAGAAGTTCAGTGAGGATCTCTGAATGATCCAATGTTGTCCCAAATGACTGATGATGATAAATAGAATCCACCTGTGTGTAATCAAGTCTCCGTATATATGCACCTGCTCTGTGATAGTCTCAGGGTTCTGTTCAAAGTGCAGAGAGCATCATGAAGACCAAGGAACACACCAGGCTGGCCCGAGATACTGTTGTGGAGAAGTTTAAAGCCGGATTTGGATACAAAAAGATTTCCCAAGCTTTAAACCTACCAAGGAGCACTGTGCAAGCAATCATATTGAAATGGAAGGAGTATCAGACCACTGCAAATCTACCAAGACCCGGCCTTACCTCTAAACTCTCATCTCGAACAAGGAGAAGACTGATCAGAGATGCAGCCAAGAGGCCCATGGTCACTCTGGATGAACTGCAGAGATCTACAGCTGAGGTCGTACAGTGCACAAATCTGGCCTTTATGGAAGAGTGGAAAGAAGAAAGCCATTTCTCAAAGATATCCGTAAAAAGTCTCGTTTAAAGTTTGCCACAAGCCACCTGGGAGACACATGTGGAAGAAGGTGCTCTGGTCAGATGAAACCAAAATTGAACTGTTTGGCCACAATGCAAAACAATATGTTTGGCGTAAAAGCAACACAGCTCATCACCCTGAACACACCATCCCTACTGTCAAACATGGTGGTGGCAGCATCTTGGTTTGAGCCTGCTTTTCGTCAGCAGGGACAGGGAAGATGGTCAAAATTGATGGGAAGATGGATGGGGCCAAATACAGGACCATTCTGGAAGAAAACCTGTTGGAGTCTGCAAGAGACCTGAGACTGGGACGGAGATTTATCTTCCAACAAGAAAATGATACAAAACATAAAGCCAAATCTACAATGGAATGGTTCACAAATAAACGTATCCAGGTGTTGGAATGGCCAAGTCAAACTCCAGACCTGAATTCAATCGAGAATCTGTGGAAAGAGCTGAAGACTGCTGTTCACGAACGCTCTCCATCCAACCTCACTGAGCTCGAGCTGTTTTGCAAGGAAGAATTGGCAAGAATTTCAGTCTCTTGATGTGCAAAACTGATAGAGACATACCCCAAGCGACTTGCAGCTGTAATTGCAGCAAAGGGTGGCGCTACAAAGTATTAACGCAAGGGGGCCGAAAAATATTGCACGCCCCACTTTTCAGTTTTTTATTTGTTAAAAACGTTTGACACATCCAATAAATTTCATTCCACTTCACGATTGTGTCCCACTTGTTGATTCTTCACAACAAATTAGAATTTTATATCTCTATGTTTGAAGCCTGAAATGTGGCACGAGGTTGAAAAGTTCAAGGGGGCCGAATACTTTCGCAAGGCACTGTAGGTAGGGTGTGGCAGTTGAGTGTTGCAAAAGTGGTATTAAAGGACATAAAATGAGCTAAGACAATAATCCCTATACCAATACATTACTGCTACCAGCCTGAATTATTTATAAAAGGCAGGATGAATCGATGTTTTCATGTTTAGGCTAAATACAGACTTTACCATTCTTCTTTTCAGGTTCTTTTTGGTGAACCTTTGTAAATTGTTTCCTCTTCTTAGCTGACAGAAGTGGCACCAAGTGTGGTTCTGTGGTGCCGTAATCTATCTGCTTCAAGGTTTAATGTGTTGTACCTTTATAGATGGTATTCTGTATGTCTTGGTTGTTACCCCTTCCCCTCTCTCTTCTGACCAATAAAAGAAGAGAAAGTATGAACACGGCATTTTCATAAACAAAAAGTGCTGCTCACTGGATATTTTTCCTTTCTCAGACCATTTGCTATAAACCTGACAGATTGTTGTATGTTCAGATCTAAGTAGATCATTAATTTCTGAAATACTCAGACCATCTGGCACCAACAACCCTGCCATGGTCAAAGCCACTTAAATCCCCTTTCTTCCTCATTCTGATACTCAGATTGCAAGATGCCCCTCCTTGAACCGCCACCTTAATGTGGTGGAGGGGTTTGAGTGCCTGAATGATCCTAGAGGCTATGTTGTCTGGGGCTTAAATGCTCCTGGTAGGGTCTCCCATGCCAAACAGGCTCTAGGTGATGGGTCACGTCAGAGAGCGGTGGCTGGGCCACTCCTCGCGGGGCCTGGCTGGGCAAAGCCCGAAGGAGAGACGCAAGGCCATCCCCCAGTGGGCCCACCACCTGCAGGGGGAACCGTGAGGGACCAGTGCAAAGAGGATTGGGCGGCAGACGAAGGTGGAGACCTCGGTGGCCCGATCCCCGGATGCTTAGGCTGGCTCTAGGGACGTGGAATGTCACCTCATTGGGGGGGAAGGAGCCTGAGCTTGTGCGGGAGGTCAAGAGAAATTGACTAGAAATAGTCGGGATCACCTCCACGCATAGCGTGGGCTCTGGAACCCATCTCCTCAAGAGGGAGTGGCCCACGGGGAGAGGCGGCAGGCTGGGGTGGGTTTGCTTGTTGCCCCCCAGCTCAGCCGTCTCGTGTTTGGGCTTACCCCAGTGGATGAGAGTGTCGCATCCCTGCGCCTTCGGGTTGGGGACAGGTCTCTGACTGTTGTTTCGGCCTACGGGCCGGGCGGCAGTGTGGAGTACCTGGCCTTCTTGGCATCTCTGTCGGGTGTGCTGGATAGTGCCCCTCCCGGGGACTCCATTATTCTGCTGGGGGACTTCAACGCCCACGTGGGAAACGACAGTGACACCTGGAGAGCCGTGATCGGGAGGAATGGCCTCCCCGATCTGAATCCGAGTGGTGTTTTGTTATTGGACTTCTGTGCTAGTCACGGATTGTCCATAATGAACACCATGTTCAAGCATAAGGGTGTTCATCAGTGCACTTGGCACCAGGACACCCTAGGCAGGAGGTCAATGATCGACTTTGTTGTTGTATCATCAGACCTTTGGCCGCATGTTTTGGACACTCGGGTGAAGAGAGGGGCTGAGCTGATCACTGATCACCACCTGGTGGTGAGTTGGATCCGCTGGAGGAGGAGAAAGCTGGACAGACTTGGCAGGCCCAAGCGCATAGTGAGGGTCTGCTGGGAACGCCTGGCGGAGCCCTCGGCCAGGGATGTATTCAACTCCCACCTCCGGGAGAGCTTTGACCAGATTCCGGAGGATGTTGGAGACATAGAGTCCGAGTGGACCATGTTCTCCGCATCTATTGTCGATGCTGCTGTCCGTAGCTGCGGCCGTAAGATCTGCGGTGCCTGTCGCAGCGGCAATCCCCGAACCCGGTGGTGGACACCGGCAGTAAGAGACGCTCTCAAGCTGAAGAAGGAGTCCAATCGGCTGTGGTTGGCTTGTGAGACTCCTGAGGTGGCTGAGAGGTAACGTGAGGCAAAGCATGCCGCGGCCCGGGCTGTGGCAGAGGCAAAAACCCGGGCCCGGGAGGAGTTCGGTGAGGCCATGGAGAAGGACTACTGGTTGGCTTCGAAGCGATTCTGGTAAACCGTCCGGCGCATCAGGAGGAGGAAGCAGTGCTTCGCCAACACTGTTTACAGTGGGGGTGGGAGGCTGCTGTCCTTGACTGGGGACATTATTGGGTGGTGGAAGGAGTACTTCGAGGATCTCCTCAATCCTGCCATCACGCATTCCCTGGTGGAAACAGAGGCTGGGGATTCGGGGTTAGACTCTTTCATCACCCAGGCTGAAGTCACTGAGGTGGTTAAAAAGCTCCGCGGTGGCAAGGCATCGGGGGTGGATGAGATCCGCCCTGAGTACCTCAAGTCTCTGGATGTTGTAGGGCTGTCACAGTTGACACGCCTATTCAACATTGCGTGGCGGTCGGGGACAGTACCTCTGGACTGGCAGACTGGGTTGGTGGTCCCCCTTCATTAGAGTGTTCCAACTACAGGGGGATCACGCTCCTCAGCCCCCCTGGAAAGGCCTACGCCAGAGTATTGGAGAAAAGAGTCTGGCCGATAGTCGAACCTAGGCTTCAGGAGGAGCAGTGTGGTTTTGTCCCAGCCGTGGAACACTGGACCAGCTCTATACTCTCTACAGGGTACTCGAGGGTTCATGGGAGTTTGCCCCCACATGTGTTTTGTAGACCTGGAGAAGGCATTCGACTGTGTCCATCGTGGTGCCCTGTGGGGGGTGCTCCAGGAGTATGGAATCGCGGGCCCTTTATTAGGGGCCATCCGGTCTCTGTACAAGCGGAGCGGGAGTTTGGTCCGCATTGCCGGCACTAAGTCGGACCTGTTCCCGGTGCATGTTGGACTCCGGCAGGGCTGCCCTTTGTCACCGGTCCTGTTTATAACTTTTATGGACAGGATTTCTAGGTGCAGCCAAGGGCCGGAGGGGTCTGGTTTGGGGACCAGTGGATTTTGTCTCTTCTTTTTGCGGATGACGTGGTCCTGCTGGCCCCCTCTGGCCAAGACCTACGGCATGCGCTGCCGAGTGTGAAGCGGCTGGGATGAAGATCAGCTCCTCCAAGTCTGAGGCTATGGTTCTCGACCAGAAAAGTGTGGCTTGTCCTCTTCAGGTTGGAGGAGAGTTCCTGCCTCAAGTGGATGAGTTCAAGTCTCTTGTTCACAAGTGAGGGAAGAATGGAGTGGGAGATCGACAGACGGATCGGTGCAGCTGCCACAATAATGGGGGCGCTCTGCCGGTCCATTGTGGTGAAGAGAGAGCTGAGCCGAAAAGCGAAGCTCTCGATTTACCGGTCAGTCTACGTTCCTACCCTCACCTATGGCCATGAACTCTGGTGTCATGACCGAAAGAACAAGATCCGGGTACAAGCGGCTGAAATGAGCCTCCTCTGTAGGGTTGCCGGGCACTCCCTTAGAGATAGGGTAAGGAGCTCGGCCATCTGGGAGGGGCTCAGAATAGAGCCGCTGCTCCTCCACATCGAGAGGAGCCAGTTGAGGTGGCTCGGGCATCTATGTCGGATGCCTCCTGGACGCTTTCCTCGGGAGGTGTTCCAGGCACGTCCCACCGGGAGGAAGCCCAGGGGACGGCCCAGGACACGCTGGAGGGACTATGTCTTTCTGCTGGCCTTGGAACGCCTTGGGCTCCCCCTGGAGGAGCTGGAGGAGGTGTCTGGGGAGAGGGACGTCTGGGCGTCTCTGCTGGGTCTGCTGCCCCCTGCGACCCGGTCCCGGATAAAGCGAAAGACGACGAGTATGTGTAGGAGTACGAGATTTCAAGATGCATTGATTTGCTGTCATCTGATTGGCTAGATTGCCGGTTGAATCAACAAATATTTTAACAGGTATGCCAAATAAAGTGTCAGAAAACTTCTATGCTACTCTTGACATTGTTGGTTATGTCGCCTTATAAGTTCTGCTTTATGACATCCTCGCAACTGAAGAAATTTCTCTTTCAGTCTCTTCCAGTTGTCGTTTTTTCTTGGCACACTGCAAAGACCTATCCAGTGTGTGGTAATGGCAAGAACTGATATGTGTTACACTATGACAACAGTTGTCCTAGAGCATTTTTATACACACTGGCTATCTAGTATCACAGACTGTTTGTAAATGCTTCATCACACTCTAGAGCTGGGAAGCTGACTCACTTCCATGTAAATCAACTGATATCGGGTTGACTTCAAGCTCTCATGCCACCTCGGTCCTTACAGAAAACATAGGGAGCAGGCAAAAAGGCATCTAAATTCCACATAATTGCACACAAGGGGCAACTAATTCAGCCAACATCTATCTCTGAGCTTAGATGACATGCCTCCAGAAGTAAATGGTGATAAATGTACAGCATAGTGCTGCACAGGAAGTGTGTCCAGTGTCTTGTGGGTGTTGCTACCTCAAGGTCAAAGAACAAAAACTGGGAGGCTCTCAATGCACTTTTGTTTGGGGTGCATCATGGGGTGAAGAGGCCAAGTATGTTGGTGGTCCTCGCCCCAGATGCATCAGAAAGAGAAGGGCTTTACACATCTAGTGTGACAGCTTAAAACCCACCATTGTTTGAAAACAAGTAGGGGATGACAGCACCCATACAGCCCTGGTGTGTTCTATAGCTAAACAGGATAGGATATGACTCTTAGAGAAGCCATAGGGTGAATGAACAATAAGTTGGATGAAGAATTAAACTCTGTGTTAGGAACACTGATACTTCAGTTATTGCAGTGCTGTGCTGTCTGTCTGTACTCTTGCTCTCCTTGTCTCATCCCCCTCCACTTTGCTCATCACGGCATCACTTTGTCATAATAGTGGTCTTATCCAGTAGGAAAAGCTATATATGTGATTATAATTGTCACTGTGGGGTCTAAGTGATGAAGTGAGATATGCCATTACAGCAGGGTAGTGTTTGACATGGATCATTAGAGGTAGAAGCCTTTAACAAAGATGCGTCAGGCCATGAACCAAAACTCCAAGGGGAATAGTGTGCACCCCTGCTTATTGCTCCGAGATCATTATTTAGACGGTGCAGAAAAAACCTGCTTCTTTGCTCCCCTCCCACTGGAGGTTCTCCTGCACAGTGTGGGAAGTGTGCATAATCAGTGAAGTGAGACATACGATTGGCTGACTGGTAAAGATCGACAGTGAGCTCCTGTGAACCTCTTGTGAGGTCTGCCCTTCACTGTTTCCAGGGCAAGGTCCTTTAAGTATCCTTCTCTGAGACAGGCCGCTCTTGTGGCAGCCTAGAATTCGTTTGTGTTTGGCTCTGACCTTTCCTATAATGAGTTCGCGTCATAACCATTGACCTAAAACAAATTCCGCAAAATGTTTTCCACTGCTGATATTCAGTTGGAAAAAAGAGAAAGTGTGAGCAAGAAAGCAGGAAATGGGAGAATCACACAGTGAGGGACCACATCGATGAGTGGGAGTGGTATTCTTCCTACCTAAAATTTCACTTTACAAGCATTTTAGCTGTTCGCTAATCAGGTAACAGCCTATCTCTGTTATGTGATGATGAAAGAGCTGTGTGATAGAGATCCTCAGATTTACATGTAATGCTTGCTGCCGCAGACATGAAACAGTGCCAACATCAATTGACTTACTAAAATAAATAAAAATAGACAAGTGAATAACAAACAAGATGTTAAAACTTTATATATATTTAATTGACAGGAAAAAAAGTTTATTGCAACATTTGTGCCAGTTTCTTGTTTAAATAAGACAGGATAAAAAAGTAACAAAAATGGGACTAATGTTTGTTCCCATCTGAATCTGCAATAAAAATATAAACATATACAGAAAGATTGTGGTAAGAAGGTCTAGCGTTAACTGGCACTTTTTCTTGACCTGAACATGATTAGGAGGAATTTAGGATCTGTTTTGTGGTCTGACTCAAAACTCTAAATTTTTGTGGGACATCATGGATGCTGGATCATTATGGCTTTAAAATAAATATCATCTGGATTATTTAAGATTATTATTAAATAGATAGATAAATAGATACAAAGTTTTGAACTCAGGTTATACTTTTGAACTAAAGGTCTTATATGAGTGATTAGCACAATTAGCGCACGTAACATTGCTAACTGTACACGTCATACTCTTTGTGTATTTCCTAGAGAATGCAGAACTTTACCTCAACTGTGAGATCTCCAAACCCAGCATAACGCATGACAGACAGAGGTTGAAAGCACGTAAGGATAAAACAAAGGAATGTTGCTGTAATATGCACAGCCCTCTTGTTATCTGCAAAGTTGGCTAAATGTTAATTTGTTGCTTTGCCATTTAACAAAACATCCCCAAGGCTGTAGAAATTGACATACTGTGACAGATGGCTCCTTTCTGAGAACAGCCTACATGTATCTGTAGAAAATAGTTTCTTTTTAAATAGCGTCTTACAACTGTTGTGCTTTCGCTGACTTAATTTTTAAACACCTTCCTCAAAACAGCTAGTTCTTCCCACAGTAACAAGCTTAACACTGAATATTGTTGTTGTTAGCACTGTTTATTTAGCATATTTTAGTTATTTTTTTCCATCATATTTGATGTACTTTGACCAAATTCTAACAAATTTCTAGCTACATTCCAGTCACCTGTAGTAGTTTCAGTTTTAATTTTAGTTTAGTTTTATTAGAGTGAATCTTACCACATTTTATTTTACTGAATTTACTTCAAGCTTAGCCGACTAAATATAATGATTTTAGGGCCTCTTGCCTCTTTAAGGAAAATAATTTCTTCATACATAGGTGAGGTCTAGATATAAAAGCTTTTTTAAGCTTTAATTGAATTACCTTTCTTGAGTCAAAAAAAAATTCTGGTTAGAATGCATTCTAACATATACATACTTCACATAACATTCTGAATGAAACATTGTGACATCAGAGCTAGCAGATTGTTGCATATCTGAAACTCTAAGTTATCGTTTCAAAAACTATAATGATCAGATATGTCAGACTGCCATTAGACATTGTACTGTAAAAATGCATACATGAAATGTATATATGAAATAATTTGACACTTTTTGGATAGCCACCATGTAGTCGCTAAATATGTAATTTTATTGTCCAAACATGCAAGAGGTTTAGGTGTATTTGGCTACATGTTCCACCTTTCCAAACAATTAAAATTACATTTCTGTCAGGATCTGTGCCATGTCTGTCTGTTTGGTGCTGTTTACTGTGCTTAGCCTCTAGATGGCGTGGAACCTGGAGGTTCCACTGCCAGAGTGTTGCCCTTAGTGGTACAAACTCAAGCCACATTACCTTTGCCTAAGACCTAGCCTTGTACTCTGGTAATTTTGTATCTTTGCTGCCTTGTAGGTTTAACCTGAACCTGACTTTGCTTTCTGCATTGAACCCTGCCTGGATTACCATCTTCTGGAAGGAAGTTCTAGTTCCATGAACAAAGACTCAAGCCTCTTATTGCTTCGTTGGATCATTCTGGTTGGCGGCCTCCTGTTTCCCTCGTTCCCTGGATCTCCTGCTGCGAACCCTGTCCACCCTCCCCCATCCACAGCACCGACTTCAGAGATTCTTGTTCCCACTAAACATCCTAACACGCCAGTATCCACCATCTCCTGTCTAACGGGTAAACAATCCCTTGGTCTCTCCACCCCCTCTGGCGGATCACCCAACCAACCCAGTAAGGCAGAATTATTAAGCATTTCCGATCCTGAGTTTTCCTTCGCTTACCGTTTTTTATTTTACAGTTGGTGTTCCAGTTCACTGCACATTTCCTGACTCTGTAAATAAACTCATTACCGTAAAACTCAGTCTCCTGAATTGCTTTCTGCATGTGGGTCAAATCTGTTTGAAACATTATGACAATTTCATCTCCAACATTTATACCTTGTTTTTACTATGTAACAAAAAAAAGAAATTTTCATTGTTTTTGTCATTCAACATTACTTTTAATATCTGTTTCATCTAGTTTTGACAGATATCAAAGTTGCTTAAGAAAACTATGCTGAAAATTTAACATTGGTTGTTAGCATGACCTGAGAGCGCCTGTTTGATTTTAAGAAAAATAGGATGTTTTATCTTATCATTCACTGGTCAGGGCTGATCTAACTGAAAATCGTCCAAGTTCATCTGTATAAAAGAGATCAGCGTGATCATGCATTCTCTATGCTGAAACCTTACTTAAATCAACTTTAATTACAATCTTAGTTTTTGTTTTTTATTGCTAGCGAGAATGGTTTGCTAAAATCAGAATTGGCTTTATTTGCCAAGTTTGTGCACACAAACAAGGAATTTGACTTCTGTTCCACTTTGCTCTCAATGTAGACACACCTCTGTGAAACTCCAGAAGTTTGCAGATGACACCACTGTTAGTGGACTGGTCCAGGACAATGATGAGTCTGCATACAGACAGGAGGTGAATCGGCTGGTACACTGGTGTGGTCAGAACCACCTGGAACTAAACCCACTCAAGACTGTGGAGATGATGGTGGACATTCAGAGAACACCACCCACATACCCCTATCACCATCCTCAACAACACTGTGTTGGCTGTGGACCACTTCAGGTTCCTAGGAACCACCAATTTTTGAAGCCTGAGATGGTCCTCAAATAGACAATGTCCGGAAGAAGGCCCAGCAGAGACAGTACTTCCTGAGGCAACCTAAGAAACACAACCTTTCACAGGAGCTGCTGGTCATCTTCTACACTGCCATAATTCAGTCTGTCCTGTCTTTGTCCATCTCAGTGTGGTTTGACTAATCCACACAACAGGACCGGTCCAGACTGCAACGAACAATCAGGGCTGTAGAGAGAATCATCAGGGCTGACTTTCCCTCTGTCCAGGTCTTATACAGGTCTAGGGTCATGAAAAGGGCAGCTAAAATTTCTGCACGCCCCACACCTCCTGCACGCAAACAGTTTAGGCTCTTAAGGTTAGGATTAGGGTTGTCTCTTGGGACAGTGTCCAGAGCATTGAATAGGTACCAGGAGACAGGTCAGAACACATGGAGGGGCCTGTAGGAGGGCTACAACCCTGCAGCAGGACCGCTACCTCGTACTTTGTGCAAAGAGGAACAGGAGATCAACTGTCAGGGCCCTATAAAATCACCTTCAGCAGGCCACTAATGTGCATGTTTCTACTCAAACTCCCAGAAACAGACTCCATGAGGGTGGTATGGGGGCCCAACATCCACATATAGGTTCCTGTGCTTACAGCCCAACACCATGCAAGACGATTGGGGTTTGCTAGGAAACACCAAATTTGGCAGATTCGCCATTGGCACCATGTGCTCTTCACGGATGAAAGCAGGTTCACACTGAGACGTGACAGAGTCTGGAGGACGTTATGCTGCTCGCAACATCCTCCAGCAGGACTGGTTTGGTGGTGGGTCAGTCATGGTGTGGGGAGGTATTTCTTTGGATGACCGCACAGCCCTCCATGTGCTAGCAAGAGGTGCCCTGACTGCCATAAGGTATTGGGATGAGATCCTCAGACCTATTGTGAGAGCATATGCTGGTGCAGTGGGCCCTGGGTTCCTTCTTATGTATGACAATGCTAGACCTCATGTGGCTGAAGTGTGTCAGCAGTTCCTGCATGATGAGGGCATTGATGTAATGGACTGGCCTGCCCATTCCCCGGACCTGAATCCAATTGAGCACATCTGGGACAACATTTTTCGGTCAATCCACCAACGCCACGTTGCACTACAGACTGTTCATGAGCTAACTGATGCTCTAATCCAGGTCTGGAAAGAGATCCCTCAGGAGCATGCCCAGGCTATATACAGGTAAGTGGAGGCCACACACACTACTGAGCCTCATTTAGACTTGTATTGAGGAATATTCAGTGACGTTAAATCATCCTGTCATGTTATTTTCCACTTTCATATTGAGTATGAACTCAAATCCAGATCTCCATGGTGTAATAATTTTGATTCACATTGATAATTTTTGTGTTATTTTCTTCTCAATCAATTCCACTGTGTTAATAAAAAAGTTTTTCAATGATAATATTTAATTAATAGGATGTGTTGTTTTAGTGTTCCCTTTAATTTTGTCAGCAGTATATATATATATATATATATACGTGTGCATGGCATTGATCTGAGCACTTTGACCGTTAAATGTTCAGCCAGAGGACAGAAACTGTCCCTGTGGTGGCTTGTTTTTGCAAATAGCGCTCTGTAGCTCCAATCCAAAGGTAAACGTCTAAACAGTTTGTGACCAGGATGTGTGGGATCTAGAAAAATAAACTATTAAAAAAACTATTAATTATGTTACTTAAACTCTACATAACATTTTACACTGTGTATTTTTTTGTGTAAAGGACCTCTGATGTACCACCTTGACAACCCTCTGGTACAAAGTTTATAAAAGAAGGAGTAGCTCTACCAGTTAAGATTGCAGATTGAACTACGGCGAGGTACGCTTGTAGGGACTGCACAGATATACTGGATATGGCCTCCTGGCTACGGGTGTATGATAAGCACTTATCTGTGTGCACCAAACGTACATATGCATTCAGAGTTCTGCTTTTGCCCTCATTTCTCCTCAAAACACGCTCTGCAACCCCCAATGATACAAACTCCCTGCTTATGCACAAGAAAACATGCGCACACACACCCCCCCCCACACACACACACACACATACACACACACACACGCACACACACACAAAAGTTTTAATCGTAGGAATAATATCTTAGCACAATAGAAAGAGAGGGAGCAAAATAAGTAGCTGCTCACCCTGCTTCTCACACAGGCTCATTTTTCTTAAAATTAGCTCTCTCATTTTGTTGTGCATCGCACACAGCCGCTACAAAACAAGTGCTTCACGGCAGGCTGTATTTATCAACATTTCCATTTACGGTGTACAAAAAGGACATAAGCGGCACATTCTCCTCAGTTCATGGACAAACTCTTTTAATATGGCGAGGAAGTGAGCCCGTTTTTCACCACGCACAGCCAGACAAGCGTATCACAAATAGTGCAAGGCAGGCAGATAGGGGCTCATAACAACAGATCATCAGTAATTTTCAAAAGTACTGAGTTCCGCCGCGAGCAGCGCTCAGCGGGTCAGAAAGTGTACTTGACAGGAAATATGCATACTGAGTGGATCCTACTCCCATGCTTTTCATTTGCATTGTGTATTGATTTTTTTGGTCTCATTTAATACAATATTATGTGTGGGTCTACGGTGGCTTTTAGGTGTCTCTGGAGTGGACCGGTTCCATTGGAGGCTTAATGATAATTGCAGCTGGTAGAGGCAAGCTGAGGCAGATTTCATTGTAGGGCCATCAGGGCCCTTTCGCCCACCTCTACTTCCATTCCTATACTCCCTCCTTATGTTACAGACACAGAAAAAAATACACATGAAGAAAATAGATCTGAGAATGAAGGAATGTACCAGGAGTAGCTCAAGCTGCTTACCAGTGCCAAGGTTTTCTGAAGTTGCAGTTTCAAAACCATTAAAATACTTAATCATACCGTTCCTGCAGCACAAAGTAGTTTCACTGAGATCCCAGAGAATGGGGCCAGAGTGAATATTAAAGTAAGGCCACCGGGCCCCACCCCCACCTGTTGCCACACACTGCTTGTCAGCTATCTGATAAAGGGTCCTACATTTACAATAAAGAAACAATTTGCTGTTTTGAAATATTTCTGCTTATACAAAAGTCAGAAAGTCATAGTATGGAAACTAAATGGTCTCCGACCATCACTTTTATTAAGGTAATACAGTCTTTAGAATAAGAGCTAGATATCTGTAAAGCTGTGGACTCTAAGCTGGCTACCCTGGCAGAAAGCTCATTGAATTAACCGGCCAATATGAGTTTGGTGTACCTGCATTGCTCTGTAAAATATTTTGATCAATAATAATTTCTTTATCTGTAGTAGACAGATGTCATATCACAGTTATTTTCTTGAAAACGTATGAAATCCTCAAGCAACATAACTTTGCGTGGTAACATAGACCTTCTTAAGCTGAGAAAACAGTGCCAAACAGCAAGGATTTCTTGTGAATAAGAAATATTTCTACTACAAGAACAATTACTTATAGGAACGTCACATAACAGGTCTTCAGAAAAACCGAAATGTTCCATAATTCTATTCCAGATTATTTGAAACCAGTGAAAGTGGTGTTATATTCAGAGCACCAACCATTTAACAGTTTCTGGGAGGGTCTCTAAGCCTTTTAGCTAGCCTAATATTTACCAGTGGTCTTTTTCTGGGATGTATACGAAGTCTTCTATTCACACAAGTTTATTACAGAGCTGTCAGCTGCCTCCATGCAAATTACCTTCGCTGTCCTCCCCAGAGACAGTGATTATTGTCATTGTGGTAATGCAATTGGTCAAAGTGTGCCTCCCCTTTGAGAAACATAAAGGCAAATATGTAACTCCCTAATAACATGATACTTATCACCAGGCTGGCTTATAAAACTGTTAAACCATGACACCAAAACACACAAATCATATTAAGGTCTCGGTCACGCTCCGCCGGCACTCCCTTCTCACTCACCCACACTGGGGTTACAGATTATTAAGCTGTCACAGACAGTGGGAGTGATAAGCGGCTATTTGGTCTACAAATTAGGCATAATTAAGGAGAGGTGTTGCCAAACAGAGCCAGATATCTTCATCTGGCCCAAATATGACAGCTCCCCGTGCCTGCATTTACAGAGACAAATGGAGCTGAGGATAACCTGTGGTGTTGGTGAGCAGATAGTAAAGCCTGAATAGTTTCCATTCCCTGTCTCTTTGGCTTAGAGGAAAGGTGACAAGAGTTGTATATCCAGGAAGGAGACCGGTGCCGTCGTCGGCAGCTGTCTTTTCTTTTTTTTTGTAAGGGCTTAATGCTCATCCCTTGTTTATATCTACAGACACCAACAGACATGCACAAACATTAATGAGATTAAGAGGAAGCGCCGTGCAATATTTATTAGGCTCGACAAACACTTCTGGGCTTTAGTGTGCTGGGAACAAGGCTCTCTTCAGGGCCGGGAGCTGGCACAGGCTGCCCAAGGAGAGGCAGATGTCTGAAATTGCTGAGAGAGGATCTGCCTGCCTGCCACCTTCAAAACTGCTGTGCTACTTCTCCACGCAGCTTTAAAATACATGTGTATGTGTGCGCTCTGAGCCCACCTCCCTCCAGCTCCTCATTTCCACACATTCACGTCTCTCTATTTTTTTATTTTCTCTGTGAACGCTCTTATAACTTAAAAATGCAAATGTGTGGATTGTTGTGATCGTCGGTGATCACCTTTTCTGTATTGTGCGTTAACCTCCATTAGGTAGGATTACAGGGCATACTGGCATTTGGTCAGTGTCACAGTGGCAACACTTGCGAGTGAAACGCGCCGCTGTCACAGTCAGCTTTATCACCGTGCCTTCTCTTCTCCGAGTGCGGACTAATAAGCCTAGAAATTACAATTGCCTCCCTGCTGAATCCCTGATAGGCGGAAATAATGATATCAGTGCCCTACTAATCTCCGAGGCTTGCCGCTTGGCATCAGGCTATTGAGGCACCTGTCATACTTCCGTCTGATGAGTTGAATTTAATCTCTCTGCTCATAATGACAATAGGGGTCATTTTAATAATATGGATGATATTTGTCAAGCTTCTGTCTCAGTATTTTTAGTAATTTTCTAGCACGTACCCAATTTCAGACATCCTGTCAAGGTGTCAGGGCACTTGGACATTAGCTAAGGCAGACATAGATGGCGAGTCTTAAATTTTTTTATTACATACAGAGAAAAAGCAAGCTCCAAGCATGGTGGGTGGGGATTTTGAATTTAAATAGATATGGCATTAATTATGGCTTAGAGAAAGAGGATGCTAAAAGTATGAAGCTAAGAAGTCGCGACCATTTAACGCAATTTAAAAAATATGTTCATTTTTCTGTTTCTAAAGAAGGTCCAATTTAGCACTTTAGAAAATCAGTTAAACCATTACAAGAAGAACATTTTTTTTTTTTTTGGTAATTATTTTCTGGGTGGGTGCAATACAGTGCCTTTCAAAAGTACTACTACCCCTTGAATCTTTCCATATTTGTCATGTAAGGACCACACATTCCTGTATAATTGGACTTGGATTGGAATTTTTGTTAAAGACCAACACAAACCAAAGCCTAACAAAGAAGAGGATCGAGTGGAAAGAAAAAGAAATTTTCATTTGTAAAAAATGATAAAAAAATGCCTTTCACTTCCCAATTAAGCACTATTCTTTTATTTTCTGTAGGATAAAAAATGTCAACCTGTATAAAAGAACCTGGAGCACCTTTATTTCTAAAACAAAAAAAAAATTCAGTCGAAATCAGTCGAAATTGAAATCACTACAGAATACCTCAAAGATTAGCTGAAAGGTCTGATTGTTGCATCATTAACATAGTTATTCAAGAACCATCCTTTACATGTTCTTGTCTTGCAGTTCTTCAACAACTAAAAGCATAAGGCAATTGTTTTAACACATCCTGTTGACATGACATGATGCCAGCAACCTGTTAGAGAAAAAAAAAACTGAAAAAAAGAAACCTGTTTGGCAAAGAGTTGTTTACAGAACCGTAGCTATGTAATGTGACCTCTTAAACTGTACCCCCTTATTATCTTATCAAACCTCCAAGGAATGTGAAACTATTTTCCTGTGCATTTCTAGCAGCTTCTAGTTTATTTCATGGTGTTTTTCAGGGTCGCTGTAAACATCCACCAGCATTAAAATGTGAGGAAAAATTGTAAGAATGACAATCTTTGACAGCGTCACGGCGTACTAAATGTTTGAACCTGGACTAAAGTAATTACTGTTTACTCTTGCAGAGTATCCAGACATTAATCTGCTGGAGGATAAATTGTATCATAACATAAGAGGGAAACATCACCTGTGGAAGCCATGCATTCTTTGGGGTCATGGTGTAATTAAAAATAATCTTTGGTATTGATGAAAAAGTACACTAGACTGTGTAAGACAAAGGAAGAACCACTGGAACTCTTTAGTATCTTGAGAAAGTCTTAGCTTTAAAAACAAGAGCTGCACGTTACGACCAAGCCTCCCTGTCCTACTTATCCTTTAATGTTGTTATGTATTCAACTAAAAAACAATCAATGGCAAATGTTTAGCAGCCCTCTCAAACATGCATAAACACACACACACCCACCCAAACCCAAGGCTGCGGGAGGATCGATTGTCGTCATAGAAACTCTGTCATTAGATAAATGACTGCTTCCCCAAGCTGTCAGATTACTCTGACACAACAATCAACACTTCGTTATTTATGCCTGGCTGACAAAGAATCGTTGTGGCTTGGCAAGAAGCGAACAATCCTACTGTGTCCCTAGTTGTCCTATTCAGTAGTGTGCCATGACAAGGGTTGAGTTATGGAGCATTGGACTTCCTTTACTGTCTGTTTAGAGGCCAGTATTTGAATTGCTCGCCTATATATTTGAAAAGGGGCCTCGGTTATTTATTGGCAAATGGTTGAAATGGGCTTTCTGTGCAAGCTGTTAAAACATGCAGTTTTTAATTAGGCATAAAAATAATAATACTGGGCTTCAACTATAACTTTTCCTTTTTGTCATATGCTGCCAATTATTTTAGCAGGGGGCACAGATGCATATTATTATACAGTATATGAATGAATAATAATCACTATGATTAGATGTAAGCATTAATGCCACATGGGTGACGCAGATAGTCAACATTTTCTTTGGCATGCTACAGGAAACGATAATATTTTCTATTATATGTGAAAGAGTTTACATCATTACCCTCGGCCAAATGTTCTGTAACTTTAAACCACTGCACATGCAGACAAATCCTTGAGTTTGGAAAGAAATTATCATTGCACGGCTGCTTTGTTTCCAGTCTCAGTGTTTTTCCAAACCGTTTGATTCTCTGCTTGCTGCTCTCATTTTAAATGTTTGGGCTTTTTTCTTCTCTTTTGCATTGAGGGGTATTGTTCTTTGCCTGCACAGCGGAGTTAATGAGTATGCTTAAGAACATCATTATATTTTAAGTATCATTTGGGTTTTCACAGTGGGTGATCTCGACAATAATCTGTTTTCTTGTTTCATATCCAGAGTGACAGCAGTGGGTGCCTCTTTAATACCCCGAAAATCATTAGTGCTGAGAATCTTTGGTACGGTGGAGAGAGAGAGCGGAGGGAGAGAGAGGGGAGGGAGAGGAAATTGTAATGAAGACATATTAACTACGGGTAATTTGGTTGTTCTTCAGCTCGAGTTTCCCTTCGCTCTGCTAGTTGGTTTTATTTGCATTGATGTCTCCTCAGAAGTAGTTTGCTTCTCGAACAAAGGGCTGGCATATGTTAAGTGCTTTTGAAGTCACAAGCGTTCCAGCCACAAGGGTCGGGCCTGATGAAAGGGTGTGAAACACAAGGTGTAAATCGATTTCACTATCTCCTCATATGGCCAAGTCCAAGCAGCATGAACGGGACTTCTGCATGCATGTGTACATTAAACGCACTTCACGGAATAAAAAGCATGAGAACAAGTAAGAAATAAAATCATGCAAATTCCCATATTCAAGCTTTATAAAAAGTCTTGATCAGAAGAGAAATCAGTGTGTCATCAAAGGATGCTAATGCAGTTTGAAGGCCACCACAGCATAACACTAAGCCACTTGTAAGATACAAAGGTCAAATACTTGATTTTCATTTCCTGAACAACAGATACAATCGCATTACAGTCACACTAATGTGAATGCTGTCATTCAGCAAGAATGATGGGTGGGAAAAGGGGCAAGTGACAGGAAGCAAAGGGGTGCTTAGATAGTCTATGCACATCATTATACTCATCGCAATCTGTCAGAGCCGGGCCACGCTTGCATCATTAATTTCCTTCCATTTCCAGAAAAAAACGCTGCTCTCTGTTTTTCCAAATAGCTGCGTTGTTGCCACGGCTCAACTATCCGCCCATCCATCTCCAGCGTATGTGTCTGCCGAATGTAAATGACAGCTCTATACTGTCACAAAGGGCCCCAAAAAGCGAGGCCAATGCAACGACGGCGTGAGAGCTCCTCTGTGGAGCGATGGCAGTACCATCTGTGGGGATGAATAAACAGGAAAAGGGCACACAATGAAATTATAAAGCTTCCTCTCGCTCTCCCCTCTTTTAGTGATTGATGGCCGTGATATCCGTCAAGCCTTTTCACCATTTTTAGCAGTTGTACGGCATTCTGCAGCTGTATTTTTTTCCAGAGCACAGTGTAGAATTAAAAACAAGCTTGATCAGTCCTTCCCGTCTTTTGAGTATGGCGCATAGAAACTAGGAAGAGCACCCGATGACAAGACAATTTGACATCGACCAAAGGATGGTGCACAAACACCTCACACAGCTCCATGCTTTGCCCTGTGAGACAAAGCCTCTTATTGGCTGGGTGGGATCAGCACAGACTTCAGGTCAGGCAATGAGCTTGGGGAGTCAATTAAAGGAGCTCCATCTTAATAGGGCTGTGATGTGGAGCCATAACGCCGTTATCTTGGCGCCTGCTTGAGGTGGCCAGACCTCTTTTGTGACACGAGCCAAGTAAATAAATAGCCAAATGAGGGCACACAAAGGCATCGGCGATATCCCAGGGCACCTATTATGCAAGGGGCAGGGGAAAATTATGCCCACAACAAATTGCTAATGATGAGCCAGTGATGTCTTGTTAGGCGACATTGTTTTCCCTCAGATCCCTTTGTGTCTGTGCTGCGATCTCCATTTAACGAGACACACGAAAAAGCAGCCGAGCAGCACAGTGATATTTTCCCTTTTTTCTCTCTCTCCCTCCTTGTTTTTCCCCTCCCCTCCCTTTTCTTCTGTTTTTTTTTACTTCTTCTCCATCTCTCCTTTGCAGTTAACTTGTGCCTGTGCCTCTGTTTTTCCTTTCCTTCACATTGGCGGCCACTCAGAGGGCCTGATTTGGCGCATGAGAACATGCTAGAGTGGGCCTTCTCTGCAGGGAAGAGCCTTTTGATGCAGACCCCCTGGGATCCATCCACTGAACCAGCAGTACGCATCACAGATGTGACAGCTTTCATCTAACAGTTAACTTTTCCTAATTAAAGTCCCAAGTCTAATTACACACCAGCCTATCTGATTTTTCTGAGATGGTCATAGCCGTTCTGGGGGCAGAGCCCATCAAAGATCCAAGCATCTCTGATTGGGAGGGTGGGTGTTTTTTGGAGGGAAATGGAGCCTTGCTTATGCCCTGTGTGGGCTGTTGCCTCACCTGGGTGTGGGGGGGCTGTGAATGCCAAATGGCAAGGCCTCATCTAATTTGCAAAGATGCTGCTCCTGAATGCGGATTTGCAATTATGAATCCAGGAGAAAAAAATGTTAAAGGAAAAAAAAACATTCCATAATTAGCAGGGCAACTCCAAGCACAAGCAATGGAAATTAGTCTTGGTGTAATAAATTAGCCTGTGCATATATTAGATGAGACTAACACCCATGGGGCCTCGTATTAGCAGGTTTGGTTGCACACTTCTGTATGCTGAAAAAAAGGAGTCACTCTTTCTAAGGGTCCAGTAAGGGACATTTCTCTTCTTTTATTTACAACTTATCCCCACTTTATCAGCTGGGTGTGGTCTCTTTGTTTCTCTCACACCACACAGGCTACTGCAGCTTACAACCTTAACTCGCGGCATAGTCTTACAGCCTTCATGGATCTGTAATCATCAGATATTTTGTGCTGCATTTTGCATTGATTAGAGCTACCCATCACTTCCCAGCTATTTTTTCCGGCTCCGATAAACAAATCTGAAATTAGAACCAGTTGAGATGAGCTGGGAGGAAATTTGCATCAAAATAACAGTGTGCAGCTAACAAACCAAAATCAGATAGCAGCAACAAAAGCTGGCAAATTGCAAATTAAAAGGCATGATGTAAATGATGTCTGGTCATTAAGCTGCAGCAGCTATTTTTTGGGGAAAGGGAGGAGTGGGGACTGGTTGTTGGTGGCGGTGGGGACTCATGCTGCTGGTCGCGATGAGTCTTATCCAGAGCGATTATTCATACTCGTCCTTCTGCTTGAATTAATGCAAGAGTGCTGGAGCCAGTTAAAGCCAAATACTTGAATGGCTACTGAACTCTCACCTTCATGCGCATCCATTTAGCTCACAAATGAAAGCCAAGTACAGTCGGTGGAAAGGCATAATGGGTCTTTCTTCTTGCAGAGTGTGGCCATTACATACTAATTTCTTCTCGAGGCTCTTCATGAATTTAAACACTTGGCTGGAGCTGCTGAGTCTTGTGCTGAGACAAGCAGGTCCAACAATGCCAGCATAGAAGGTGTTTATGGTGGTCTCAATCACGTGCACTGACCACAACTGAGCCAGTCTGTCTGTCTCTGTCTGTCTGTCTGTCTGTCTGTCTGCCCTTCCGTCCGTCCATCCATCCATCCGAGGACACCCACTGGTTCCTTTGTTACATTGGAATCAGTGGAAACGTGGATTGGTTAATATCTACAGTTATTATGATTTTGTTTTTTACTTGCTTATTGTTTTTCTGTTCTCATTTCTTCTCCCCCTTTTTTTCTATCTTAAGAAACTTGGTAAGGTTCTTTGTTTTTTTTTTGTTTGTTTTTTTACAAGAATAATCTTTCTCTCATTCCATTTTATGGTATGAAAGAAATTGCTACAATCTATTGTGTGTTTGTAAAGCAAGTGTCCTTACTCGGTTGTTGTGGTCCGAGCCATCCATTACCATTATCGCCCAGCCCACATTGTTGATGAGTGGTATTTTTGTGCCAGATTACTCACTGCACATCAGTAGCACCCAGGAGGCAGTGATTTAATTATGCAATTAGTCTGGTGGATGATTAAATGGCTTAATTAATAGAGGCAGATTGGGAATTTGGCTAGAGTTGACAATATTTAGCTAGCTCACTAGTTTGCGTGGATCCTTCAATAATTAGTCTTTAGCTCTTTTGTTCGGTGTAATGCACTGGTATGATGAGTGTGATGACAGGGAGACATCCTATTGCAAGATTTCAAAGCCCAGGATTCATTCAGCTATTAGGGATTTTAAGTGGCATTCTTTTCATTGTGGTTTTCCATAATATTGGCTAATATTTTTGTTAACTAGATAATAACTTTACTCGCTGATTCAATAAAGATGAGTATCAGTCACAGCAGCAAACGTAAATATAACTGTGGCTCACTTGCGGGCTCAGCTGTTGCTCAGAAGGAGTAGGATTTCACACTTCATGCCTGCTTTGGAGTCATTAGATTTCCCTGTTCCCTGGTTTTCTCCTGTGGTTTGAGCCTGAATCGTCAGACAGGATTTTTTCTTTCTGTGGTCAGTGCTTTTGTCGTATTTACTGGATTAGTTCAGCTCTGAGTTCTCTAACACAGCGTAGAGTACACTTGTTCATCTGATTGACGGCCCGTGGGGACCAGAGGCAGCCAGTTATTTGCTGCCTGTTTGTTTGCTCGTGTGCCGAGATATAGTACGCAGAGTTACCAGATTGTGAGGTAAAGTCACTGGTGAGCAATGCAAGCTTTTTTGTCAATCACAAATAGTTGCGGCAAAGGAACGATCACTGAAGCATGTCGTCTCCAGAGTCGAGCGATGCTTGCTGTGAGTGGATATTGTTTGCAGCACTTGACACAGAGCTTGAGGCTGAGAGAAGCCGCTCACTGGCCCTCAGAGGTGTGACGTTACATTTCGTGTGGAGAAAGACGACGCTATTAACTAGGATGCTGCTCAATATAATCACCACCTGTGTGTGACAGCTTGTGTTATTTCTTCTTTGACAATTGTGGCAGAATATCAATGTTAGTGGTATTTTTACAGCTGTAATGAGTGGTACTTTTTGGCTTGAAATTTGCACAATCTAAAAATATGCATTGTGGCGTAAGTCACTGGTTTAACCCCTCTAGCGATGTGAACCCTTTGTGTAGTTTGAACTCCCCAGGTACATTTGGTAAATCCTGTTTTCATGGATCAATTTTGAAGCTGGAACTTTTAAAATAATTTACTGCAGTACGTCTCATTGTGTCCAGCCAATCAAGCAGTCTCTTTGCTTACACTGTTGTCAGACATTTCTCTCTAGCTGAGCACGAAGGCAATACAGTAGATATAATTACACTATTTTAATTGCACCTACTCAGCAGTCAAAATCAAATAGACAAATTACTAAGTGTGCAGTTTTCCATTTTTTGCTGTACAGAATTGCACTACTAGAGGCTTCAAAGCTGCAAATAATAATTAGCTTTTTATTTTGCACGATTACATTATCCCTCTTTATTTTGAGGCTCTTCCCTGTTGAATGGTTGCCAGCATTGGGTTGGATCCAGTGAACAGAAATTACATGTATCAACTCAAGAAATGACAATATAAATAAATTGTGATAGAGCAACACGTAAGTATTGATTGTGAAGTGGAAGGAAAACGACAAATGGCTTTCATATTTTTATAGAAATCTGAAAAGTGTGGCATGCATTTGTATTCAGCCGCCTCTGATACCATTAAATAAAATCAGGGACAGAACTGCTTTAAGAATAATTAGTAACCAAGTAGTAATCAAAACTTGCGATATAAATTAAACATAGCCAATCAAGTAATAAAAATCTACTTCTTTACTCATTCTTTCCAAAAAACATTTATGTGTAACTGCTTTGTTTAAACTGTTGTGTTGATTTATTGGTTTTAAAAGTGCCTTATCCCGAATGTTTTCTTTTCATTGTGAGAAATACGCATGAGGACATTTATAAGCTGTTGTGTCAGCCTCCACGTTTCATTGGACTGTTTATTAGAGATACTGAATGATCATCCAGTGACTATATTTATATATAAACAAAGCAATAAAGACATTAGTTGTAATAAATCCATCTTTGCCTTATTCCTTTCTCATGTGAGCTTCTTTGTGACTTTAGCATGTGGGACACTGTGATCTGTGTCAGGTGTGGACATTTACTGCAGTGAGACACCATCCAACAGGCTGGATATCTTATTGGCATGAAAAATCTGCATCCGTGACACTTGGAATATATCAGCCAACAGTTATTGGATAAGAAACTGCCGTTTGCTTTATTAATATTGTGGTAATATATTTGTGATATTTTCTGCAGCCACATCTTAGTTTGTGTCTTCCATTGTATAAAGTATTTATTCCATGGGGGATAAATTAACAAAAGTTATTTAACTGACAAAGATAATTACATTTAAAAGATTTTGGTTGCAACATCAATAAATATAGACAATGTTTAAAAGAGATTTAAAATGTTCTTGTGTTTGAATGAGGGACAGTGTGCATGCACTGTGCACCCCGCTGAACTTGAAGTGGGTGTCGCTGCTGCTGTCAGCAGCCTGTCTGTCAGTCTGCCATTGTGAGATTGAGACATCAACCTAATCCATGTTTACACGGTCCTGCATGTGTCACGCCTAGCCGTTAACCACACAGAATTAGGCCTGCATTTGACACCTCCTGCAACCTGCCACTTGAACCCATCATCTACTTTCGGGTATCAAAGTGCAGCTCTGCCGCTTTGTAAGCAGTTACAGCATTGTCAAGGGCCCAGAAAGTAAAAATAAAACAGGGGTCTCTATAAGGGGATTGAGGTGTGTGTGTGTGTGTAAGGAGAGACGATGGATGGTTACGGGTAAGTGCCGCTCCTTGAATATCCTCTCCTGCTCCCTTCCCCACTCTACCTCTCTGTCCTTCATTCTCCTCATGGCCAACTCTCTCCCTCATTCTCTATCTTCCTGTGCCCCTCTCTCTGTTGCTTACTCAGAAAAGCTGCCAGTGTTTGCTTCTCCTTATCCGGGTTTCTAATCCGCCACCAGTGAAAAAGTCCACTAAATGCATGAGGTCAAAAAAAAGAGGAGATGGTGGGGGGGTTGGACAGGCAGAACCATTAGAGAAGGGTTTATCAGTGTCGCTCAGTGTTATCACTCCTGTCCCTCTGTCCCCCACCAGCTGACAGCCACCACCTCCCTCCCTTGTCACAGAGCTACTGATTATAACCCCAACTAGTCAACACACTCACACACAAACAGCCCACCGTGGAGTGTATTTGTGCATGTCTGCTCTACAGCATTGTTCGTCTACCTCGCCATAAGTGAGCATGTATGTTGTTGTGGATCGCTGCCAGTCACTTTATGAGCCACCTGAAAATGGCTGCAACAGAGAGTAAATAAGAACACACTCTCCCTCTCTCTCCTTTCTTTCTTTTCATCAAGGGCATACTCTCAGTTAACTTCCTGAGCTCGATCACAAAGGGCCCGAGAAATAACATCGTCTCTAGAAAACCCGAGAGGAAACTCTGAGTGTCCCTGAGGGCACTTTGAGGTGTGAAGCGGGTGCTCCAAAATATCCCCGCTCCGTTTTGTTAGCACGATCGCCACTGGGACTGAGAGGGGAGGGCTAGAGTTTACCTTAAGGATAAATGTCGCGGAGATCGGCTAAATTAGATCCTTCCTGTATTAAGACATCAACGGCCGCTGAAGGGAGTGGGTGGTACTATATTTAGTTCATTCCTTAGTTTTAAGATTCCTGGTAATTTTGTTCTGTACTTCATTGGTATTTCTATTCTGCTCTGAATTGCAATCTTTAGTTACATTTGATAGATCTTAATTCCTGATTTCCTGTTTCTTTGTTAGCTCTTGGTTCACCATCTGTAGTATTTGAGTTTCTTTGTATTCCTAGGTTTGTATCTCTGCTGGTGTTTACTTCTGATAGTGTCTGTGTCCCAGATCTACCCAGCAGCTTCCTTCAGTGTCTCAGCTCCCTGCACTCCCACGCTGTCACCCATCTGCTTGATAACTCACCTGTCTGGCATTAAGTAAAACTGTTTATTTTCACCTGCCTGCCTTCTCCATGCATTTGGGTCCAGCTCTTCACCATTTCATGACAATTATTATATATTTGAAATGGAAATTTGAGGATGTATAAATAATTTTGGTCTAATTGTGCATATTTTTATCTATTCTGCTTGTTTTTACCCCTTGCACGTTTCCACATTTTTCACATTTCAACCCTAAACTTCAATGTGTTTTATTGAATGTATACATGACCTGCTTTAACAAATGAAAATCTGAAAGGTGCGGCCTGCATTTGGATTCAGCACCTCAGAGTCAGTACTATGCAGAATCACATTTCACTGTAATTACAAATGCAAGTCTTTTGAGGTGCGTCTCTATAGGCTTTAATGTGTAGAGACTGACATTTTTCCCTCATTGCTCTTTGCAAAGCAGCTCAAGTTCAGTTATATTAAATTGAGAGGGTCTGCAAACTGCATAGCCATAGACTGTCTAGTCGAGGTAGGTCAGGACTTTGCTCGGTCATTCTAACACATGAATATGTTTTAAACTAAACCACTACAGGGTTGCCCCAGCTGCATGTTGTCCTCCTATAAGGTAAAGCCCAACCATAGATCTTTTGCAGCCTCTAAGATTTTTTCTTCCTGGGTTTCTCTCTATTTAGCCCACAGCATAAAGCAGCCACCATTATGTTTTACAATAGGGATGGTGTGTTCATGGTAATGTTCAGTGCTGCTTCTCTGATCAATGCTCTCGTTGCGCTGCATGTTAGTTTAGGTGGACGGGCAGGTCTTGCTAAGTTTGCAGTTGTGCCATTCTAGTTACTACTGCATGTGGTGTCAAAGCTTGACATAGTTTTTTAGAACCTAACTCTGGATTTAAACTTTTTCTCTTACTTTGCATCTAGAAGCTATTTTGTGCTGCTCTTTCACATAAAAATCTAATAAAATACATTTTTTTTTGGTTTTAAGATGACAAAACGTAAAATTGAAAGGAGTGTAAATACTTTTGAAACACACTGCAGATCTAGTTTGAGGTTAACTCGATTTAAAATTGTGCAAAACTCATAAGACACATTCAACTGGCCAGTGTCACAACATGCATCAAAATCTTTGTAAATCATTCAGATTTTATAGAAGGATAAAGTGTAATTAGTGCTTTGGCAATACCTCTAGAGAGGGAGAATGGATTTTTCCTTTTAGTTGAAACCACAGGTGTTAGAGGCTGGCCATAGCCTATGATAACACTACAGTTGCATTGTTGCAGGTTACTCATCCCACCTACAGTTACCACATTTGAGGATACAGACAACAGCGGCTGATAAACATGCTGGCCATGAAATTTATGTGAAACTGCAGACGGGAAATGACTGCATTTGGGTACGGCTTCCGTAGGTAATTTGCTATGAAAACCGGGGGCTTTATTAGAGCTTCTGTTTTACAGATTTTGATGTCTCCGGCTTGGTTTACGGGAACAGGGGGAAAATGGCTGGTTCGGAGTGACATCTCTGCCACTTGGTCCATGCTCAGTCATTTAGAAGTAATGGCCGTGACCACTACCTCCGTGTTTACATAGGAGTGGTCTCCCAGCACACAGCCGGTGACAAATTATAAAAGCAGGGCCTCTGCAGCCTGTCTGCATTTCATTAAACTTTAACTTCCCTTATCTGCAGCGACAGAGGATGGAATAATAAAGGGTGACAGGTATCTAAAGATGTATGTTTGGACTAGGGGACAGGAACAGCATGAGAGCCTCAGCCAGCTTTGTCACAAATGAAGGGGCATATGTTGCAGGCTATAAAAACTGAAGGCAGATGTTGCTGTTTTACTGAAGCTGGGCGAGGCTGATGGTGCCTTGCACATATGTCCGTCATGAATGGCTGTCTGTTTCATGACTAATGTTTTTCCGGCTGACAAAAATAAATAAAATAAAGATGAAAAAAGAGAAATTACTGCTTTTAATATTTTTGTTTCCGTGAAGCAATAATTTTATTCTCCTAACTACTAAGAAAAAAACTCCTGCACTATTACTTTCTTGTTGCCTTCCCCAAATTGTTTGGAAGACAATAAGAGAATATAAGAAACTGAACCATGAGCACAATCACTGAATAGCAATAAAAATACCTACAGCTCTGGTCAGAAGTATCCATTCATTAACTTTTGGATTTTTAATTATTGTTTTGAACAAGTTGTTTTTCTATAATACAAGATAACTTCAGTTAAATTCAGGGGTGAAAATAGTTTTAAATTCTTGCCGGTACTTAGGGGCGGAGCTAGAGAGAAAGAGAGGGGGTGCTGGCGGAGGCACTGGGGGCATAAACACTGCTCAAAAAAATATGGAGGCCTGGATTTGGAGTCACACACAAAATTTAAGTGGAAAACACACTACAGGCTGATCCAGTTTTGATGTAATGTCCTTAAAACAAGTCAGAATGAGACTCAGTATTGTGTGTGGCCTCCACAAGCCTGTATGACCTCCCTACAACGCCTGCGCATGCTCCTGATGAGACGGTGGATGGTCTCCTGAGGGATCTCCTCCCAGACCTGGACTAAAGCATCCGCCAACTCCTGGACAGTCTGTGGTGCAACGTGACATTGGTGGATGGAGCGAGACATGATGTCCCAGATGTGCTCAATCTGCTTCAGGTCTGGGGAACGGGCGGGCCAGTCCATAGCTTCAATGTCTTCATCTTGCAGGAACTGCTGACACACTCCAGCCACATGAGGTCTAGCATTGTCCTGCATTAGGAGGAACCCAGGGCCAATCGCACCAGCATATGGTCTCACAAGGGGTCTGAGGATCTCATCTCGGCACCTAATGGCAGTCAGGCTACCTCTAGCGAGTCGTGCGGCCCTCCAAAGAAATGCCACCCCACACCATTACTGACCCATTGCCAAACCGGTCATGCTGAAGGATGTTGCAGGCAGCAGATCACTCTCCACGGTGTCTCCAGATTCTGTCACGTCTGTCACATGTGCTCAGTGTGAACCTGCTTTAATCTGTGAAGAACACAGGGCGCCAGTGGCGAATTTGCCAATGCTGATGTTCTCTGGCAAATGCCAAGCTTCCTGCACGGTGTTGGGCTGTGAGCACAACCCCCATTTGTGGACGTCGGGCCCTCATACCATCCTCATGGAGTCGGTTTCTTACCGTTTGTGCAGACACATGCACATTTGTGGCCTGCTGGAGGTCATTTTGCAGGGCTCTGGCAGTGCTCCTCCTGTTCCTCCTTACACAAAGGTGGGGGTAGCGGTCCTGCTGCTGGGTTGTCGCCCTCCTACGGCCTCCTCCACGTCTCCTGGTGTACTGGCCTGTCTCCTGGTAGCACCTCCAGGCTCTGGACACTACGCTGACAGACACAGCAAACCTTCTTGCCACAGCTCGCATTGATGTGCCATCCTGGATGAGCTGCACTACCTGAGCCACTTGTGTGGGTTGTAGAGTCCGTCTCATGCTACCACGAGTGTGAAAGCACCACCAACATTCAGAAGTGACCAAAACATCAGCCAGAAAGTATAGGTACTGAGAAGCGGTCTGTGGTCCCCACCTGCAGAAACCATTTCTTTATTGAGTGTGTCTTGCTAATCGCCAAAGATTTCCCCTGTTGTCTATTCCATTTGAACAACAGCATGTGAAACTGATTGTCAATAAGTGTTGCTTCCTAAGTGG
The DNA here is from genome assembly GCA_036173005.1 of Crenichthys baileyi. Classification (NCBI taxonomy): domain Eukaryota; kingdom Metazoa; phylum Chordata; class Actinopteri; order Cyprinodontiformes; family Goodeidae; genus Crenichthys; species Crenichthys baileyi. Next base: position 323,911 of record JAHHUM010001801.1, read on the forward strand.
ACAGTTTGATTTCACAGAAGTTTGTTTACTTGGATTAATATTGTGTTGTTTAGGCGTTCCCTTTATTTTTTTCAGCAGTGTATATACATAGATGTGTGTATATATATATATATATATATATATATATATATATATATATATATATATATATATATAATATATATATATATATATACATATATAATGTGTGAGACCTCTCTCTCTCTCAGCAAAGTCCAAACTTAAGCTAATTAAAATGTATCCATATTTTACTTTATTTTACTGTAGGCGGTCTGTATGAGGCAGAAATTAGAATCACTTGACAATGTAGAATATATCTCTATATATAATTTCAATTGTTAAAGAACTGCCATGTATGAAACAATGATAAACCATTTTCTGATGCATAACTTTTCATCTTCAGTTTCCGTCTTTTGTTTTGAACAAAGAAGTAATTGTTCTCTGCATTGTGGTCAAGTTCGAGCTCCGAGGGGAGAGAAACAAAGCAGGAGCATTGAGGCTCCAGCATAGCAGAACAGTTCAGAAACTATTTGGAATGAGGGGAAAAAAGCTATATTTATAAACAGATTAAGGCATGTTTTAGACTACCTATTGGTAGCGGATCTGATCTTCTTTGTGTGCTCGTGGATTTATGCAGCCGTAACTGGTTCTGGTTGACGGCTTCATAGCAGATACCCGTTCTTCCCTCTTCCCGGTACTGTGTGACGGCGCAGAATCTTTTAGTGGTACGCAGTACTGGACCGTACCGGCTCACTTTCACCCCTGGTTATATTTAAAACAGAGTTCTGAAATTTTAATGTATTGCTATTATTTTTTTTTTTTTTCAAATCCACACAGGTTCAAAATTATACATACAGGCTGTCTTATCCACAGGGCTGTGTAAAGATTGGTGTGGTGTGTGTGTTCATGTGTCTCTTCCTCCTCTGATTGCAGGGTGTGACCAGCAGGTGTGTCCCCGCAGCTGGAGATGGTCAAGCCCAATCAGGGGGCGAATTCCTTGAAGCAGATGCTAGATTTTTTTCTTACATGGGTGGTAATTAGGCCTACTGCTTCTCAGTTCCTGCATTCCTGGGTATTTCTGTCCTTACTGTTTTGTTGTCCTCCTTTCCGGAAACAAGATCACCCTCTTCGCTACATTCTCACACTACTCTCCAATTCGGTTTTATTTATATAGCGCCAATTCACATCATATGTTGTCTCAAGGCACTTCACAACAGTCAGGTACATACATTCCAATTAATCCTAACCATTGAACAGTGCAGTCAGATTCTGTTATTTATTCAAATTGGATAAAAAGTTTTTCTGTCTAAGGAAACCCAACAGATTGCATCCAGTCAGTGACTTGCAGCAGTCACTCCTCCCGGATGAGCATGTAGCGACAGTGGACAGTCACTGGCGTTGACTTTGCAGCAATCCCTCATACTGAGTATGCATGTAGCGACAGTGGAGAGGAAAAACTCCCTTTTAACAGGAAGAAACCTCCAGTAGAACCAGGCTCAGTTTGAGCGGCCATCTGCCACGACCGACTGGGGGTAAGAGAGAACAGAGCAGAGACACAAAAAGGAACACAGAAGCACTGATCCAGGAGTACTTTCTATGGGAAGGAAAAGTAAATGTTAGTGAATGTAGCTCATTTAGTCGTTTCATCTAGAAAGAAAGAACAGATAAACTTTCAGCCAGTTTTCAAGGTTAGAGTCTGAAAGAGAGCACATATAATTAGTTACAGTAAAAGCTCAGTCAATTGCTATATCTAGGTGAGAGAAAGGGTTAAACACTGAAAGACAGGGCCATGTGGATCATTGGTAGAGGGTGAGCATTAAGTTGTTGCCAGCAGAAGCTTCGACAATGCCCCTCTCCAGAAAGGTGTCACAGGTAGACACAGAGTCAGGCCAAGAGAGAGAACAAAGTTAAAAGCTGAAATAACAGCAAATAATCCAAAATTGGATAGTAGTGTGAAAATGTAGCGAAGAGGGTGAAAGTGGTCATTATGTCCTCCAGCAGCCTAAGCCTGTAGCAGCATAACTACAGAGATAGGTTCAGTTCAGTTTATTTATTTATATAGCGCTTATTTACAACAATGTCGTCTCAAGGCACCCCACAAAGGGTCCGGAACGGCGCAGGACCGCCGGGGAGGCCAGACCAAACCACCGAATGCCAGAGCCCGACCACCCCAGAACGGGCCACATGTAGGGGAACTAAGTAAAATAATAAACTGATAAAGTTTGTCCATCTAGAACCCACTGATGGCCATTGTTATAGTAAAAAACACAACGTTTGGGATTCCTCTCTCTGTCAGACTGATTATAACCGTTGGAAAAGAGAAGGGGTCATACAGGTAGCAGAAATGGAGGGTGTGTTTGCACCTCAACCATAACTCAGCCGGTTTAGGCTAAACCTGACTCCCCCTTTCTCCATCCAACAGGGAGGGAGAAACGAATTACAATAGTCCAGCCTTGAAGTAACAAATGCACGGACTAGTTTTTCAGCGTCACTCCTGGATAGGATATTTCTAATTTTGGCAATGTTCCGGAGGTGAAAGACGGAAATCCTAGAAACCTGTTTAATATGGGATTTAAATGACATGTCCTAGTCAAAAGTAACACCAAGGTTTTTTTACTTTATTACCGGAGGTCAATTTAATGCCATCCAGTTTAAGTGACTGACTAAGCAGTTTCTTTTTTAAAGACTCCGGTCCAAAGACGACAACTTCTGTCTTCTCTGAATTTAGAAGCAAAAAATGTAAAGTCATCCAAGTTTTTATATCTTTATATGCACCCAAATCTTTCAGTAAATATGTTTGTCAGGTTTAGCCCTTTTAACCTTTGTCATTGGTAATCATAACTGAGAGCAATAATGACTTGTTAAACTGCACTATTGGATTGTCCACAGAAAAGCAAGTCATCACCATGGACTGAGTAGGTTCCAACGATGAAAGAAGCACAATTTGCAACTGCCCTTTAAGACAAGTCAAATACCTTTGGGAGAAAGTGTTTTTTTTATGGTCAGATAAAAACTATTTTGTCATAATGGCAACAAAAAATTGAAGGAGTCAAGGTGAGGGGCTGAAACCTAGGAACATTTGAAACTGTTGAGCACGGAGGTCTTGGTGAGTAAGTGTGGTCAAAGATCTTACACAAATTAGGTCCAAAGCTTGTTAATGTATTAGAGCCTTAATGTATAATTTTATATTAATATCCTCTCTACTGATAGTGTAGCTATTACATTTAGAAAAAATTAATCCAGAGCAAAACGAAAGAAATAATGTCCTCTATTGAAGATACCAATTAAATCTTTTAAAAGTAGGTTAAAAAAGGTGTTTAAAGTCTTAAGTGTTTCATAAAAAACATTTTAAGATCAAAATTGCTCTGTAAAAAATATTTTACTTTTAAGTTTCTTCATCCTGGAAAATGTGCTCCTGGAGATTGACACTATGTTTTGTGATGGAGATCCCAGTTTGAAACATACACATTTTAGAAATGTCCATTGTAGATGAAATACATCAACCACAGGTAGTCAGGAGGAAATACTTTCTGGTCCTGCAAGAAAAATATTAAATAAGTTGGACTATGAATACATCTGTTATATTACATTCTTAAGAAAATCTAAATACATAACGGTGGAAAAAATGCGCTAATTTTATATAATAGAAATGCACTCATAAAGCAATCATATTACTTGTTTGCAAAGCTGAATATAAACTAAATATCACTGATTTAGAGTTGTTTCTTTGACTGTGCCGAAGGAGTGAGCCACAAAAAAATACTTGAGGAATGCTGTCATTCATTATTAGCAAGAACAATATGCCTCAGCCTTGCCAGTCTCTCGCTCTGCTTGTGTTTTTTTTCCTCACGCTGAGGCCTCTCTGAAATCCACTCTACACAAAATACCCCTCAGAAAAGAAAGTTGGATCTCAGACGTAAGTTGGATGAGGTTTATAACTCAAAAGGACAATGTGGCAAGGCCAACATTAAACCATGTTAAGATCTTCTGGGAGAAGCAGTTGATTGATTCCATAGAACCTTGTTCATCAAGGCCACCAGGTTTGAACCAAAGATATTTGGAATGTGTGGAAGAAAGAGGTAGTTACGGCAACAAAAAGCCTCTGAAGCGGCCTTTGTGAGCATTTGAAAGGATCTATCTACAGCAGGCTAGGCTCTCCCGTCGAGCTGACGAAAGACTACCATGTAAATAAAAGCCAAGGGTGAGCTCACAACTTTGCCTGCTTGAATGAAAATGGCCACAATAACATTAGAGATGCATAGACAAATAAAGCCAACCATTCCTTTCCCTGCGATACTCAGCAGGAGATTTCTCTTTATTCAGGGCTGCAGAGGTGTATGAATTTCTTGCGCAGCTCAAGTCAAAGTGAAAAAATAATATCATGTTTTCTTTATAATTTTGATAATTATGTTAATTTTGCCAGCCGTCTGATTGTCAACTAAACTGCTCCCACTCTGTTATATCTGTTTAAAAGTCTAACTACCTGGTGTAAATTTGTAATTGGCGCCCATTTTGAGAGCAAACTGTTTTCTGGCTGACAGACAGCTATGCACATGCTAAGATAAAGTCAGATCTGCCATTATCACGTAGGTGGTGGTGGGTGGAGGGTATTGGGCAGCCTGGGGAGGAGTCTATGTGGCTGAAATAGTTTCCTCCTGCAGGCTAGCAGGTCTGAAGTGCCGCAGCTGCTCTCCCTCTCTCTCTCTTACCCCCCAGCAGCTATGTCCTGCTGGAGTGAACCCCTTCACCGGAGCTTTGTCTGAGAAGAGAGTAGCCGAAAGGGCCCTCCGACACACTGGACAAGACCTTTCAATGCACAAGCACGATCTCCAGCAGACTCATAAGCAACCTCGACTGCATTCTGCATATGTCCCTGTACTGCGCCACACGAGTGCTGGTGTTTATCTACCGCTTTTATGGAGTTTGAACAGAGTACTAAACTCAAACACAAACACGGGAGGTGGAGGCAAAAGCAGAGCGACATCTGCCCCCTTCATGGCCTGCCAGCTTTCACCGTCCATTTCCAGCAAGATATCGTCCGCATTCACAGCAAAATATGGGGGTAAAAAGAAACTGTCTGAGTACGTTCTTTATCAGTAGTGTTTTCTGACTGCATCTCTGAAAGGAGAAATAGAGATGTAATCAATAATGAACAACCTTGAAAATAACTGTAAACACATGGCTCATTGAAATGACTCGTTCTTTCACCTTATTCCCCCCACGTGTTTGTGTTTCCTAATTTCCAATCAAAAAACATGCCGTCTCCTGAAAAAGATTGCAAATCTTCTCGTCAATACCGGCAGACGCACAATTGTCTTTTATGTTTTTACAAATAATAACCTGCGATCGCTTGTCTCCAAGCAGACATTTCCTCTACTGATAACTCACACCACGTGTCACAAGGCGTGACAAAGCCCACGGTGTGACATATCTCGACCGGCGGCGGGGACACACAGACGACAAGGGGAAGGAGGGAAGAATGAGGACGGAGGTGGTGGTGGGGGTGTCTTAAAGAGGAATGTAGTGTAATGTATGGTGGTTTTGTCCAGGTAACTGTTGGCTCAAATGCAGCTGTGACATATTTGAAATTGGCCCTGGCCTGCCCACAAAGACGGAGAGAGGCACTGCAAGCACTAGCCAATCCATACTCTCCAGACACCTGCTTGGCTTGGAGAATCCTCAGATATTGACCTTCAATTCAGCCAGCATTCAGAGCTGATGAATAGAGATAAGCACTCTAATCTGCCCGTCGTCTCTGCTCTCCCATTTATTGACTAACTGACATGGACTTATTTGAGCTCCCGCTGTATGCTGTCACCGTACACCGGCGATGCTACGTAAACCTGCTACATAAACCTGCTATATAAACCTAATGGATGTTAATCATGAAAGAATTTATGATGAAAATGGGTGGTAAACACAAACAAATATATTTAAAGACAGACAAAAAAAAACCATTATTTAACATTTCTAGGCACTTCTTAAATGCACATTTAATAAGTACCTTTTTTTATTAACACCAAAAGTATCATTTTTGATGAAAGTATTCCTAAGACCTCTAATGCTTTAACTATATTAGTTCTTTACTTGAAAAACCTTATTCTTTTTAAAATATGGAATGCTGTTTAACCCTATAAAGCCAAAATAAAAAAAATCTAATTTTTAAAGATTTAACTGTTTGTTTGTTTTCAGATTTTTTAACATTGTTTTGCTTTCCCTTTTTCAGGATATTAATGGATGCATTACACTTATGCAGTCATGTAATTATCATAACGAAACACATGCTATAGTTAAAAAAATCTAAAGCAGGAAACAAAAAATAACTAAAAAAATTCAGATTCCTAAAAATGTATCTCTTTGTTAGAAGCTCTTAACAAAACCTTTTTAAAACATCACCTAGCTTTCCCGTTTTTGGATAATAGATATATTCTGCTTTTACAGTAATTAAATTATCATGAAGATTTGATATTTATTATAAGAACATGTAGCACTCTTAACCCTACAATGCCAAAATGAAGCAGTTTTGATACAAGTATTCCTGAGAACTATGCCTCTTTAAGAAATTACCTCTAAAATGTTATTCTTCTTGTTCAAAAAAAAAGAGCAAAAAACAGATTTATCCTTTAAGCTTGAAATATCTGTTCAAAAATTCAGATTAAAAAAAATTGCACTCTTTTTTTGGATGATTTTGACAAATAAAACAAATTTTCTGATTTTCTTGTTTTGTATCAAAAATGATACATTAGGCTTTTGTGGTATTATGTAAACATAATCAAACCAAAAAGACAGATTATTATGAAAACACTTAATCCTCTATTGACAAAAGTATAATTTTTGCTACAAGCATTCTTGGGTCCTAAAAGAAATAAATATATTTCCAGATATATTTTACATTAACTATACAAAATGTTGTTTATGTATTGCTTTTGTATAATGCACGCAAAGTCAATCCTTTTAGCTGTATAAGAACAAAACTTGAGAATACCAGGTGATGTTTCAAAAGAGTTTTTGTTAAAAAGCATCCAATAAACAGTTACACTTATGAAAGTCAGAATTGTCTGACATTTATCTCTTGTATCAGGCTCTAAAGGATTAAAATCCTGATCATCATAATGTGTAAACATAATATGTTTCTGAGCTTTCATATGCATGTTTTTTTATGTTTCAAGATTCTTAATTACATTATACCATGTTAGGGTCCTTTTCTTACCCCTCCCAACAAGGTCCAGCGTTTTTGTGCAGCATTTGTAGGCAGAATGTTAGAGGCACTTGACAATGAGTAGAGGAGTAGGAGGAAGTGCTTTACGGAAAGCTTCTGTGGAGAACCGCATGCTTGCATGCTGTGTTGCAAACGTGCCATGAAGGGCGACTATGTGGACATGTGCAGATTATTGCAACTTTGCACGGTCTCTCACCACATATCAGAGAGACATCCGGTCATTTTCATATTCATATTTACATGTATATGAGAGCCAGGGTATTCTCGGAATACAGATCCATTTAAATTCGCAGAAAATCCATAAATACCACCTCCAGAGAGCAGGGGAAGGGCAGGTGCAGAGAAAGAGGACAGTATATTTATTTGAGTGACATTGTCTAAATTGAAGTTTGACACTCTTCACCACTCTAACCTTTATGCAAATGTTAAAACATCTATATGTGATGGACAGAATTCAATTAACTGAGATGACAGAAAATAATCTAGTGAACTGAATACATCATGCAGTTGAAAGGTAACACAATCATCCTGGTAGGAAAGGGTGGGGAGGAATGGTGGAAGAGACACGGAGGAAGAAACAGAAGGATAGAGAGAGGGGGGGGTGTTGGAGGAATGGGTGGGGAGGGCTCAGAGGAAGCAGAAGATAGAGCCCATTTCTCCGCCGTCTTATCGAATGGCACAAGCTCTATTTCTCCAAAGCAGAGTCTTCAGTCCACTAAACTCTTGATCTCAAAGGAGAGACCCTGGAAGACTGTTGCTAAGCAATTAGGGGGTTGGGGGTAGGGGGTAGGGGGGTGGGCTTATTAAGTCGCTGATTCTCGCTGCTCAGTGTCCATCATTACAATTTCTTCTCACCTCATAGACTTCCATACTGATGAACATTGGTGACCACACAGAAGAAAATGGGCTCCTCAGGGCAAGGCTTGCAATTTCACCGCAGCATTTTTTTCACCCAACACACAGAGACTGCCCCCCAAAGCAACTGTTGAGACCTGATGCTATATGTTAAAAAAGTACACCAAAAGAATATATTTACAACTATTTTGTTTGCATTTTACTATGTCAAAATACTTTTAAATACCATAAATTCACTTTAAAATTAGCAAAAGATGTCTATGTGCACAACCCATGCTATCTAAAAATTAGCTCTACTAATAGAAAGAGCAAGTGATGGAGTAGGAGGACCCAAAGGAGCAAGAAAACTGATTTACAAAATAGGCAATGACTCTAGTAAGCTAATGGCCAGATGGGGGCAGCCTTACCCAACATTTGAGAAAACCCATCACAATGGCAGACAGCTTGCCATAGCAGGAAACATAAACATGTAAAGAAAAGTTGTTTTATTTTTCTTTCTTTTTGGCCTGAAGCTATTAAAAACAACATAAATGACACGTAAATCACTTTAAACAGAGTAGCCAGAATAACTGGGAGTAAAGTCATTTTCTTCATTAAACTCTTACATTTGTTTATATTTTTGAAAGTGGTCCTTGTAGTTTACCAGAATGTAAAAAGGCACACCTGTCATTGTATGTGCTGGTCAACCAGTGTAAGAAGTGTAGAATGCTGCGAGGGATCTGTTATGTGGACACTAGATGGCTCTGTTTGTTCTTTTGCTCATTCTTAATTTATCCTGTGGTAACATGCTGATAACATCACCATTGTTTTCCTCTGTTTTAATTCAAAATATCATAAACCATTAATATTAATATCTTGATATCTTTTTATTTTATTGTGATTTTTTTTCTACTGATGGTACTTTTAGTGGAATAAAACATAAATAGTTCTATCAACTATAAGGTGAATACAAATAACAGTCAAAAGATGAGCTGTCTAAGCACACCTTTGGTTTAAACAGAAACAACACAAAAGATAAGTGCAGTTTAAACTGAAACCGACAGCAGTGAACCAAGAACAAACTACTTGTTTACCACTGAAATCAGAATGTAGATCTGGGAATGACACCAAGCCCAATTTAACCAGTTGCAATTCAGAAAACTGCAAGTATCTCTTGTGCTCAGCAACAAGTTTACTAGTGTTAGCAATACTGTCTAATAACAGTGTAGTTTTATGCATTCAAAAACTAAAGGAACACATCCACCAATGTATAGATGTATGGTTGTGTTTCAAAAATAATTATTGAGGTTTACTTCTGCAGCTATTGCAACTTTTTAAACAAACGGCAGCCATATTGGAATTTTTAGTTTGGAAATGACAAGAAATCTGTAATTTTCCAAATTGATAAAAATAAAATGCACAGTAGATAAGAAGAGTATGTTTCTTCTCTCATGTATTTGTCTTTAAAAAACAACAACAGCAACACAATAACCAGAAAACTTCCAAGCCATATTGCGTGTTCCTATTCTAAAGTTATTCTTAGTATGGATGTACTTGGACACCTGAGCATTTGCTAATGTGATTCTTGTTGAGGAAAACTGCTCTAGAAGACTGTTCCGTAGTGCAGGCGTTACGTAACATTTCAGCCTGTGACCCCAAAAATAACAGTATCAGAGACTGACAACCCCCTACTGGCGGCCTCCTAAAAATACATATAATTATTTCACTCTACATATTTTTATTTAATAAATAAATATAGAGTTTCACAATATCATGATATATTTAATTATTTTATGATGTATTAAATAGATAAATGGTACAATGAAATTATTTAATTTTGGCCCTGTTGGCCCTCCATACTCTTAGGGGGCACATCACAATGGGGTACCGACCCCAACTTTGGGAACCCCTGTCATAATGAATTGTAAAGTGATCCTCTCCAGATTTAAGTTCCATCAGTCCAGAAACTGTTACTATTTAATCAAATATAACCTTTCCAAGAAAGGCTTCAGTTACATGTCTAAAATTTGTCAAATATGCCAATTCCTGTGCTCAGAAACAAACTAACTAGTGTTAACAATACAAGTAACAGTGTACAGTGTCCTACAATAATATTCACCCCTCTTTTTTATATTTTGTTGCCTCACAACCTCGAAATAAAATAGATTGTTTCAGAGTTTGCACCATTACATTTACAGAACATGCCTACAAGTTTGACAATGTAAAAATAATGTTTTTGAAACAAACAACATATAGGACAAAATTACAGTGTGTATAAATGTTCACCCTCCTCTAAAATGAGTACTTTGTAGAGTCACCTTTTGAGGCAATTACAGCTACAAGTCGCTTTGGAGAGGTCTCTATTAGCTTGCCACATCTTGCCACTGGGAATTTTGCCCATTCTTCAAGGCAAAACTGCTCCTTTATGTTAGATGGTTTTCACTTGTGAACAACAATCTTAAAGTCTAACCACAGATTCTCAATTGGATTGAGGTCTGGACTTTCTCTAGGCCATTCCAACACATTTAAATGTTTCTCCTTAAACCACTCAAGTGTTGCTTTAGCAGTATGCTTCGGGTCATTGTTATGCTGGAAGGTGAATCTTCCATCCAGTCTCAAATCACAGGCTGACTGATTGGTTTTTCTCAAGAAAATTCCTGTTTGTAGCACCATCGATTTTCCCTCAACTTGGGCCAGTTTCTACTGAAAAACATCCCCACAGCATGATGCTGCCAACACCATGTTTCACTGTAGGGATGGAGTTCTTGGGGTGATGGGATGTGTCGTTTGTACCAGACATTGTTTTTCTTAGTTCAATTTTAGTCTCCTCTGACCACAGCACCATCCTCCGTGGGACGTCGCCCACATGCCTTTTGGCAAACTCAAATGTGCTTTCTGGCTTTTTTCTGGCCACTATCCATAAAGCCCAGCTCTAAGGAGTGTACGGCTTATTGTGGTCCTGTGGACAAATACTCGTGTCTCTTCAGTGGAACTCTGCATCTCTTTCAGGGTTACCTTGGTTCTCATTGCTGCCTCTCTGATTAATGCCCTTCTTGCCTGGTCTGTGATTTTTGGTAGGCAGCCCTCTCTTGGCAGGTCTGTTGTGGTACCATATGCTTTCCATTTGAAAATGATGAATTTGATTGTGCTATGGGGGAACATCTAAGACTTGGATATGTTTTATAACCCCACCCTGACTTGTCCTTCTCAACAACTTTATCCCTGACTTGTTTTGAGAGCTCTTTGGTTTTCATGGTGTGATCCCTTTTGCTTAGTGGCGTTGCAGCCTCTGGAGCCTTTCAGAAAAGGTTTGCTTATACAAAAAGATCATGTGTCTCTTAGATTGCACACAAGTGGACTTTATTTCATTAATTATGTGACTTTTCGAGGTTATTGGTTGCACCAGAACTTTAAGGGCCTTCATAGCAAAAGGAGTGGATACAAATAACAATTTTTATAAAATTCTCTTTATAAATATATATTTTTCCCATTTCAGTTCATCAACTAAGACTTTTTTGTGCAAATCTATCACATGAAATAACATTTAAAAACATTTAAATTACAGGTTGGAATGTAACAAATAGGTAAAAAGCTCTGGGGGGTTAATACTTTTGCAAGGCACAGTAATTCCTTGCATTTTTTGTATTCAAACGTTGAAGGAACTAACAATACAACACATTTTGTGAAGTTTTAGGTGTTGAACAGATTTAACAAACCGTCAGAAGTTCAAGTAAGTAGTTTATTACTGCTGTTATCGCTACATTTAAAAGCTCAGTACCCACATTGGATTGTAAATTTGGGGTTGGTTGGTAGTTTTTAAATTTAGAGTTCAAGAAACATGTCTACTTTTTCCAGTTGGAACATGAAAACGTTGACTTCTGAGTAAAAACTGAATCGACAATTTAATAAAACAATTTTATCTTACCTTGGATGTCTGAAAAAAACAGATACAAAACAAAAACAACATTAGACCAGAAACGCAGTTACTGTGCGTCATTTAATAGTACAGAAAAAAAGCCATAAAGAATAATTTAGATACTTACAGCTTAGTTGAGATCATTATGCCTTTTTAATGCTTCCACAGCTGCACACATTGCTAAATAACATATTTAGAACACACTAGGCTTGTCATGCAATAATATTTTTTAATTCACTGAAGCCTTTTTAATCCCAGGACAATAATAAACCTGCTATGCCAACATATTACAAAATACTGTAATTTTGTTTTAGTAGAGGACAAATTATTAGGTGTATCAATGTGATTGGTTAGTTTGTTACATTCCAAGAATTTTACAGATCAGAGGTGCAAATTTATGCTGCCTTTTGCATGTCCTAAATGTGAAAATCTGAGTTTGAGTGTCATTTTATTTCTGGACCTAAACAAAAAAGTTCTGCTTCTCCTAATAGCTCGCCTATGTTTATGTAGATTCATGCAAACTACTGCCAAAACAAAGCGCTTTGCTGCAATCCTAAAGACCAGAGCAGTTTGCATTACGCAAACCTAAAAAAAACAAAAAAAATTGTTGAAAGACTGGTGGTATACATTAGAGTTTTCTTGCCTCTTCGATCACTTCTACATGTGCTTTGTTTATAGTTGCAACCTATCTGCTGGACATGATGGGGTTGTTTGCTTCTGCATGTATTTAGTGCAATCTACTTTGTAAATCTGGTGCAGAAATAAAACAAATGCTGTGTGCAAAACATTTGCAAAATATGGAGGATTGCACTGCTTTGCCAATTCCCCACTAAGTGTTGTTAAGTCCTCAGTAACACAAAACCACCCTAAATGTAACTTTGGTTCCTTGTAATTATTATTATTTATCCACTTTATATTTCAAAATGTCCAAATAATGATAACACTCATAAAATCTTAATGTTCACTGTCATTATTATATTAGCTCCGCCCCACTTTGCATGGTGCAGGAGGTTGGGCCTGTTCGACAAGACCCAGTGCACCATGGATGGAGATGTTGGGACTTTTCAGGTATAATGAGGGAGTCATGGCTTGGCTGCTGAGAGGGAGAGTGTCAGCTCTCCAGCTCTGACCCCCTCCAAATCCTGGGAAAACCATTCTAGATTGCATTTTATTTTAGAGCAAAGATTACAACACAAGCCAATACTATAGTGACAACGTGAGCTATCATCTTTTTATGCAGCTGCACAGTTGTACAGATTCAAATAACAATTACACCTTTGTAAATTATTCGTACATGTTTAACTTAGCTTGTTGAAAATATTTATTTGAAAAACTTTGCTATAGCCAAATGTGTGAAAATGTGAAAGTTAAGCCTTGTGGCAGGAAGGTAATTGCTGCATGTCCTCCTGGACAAACAAAAGCTACTTTGTATTAATAATTTTTTTGTGCAGTAGTAGTTTCTTTGATCATTAGTTTGGTTACATCACACTGTGAGGATCAAACACGGGCAACCTCTGGCAGAGAGAGGACGAATGAATAGAAAACTTGCTGGGGGATCAGATATATTTTTTAAACGTCACATCACTCCTATCCTTGAGGCTTGTGGCTCTGCAATGTCCACATTAGGAGCAGATCACACAGCAGGCGGGGGAGGCCTCTGCTGAACTAGCTGTCGTCAGGTGACTCTCTCTGCAACTTCGACAGCGGCACATCCCAGCAGGGGACACTGCTGATTGGTGACCACACACACAACAATATCATCTATGAACCCACTGCTATTCGCCTGCCCCAGCTTTGATGCAACACCTAATTGGCCGAGATGAACTGTTGCTGTGGCAGCTTGAGGCCCGGCTCCACTGTATGCCAGAGCACACAGCCACTGTCTGTATTTAATTAGGTCCCCTTTGCCTCATGTGTTGGTGTGTACTGTATGTGTGTGTGCACAGTATATCAACATATACATCATCTCATGCTTTCATATTCTCCTGCATGTCTTTACTTAATGCGGTTCGTCAACAGCATTCAAGGTGACAGGTTATTGTTTCTTGTAACAAAAAAAAAGGTGCAATTACAGTTTACATCAAACTGAAGTGGTGAAAAACAGGGCAGAACATCATTTATCAGCCTGATTTAAGATGGAGAGGTTTGCTGTCTGTATTGCCTTGACGGTTTGCTTCCTCGGCTATTACTAGCTGGTATGAGTGATCAGTTTGGACATTGACGGGGTGCGTTCAAGCAGAAGAAAGAGTGAAGGGTGTCATAGAGGTTTGTTTTCGCAGACCCTTCACTTCCCAGCGTTTGACGATGGGTCTGGAGCCTGTTGTCAGTGCAGAGTGGCTGTGTGTGAGTAGTGCTTTGTTTAACTTCCTCTCAGTGAAGGAGAAACCAGCAGGGCTTGGTAATGAGTCTGCAAACAGGACTCAGAAGGAAAGAAAACTGGGCATTGTTGCTAATTGTGGTGGAAGACAGCAGTGTATTAGATGAAATTTTAACAAGGGTTTTCTTATAAAGATCTCTGTATGGTATGAAAAATGCACAACTCAAAAACAAACATAAGAGCTTAGGCTGTAAATAAAATTGCTAAACACTCTTTTAAATTTGTGCTGGCAGTTACATTTCAACCGACATTTTCATGCCAAAAACAAAGGGCAAATTCAGAAATAAGGGTGCTTTTTTTATTTGCATAAAATTGAAGAAACAGCACAAAGTATTATGTGTTTCATCTTGCACTAAACTCACCAGTGCACAATGACTGATTATGGTAAATTACCATCCCTGTTTGAGCTCCCGAAAATCTGCTCTCCGTGCTGTATGCAGCCCTGAAGCAGGGGAAAAGAAATTGTTCCGCCCAAGTACCATAAAAACAGATTGGAAGCTCGGCACCGTGAATTAGCTGCACAGGAAGCCCCCTAAACCCCTTGTTTTATTCATGAGCGTGTAGGCTATCGGAGTCTAAGAAACCCCTGTGGTGTCACCCGCTACATCAAGGTTGCACGCTGCGACCATGCAAGGCCTTCTTTCTTTTCTCTTTTTTATATGCCACATTAAAAAGCATCAGGGATTATCATCGTCTATGATCAGAAGGTAGATAAACAAATTCTCCAATCTAATTCAGCAGGAAAGATCAATGAAACAGCCATACTGAAAGACTTGAAAGAGAGAGTTTTCATTCAAATCATGAAATCCTGCTTAGAAATGTTTACCAGTTACACTTTGGCAATGTAAGGCTTGTCTTTGGGGAAAAAAAGAGAAGATGTGGTGGAAAAATGTGAATAGACAAACTTCAAACAACTTTTATAAACAAGTATTGTTATCGGTAATTCCTCCAAAATTGAAACAGGGAGAGGTAGTGGCTCTCCAAAGTGAGAACCATGCAAAGTACATGCACCTAAATAAAAAAATTAGATGATTTGCCCCCTGAGATACCCAAATAACAGTCTACAGCTGTTTCTTGAACAGGTCCATTGAGTCCACAAAATGCGGATGAAAGTGGCCTGGAAAGATGTCTTCAACTGCGTTCCAAGTCAACGGCTCCCTTGCGTTTTGCTTTAAGAGCTAAGCTTTTAGAGATAGATAATAAGCTCTGATCGTTCAACTTCAGAGTTCCAACTAGTGGTGACAAAGGTCTGGAGAACCTTTCAAATGTATTGTGTTGCATCACCAAGAATAGCTTTAAACTTCAAACCAGAACCTCAAGCTGTATTGTGTATGAAACAGAAAACCAATGTAGGTCAAATAGCAGAGGTGTGACATAGGAAGGTTTTGATGAAACAGTCTTAGCAGCTGCATTTTGGACAAGCTGCAGGTGAGCCAAGTAAGTTTTAATAAGGGTAGTAAAAACAGAATAACAATTACCCTTGAATACTCCTCTCCATCTGAGCATTAGATATCATGGCCCTTGGGTAGCCAGCATTTCATAACTGATAAAACCAGAACAAACAACGACTTTGACATATAGTTCAAAAGATATATTACCATCAACAGTCAGCTTCTTGATTTTTGATGGTGTGTTAAATGTATGTAGAAAGTCAACCCCGAAAAAACTTATCAGACAACCAGGAGTTTATACATTTTCTATATTCTGCAGGACTTAAACTTTAGAGATAAAGAGAACAAAAAGAAATTACTGAATATCACCTGCATAGCAGTAATAGTTGATCTCACTAAACAATCTCAAAAGATGATATAGGGAACCAATATAAGCACAAATAAAATAGGGTCAAGAACAGAATCATGTGGAACTCCATGCTTAGGAGTAACTGAAGCTGATTTGAAGTAGCAATACTTGTTGACAAAAAAGAACCAAATTAATCCAGAACTGTGCTAGTTTTAGTGTCTGGAATCACCCTGAATGATTGTCAGTGTACAAGACTGAACTTAGTGCCACACTGGAATACTGCAGAGCCCGAGAAGCTGGTGATGAGCCACTGTGTATCCACTGGATTTATGCCATGTGAAAGGAATAAACATTTGCCAAAACTGCAGTCTGGACTAACAGAAAACAATTTGGTCAATATATCAGTTCCCTAGATGATCTGTTTCCTTTCATACTGCTGTTCCTGAGATTTCTATACAGTTTATTATCTGTCTCATTAATTCTTTAGTGCAATACAGTGACATTAACAGAATGTAGATCCATAAGGATGTGTTCTAATTAGATATTATTATAGGAATGAGGTGAACCTCCAAAAAGGGAGCTGGCCAAGAAGCATCATGATCACAAGCTTGTGCCATTTCAACCGACTTTTGTCGATGTGGAGGAGCAGCGGGTGTACTCCGAGACTCCCCCCGACGTTGCCCTATCTCTAAGGCTTAGTCCAGCCACCCTTTAGAGATAGTTCATTTCAGCCGCTCACAAACCTCCATATATAAATAAAACGAATGAACATCGTAAAAAAATATCGTTCTGGGTACCATGTGGATCACCCCCAAAGAACAGAGTTGTAAAAGAACAACTTTCTAAAGAGGCACGAGTTAAGTAGTTTGTTATGGCAAAATAAACAAGAAAAAAAATTCCTCTAAAACAATAATTACATTGCAAGAAACCATTTAATGCTAAATAGGTTTTAATTCCCTTAAAAGCTTTTAAATGTACGTGTCACAGTGTTGAGCCTGAGAATGTGTTGAATATGAGCCATGCATCCTTGTTTACTTGGTTTGTCTCTGTACCAGTATCTTCTTAATTGTCCTCTCTGAACTAAGCAACTTGGTCACTTGTCATTATGGCTGCACTGAAGTCCTAATGAGTGCAATTGTTATCTGTAAGACAGCCTCATTTTCTTTGTTTTTTTTTTCTTTTTCCCTACCGTGAATTCACATTAGATCCAGACAGCTCATTTCCATTCCTCCTGTCATCTCTCTAGAAATGACGTGCAGTGCTTGAAACTGTTTATTTCCAAATTCAGACCTCCTCCGTGGCAGCCATCGGCTTCAATTACCAGTTTTTCCTGAGCGGAGCCATCAGGCAGCCTGACACTGAGGTCCAACCTAATTCCCACCTTCTCCAAAGTCAAGAGCATAATGTGCAGATAAAAAAGGTGGAAAATAGCCTGCCACTCATTAGCATGCAGCGCCTCCCTGTTCATTTGCTTGCTGCGAATGAAAGTTCTGACACTCAGCGCCTTGTGCAATATGAGAGCAGTCCTCTTCAGACTGCCTCGTGTCCTTATTGCCACAGAAAGGTCATCGGCATAGGTGCATGCTAACCAACCGGGCTGGCTGCTCTTCACAGGCCCATCTGGGAGAGAGGTTAGCTGGGGGTATTGATTCAGGGAGAACCTCATTACCTGCTGAATCAACATATTATTGCCATGTTTCACCCAGTCGAATTGTTTACAAGTGTCTTTAGTGTGGGCAAAAGCCTTTTCTGGCGGGCCATGACCGCATTCATTAGTCCCTGACCCTGGTGATTATGTGTTATCTGATAGGCTGCTATCTGGCTTGGCCGCATGAGCAGGGCCACTGGCCTGCCTTGGCCTGGACCCATTACAACCAGAGTCTTTTTTTGCTCGCTGTAATTCTCTCCCTCTGCCCGCTCAATCCCTCTTTCCCACTCTGTGTGCTCCCTATGAATGTATCCATTAGCCTGGTGATGTGTAAATTGTTTTCACCTGCACTGCGGGCAGATGGGGAGCAGTGTCTCTGTCGTGATTTTCTATGCATGAGCTTTCTAATCAGCAAGAGAGTAAGATGATTCCCTTGCTTCTTGCCAGAAAAAGGTGAGCTTGCGTGACCATGCACAAATACATTATAGGCACACATGTTCTCTCAGTCATGATTTGCGATGAATATGCAAGATCTGTTGTGGGTATATTGGTGCAGTGGCAGTAGTGACAGTGTTCATTACAGGAGCTCACCTTACAACATGATGATGGCTTAATGCCGAAGAGAGGGACCAGGCCTGAGTTGATCCTTACGCCCCCACCATCCTCTATTTTAGTTCCAATTGAAGGATGATTTGACCTGAAAGACTAAACCCACATAAGCACAATGACTTCCAACAGTTGTGTCAACTGAGTGTGACCCATAGAGCAGACAGGAAAGGATGTCCCTCACACAAACAGGTAAAGTATTTCCTAATGCGGTAATGTTTATGTGAAACATGCCTTCTGGGCCTCTTTTTGAGGACTGGGTCAAATGGGCCATCCACATCTAGATTGGCACTTTGGTTGTAGGAAGAGGTGCTCAATTACTGAGTCGTCTTTTCTCAGCTCAGTCAATTCTGGAAAGATTCGGATCTTAACAGAACCATTAAAGAGTCCAACTAAAACTTTTTCTTACTGTTTCATTTATCGGTGTTGGATTTATTCATTAAAATGGCATTAACTAGGAAAAGTTTTGAATTTTTGAACTGAGGTTTTGTTTAAAGGTCATAAGCAGTTAATATGTCACATGTAGTACATTACTCTTACAGCATTTTAATTTGATGTAAATCCAACTTAGTTGCTCCTAAAGCCTGAAGGTATTGCGTAGTTATTTTTAAAAAACCTCAGATCTAGAAAAATACCAATAATTTATTCAAATATTTTCATGAACTTTTTAACCACCATCATGTTTGCATGATACAATTATATTCTTAAAATCCATTGATTATTTAGTCAGGACACTGAGGAGGCAGTGCTAGACCAATGATCTTCCTGTGTGAAGCATGTTCTGTGAATAAAACATGTTAAGTGTTTCAGGTCAATGTAACTGTCTGATATAAAGGTACAGCAGGTACAGTAATCTTTAACTGCTATAATATTTTTGTTAGTTTTATATAACTTTACTTTTATTTCAGACAGTTACTCCTCACAGTATGGTCTTTAAAGGGCTTCAATGAAAATAAGAGTCCACCGTAGGAATGATTGAATAATTTTCCCAAAGGACTACATGGGTAATTATGTTGTTGAGGGCTAAATCAGACATAAATCCATTATTCCAAAAGTATATTTGAGACCAAATATGATTTTTATTGGCTGATAGTAACAGCAGTCTTTCCGACTGAACAGCAGGAACATGCTTTAACATCAACCAACATTGGTTCAAAAAGGTGGCTGCTAATTTGGCAACCTAAACAAACAAGCAATAGCTTTTGCCTTCAAAATAAAGGTCAGTTTGTGAAATTACAGAAGCATGCTAAAATTTGCATGTGGAACTACTACCTTTAGCACTCGATGCAAAGTTTTTAACCAATTTGAATAATAAACTGAATTTGACTGCACTGTTTGATAACTAGGCTCAGAATGTTTGTGCTTAGGAATCTAATCCCCCAAAACGCACACCGTCCCTTAAATCAGCAGTCAGTCAAACTCAGAGGTGAACAAGATCAACCCAGGGATCACAAGCAGGTCAAAAAAGTTGACAAGAGTTACACAAGAGGCCAGTGTTCAAAGGAAAGAATATAAAAAAAATGAACAAAATGGAGAATGAATCTACTCTGCATCACAAGACTTGCATAACAACAAGCCATTGTCATTAGACCTGAGAGTGTTTGTTCAAAACCACACTGACACATTGTGCTCTCAGACAGCTCTCGAGACTGCCCTGATGTTTATTCAAATAACCAACAAGTGCAACATTGGCGTGAATCTGGTCTTCTTTGTTCAAACTAATAAAAGACAATGGCGGTAAAACAATTTATCTATGGCTGTCTTAACACAGCCTAGCTCACTTTCAGTTGTCTTCTTGAATCGAAACCAAAAAGACAACCACTGGACACTAGTTCCCTTTTATGCCATTCTATTTGCTCAACTTTTTATACTAAGAAATTATAAGGATGACTTGTACCTTTTTATCCACTTGATAGCACTTAGCTAATTGCTGTCCTTCCATCAACAAAAATGCATTGAATCACAGAAGATGCACACACTGAACCATATGCATACACTGGCTTGTAAATATTTCAGTGATATTGTTTTTCAGGAATTAGAACACTAATCGTGATCTGATGTTAAACTGATGTATTTAATATCATTCTCTGGACACACTGAATCTCTTTACTACTGCCAGCAGCTGTGTAAGTGCCAACTTTTTAAAACAATCATAGACCCTGATAAATCTCTTTCACTGGAGTTATCAGCCAATTACAGAAAATTACAATTGGACATGGGGTCATCTGAGTTCTGGGCACTCAGTGGATTTAAACTAAATGGAAGCAAAATGGGTTTGTGGATGATGAAATTTTTTTAAACATTTTTGTAAATGCTAAGCAGACACAGATAAGAATGAAGAAGAGAAAAAATCTTCAAATTTCTTTTCTTAATAAAGGACTGATCTTTAGAATTTACCCCAAACACTGTTCCCCTATGAGACCAGAGCAGTGGAAGGGCAACAAAAGACAGATAAACCCAACTGCACAGAGAGGTGAGCCAACCGTTCCAAGTCTTTCACACGGGGGACTTTGAGAAAGAGGGGAGGAGAATGGGGAAGATAATTTAGCATTTGTGTAAGCTGTTTATCAAATTATTAACTGCACAGATGTTTCAGACTAGACTACTGGCTGAACATGAGCTCGACCAAGCAGAGGAACAAAGGTCTGAAGGATTCAATGAAGATGTGCACTGCATATCAATTTAATTTACTAGCTGTTAATTCTTATGCAAATTGTGACCTCTGTTGGGGCGTATCAATGGCTATACACATTGTATGTTGCTGCAGGAGCAGCAGAAAAAAAGTAGTGCAAGATCCCTGTTAAAAACTACATATATGGAAAATATTTACCGTAATTTAGTGTTATATTTACATTATTTTGGTTTGTTGTTGTAATTGAAAATGAGTTTTTGAATAAACAAACAAACAAAATAATAAAAAAAAAAAAATAATAATATATATATATATTTGTTGAAATCGTATTAAAAGCTCTATACAGCTTATCCAGCATACTGTGTATGTGCACATCCTGGTAACCTTTTTATTGACTCACCAATGCGGAAAGTAAGGGGATTTAAGAACATTTAACACAGAGAGTGGCAATATGTTCCGTACTTTGAATCATATTACGATAAAGAAATCATCACCAATGCATGTTATGACTTCAAAAAAAGGTTAAATGTACAGCCAAAAACAGCCTTGGCTGGGCTCAGCTGGAACAGCAGTGCTGCAAGTCTCATTTTCTTCATCGCCTCTAAAGCACTGCCTTTCAGCTCTCCGTGGTACAAACAAAAAACCCTAGCAACAATATCAATTATACATGCAGGAGGCAAACAAGGGGATTTATTTCACAACAAATAGCCTCATAGAGAGAAGTTGAATAGGGCAGATTAGCATTAGAAAAGGACAACAAAAGTCCCCTGTTCAACTGCTAAAGAGCAATTTGATGAGTCTGGAATTGGGGCAAATTGGTTGATTGCGATGTGCATTTTGAGGGGCTGGGATCCAAACCTCTGACATGTAGTGTTCAAATGAACACACTTCAGAGCTTTCGGGCAATGCCTATAAATGATGGTTATGGTCAGTATATATGTTACAAAGGAAGGTTATTCAAAATAACATTTATAGAGAGCACACAAATACATTATTCATAAAATAAGAAAATATTAAAATTGACTCATCAAATTCAGTTTTACTCTGCGCAAATAATGCATTGATACATAAACCACTTTCTAACTGTATGACGGTAAATGAACGCTGCACATCAACCTGCAGGGACAAGTAAGTTGGTCAGGGATGATGGAAAGATAGATGGAGCTAAATTCAGGGTGAATCCTAGAGGAAAATCAGTAAGAAGCTGCAAAATACCTGAGAGTGAGAAAGATACTCCTTCCAGCAGGACAACAAACCCAGGGCGTTCCCAGGCCCAAGACGTTCCTCCAGCGTATTCTGGGCCGTCCCCTGGGCCTCTTCCCGGTAGGACATGCCTGGAACATAGGGTTTGAGTGCTCGAATGATCCTAGAGGCTATGTTGTCTGGGGCTTAAGTGCCCCTGGTAGGGTCTCCCCTGGCAAACAGGCTCTGGGAGACAGGTCAGACAAAGAGCGGTTCAAAACACCTTCATAAGGACCATACAATCGAGGCACGTGACTTCTCCCGGTACGGCGGACATGGGGTCCCAACCTGGAGCTAGGCCTGGGGTCGGTGGTCGGAGCGGCCTGGTGGCCAGGTTGCTCCTCGCGGGACCCGGCCGGGTCAAGCCCAAACGAGAGACATGAGGCCATCCCCCAGTTGGCCCACCACCTCCAGGGGGAACCATGAGGGTCCAGTGTAAAGAGGATTGGGCAGCGGACGAAGGTGGAGACCTCAGTGGCCCGATATCCGGATGCTTAGGCTGGCTCTAGGGAAAAAAAAACTTTCTGTGTTAATTTAATAGATGGTAACATTAGCTCTGGCAATAGAAACATCATTAGTCTGTCACAGCGGCTCACAAAAAATGCGCCGAAACAAATCAAACGTCATCAATGGGCGGTAACTATTCTAACTAAACTTAAACAGTGTTATGAAGGATGAAGACTAGTGAACTGTTATTTGGAGAAGAACGGATTTCAAGTAGAAAATTACCTCTGTTACGTGTCACCGTCAGCTGCACTCTTCTTCTTCTGGTCTTTATTTTATTCTTCCCTCACTCGTGAACAAGACGCCGATATACTTGAACTCCTCCACTTGAGGCAGGAACTCTCCTCCAACCTGGAGAGGGGAAGCCACCCTTTTCCAGTCGAAAACCATGGCCTCAGACTTGGAGGAGCTGATCCTCATCCCAGCTGCTTCTAGCTCAGCTGCAAACCACCCCAGTGCATGCTCTAGGTCTTGGCTAGAGGGGGCCAGCAGGACCACGTCATCTGCAAAAAGAAGAGATGAAATTCAATGGTCCCCAAACTAGACCCCCTCTGGCCCTTGGATGTGCCTAGAAATCCTGTCCATGAAAGTTATGAACAGGACAAAGGGTAGCCCTGCCGGAATCCAACATGCAACGGGAACAGGTCCGACTTAGTGCCGTCAATTCGGACCAAACTCCTGCTCAGCTTGTGCAGAGACCGAATGGCCCCTAATAAAGGGCCCCCGACTCCATACTCCTGGAGTGCCCCCCACAGGGCACCACAAGGGACATGGTGGAATGCCTTCTCCAGGACCACAAAACACATGTGGACCGGCTGGACAAACTCCCATGAGCCCTCGAGCACCCTTTAGAGGGTATAGAGCTGGTCCAGTGTTCCACGGCCGGGACGAAACCCACACTGCTCCTCCTAAAGCCAATGTTTGACTATTGGCAGGACTCTCCCCTTCAACACCCTAACATAGGCCTTACCAGGGAGGCTGAGGAGTGTGATCCCCCTGTAGTTGGAACACACCCTCCGGTCCCCTTTCTTGTAAAGGGGGACTGCTTGGCCTCACGCTTGGCCTCACGGAACCCATCAGCTGCTTCAGGAGTCCCACAAGCCAACCACAGCTGATAGGACTCCTTCTTAGATGGCATCCCTTACTGCCAGTGTCCACCACCGGGTTCGGGGATTGTCGCCGCGACGGGCACCACAGACCTTACAACCAAAGCTACGGGCAGCAGCATCGACAAAAGAGGCGGACTCTATGTCTCCAACCTCCGCTGGATTCTGGTCAAAGCTCTCCCGGAGGTGGGATTTGAATACATTTGTCAACATTTTTAAAAACTATATGGGCCCAAGATGATCCTTTTACTTTATAATTAAGCGATTGTTTTGCATTGGTCTTTCAAATAAAATTGCAATAAAATCAGTTGAAGTTTGCGGTAACCTGTAAAAATGTGAAAAGATAAAGGGGTAGAAATACTAAATACTAAATAAAAAAACACTGTGTGTATTTGTAAATAGTTGGCATGTCATTTGGCCTAAGTGTATTCATGTATGTAGTAAATAACAAAGAAAGAGAAAAAAATCATAATTAAATAATAAGTAGTGGAGAAATGGTGGGATTAAATATTATTATTATAAATAATAATTTGTCTGATATTCTAAGACGTTTAAAAAAAAATATTCTTATTAGCATGGTAAAAGTCGATTTTGAGAAATGTCAGTGATAAACTGTGATGCAAGATGCTATCTAGAGATAATAGGAAACTACCATCATCTGTCAAAATTAGATTTCAATCTGTATGTGACAGAGAAGGAAAAGCTTATCAAATAAAAGACAAAGGTTTCTGATAGGCGATATTTACAAATGTCAGGTTATAATTCTTGGTAATCAGAAATGTCATTTAAGTCCTTGTGTTTGCATCTCTCGAAAGGAGAGACTTTGTTTTTAATATTGCAGAAATAGACCATGTGCTTTTTGATGTTTACCAGCAGAGGTTTCTGGGAAGCCGTTCTCATGGTAACCAACGTAAACACAGCCGCCTTTCCTTTCTCTCTGCCTCCTCCTTGTTTCCATCCTTGCGGCTCTCGGCTCTGCCACAGCTCCAAAACGGATGAAAATGTCAGGGTCGACTTGCAGCGAGGACCGGTACTATGCAAAGATAGCGTCAATTCAGCAAAACGTGCATGAAAGGTGAGATTTCTCTCTGTTTTTTCCACCAGAGCGTGGGCCCGAGGTAGACTGGGGGCTGGAGTTGGAATCTCTACCGCCTGGCTGTGTCTTTCTTCCGCGTGAGTCAGGCTAGCTACGCGGAAAGGTTTAGCGGATAATTGTCTCTCAGGCTACTTTAGGCTAACAGAGGTGCGTCGGATTTAATACTGTTTGAGCTGTCCTCGTGTTCATAAATAAATGCTAGTCAAAGTTAACCTAGTTTAGTGATTGTATAATTTTTTTTTACGTTTTTTTTGACGGTATGCCAGTTTAAATACGGAGTGCTAATATTGCTATTAATTAGCCTACAAATCACGCTACTTAGGTCTTCTGTGTGGGGGCTTGTCCCTTCCATTTTCCGCACCTTAGTAGTTTTGGTCGTTTTGTGCCTAACTTTCTCAGGTACGAAATGGAGCCGTCTGCCACCCAGACGCTTCGGACCCACCAGACAAACGTTTCGTACCCGTTTTGACACCCGTTGATTATAAAGTAACTTACTATGAGCTGCTGACAATGTGCTGCAAGGAGATATTGTTATATGATTCTTATGGTTATTTTGATTTAAGGATGGGTGCAAAAGTAAACTCTCACAGCAATAAAAGTATACACGAGTTCTGAGCATTTTATGAGAGTTTATCGCCATAATTTATAAAAAGCCTCGGCTCCAAAAGAAAAATAAAGTGCACGTAACGCAAAAGTACATGGATGGTAAGATTTTTACTTAGAGGCAGGGCATGGAAGTAAGAAGGCATACAATAGCATCCGGTGGGTATAAGATGAGGAGCAATTCACTGGAGCCTCTGTGTGGACGACAGCTTGTGTTTACTGTTTTCATGTGTGTGTGCAGTGAGAAGCGCAGACTGGAGCTGGAGAGGGAGCTGTTTGCCTACTCCAGATCTGATTCAAGAATGTAAGTTTTGCAGTTTTATCATTTTATGTATTTATTTCACATCTATCTGTACAGGTCATGTATATGGGTTCATTGTTTACTCTCAAGACAACATAATTTCAGGTGCATTACAATGAACACAATTCAGTAAAGCATCAAACAAAAGCAGGAATCGATTTTTGCGGTTTCTTTTCTGATTGTCCTAAAAGGAAATTTGAAATGCTTACGCCCTCATCTTTGCATCAAAGTAGTTATTACCACTGTTGCCTTGCAGCAAGAATCTCTCAGTGAGAAAATCTCTGTTGAGTTTGCATGTCTGTCCAAGTTCTCCTGCTTCCCTCCGCTGTCGAAAAACATGCATGTTGGGTTAATTGGTCTTTCTAAATTACCCTTAAGTATAAGTGTATTCTTTCATAGCTGTGTTTCCATGGGATGGACAGAGGACCGGTGCAGGTTGTAACCCTGCCTTTTCCCACTGACCCCTGGGCTTAAGCAACACCCGCATGGTGACCCTGCAAGATTTAAGTGGGTATAGAAAATGCATTGACGCTTCAGGTCCTTTCGGTAACTTCTCCAAAAATGACATGAATAGCCAGTTAAAATGGAGAAATGCACCACTCACTTGGCCAGGGATGGGAACTGGCACATTTTCCTTGATAAGCTCTGATCTGATCAGCAGGTCATAAGCTAAAACATTTTTAAAAAGTTTTTATTCATGCGTCCATCCAAACTAAGAGCTACCACCATTTTTGGCCCATAAGTAAATCAAACGACAGCATGTACTTTAACTCACATTTTTTAGTTTTATAAGTCAGATGGGTGTTAGGGCCACATGCTTTGATGCATACATAGGAATGTTCTTGTAATTCTCTTGTTTTCTTTAGATTCAAAGATTCTACCTCTTTTAAATAACTGTCAGCACACATGTGTTCTCTTTTCTGTATTATAGTTTTTAAAGAATCAGTATTGATAGGTCACAACTCAACGAAAATTAGATGTCATTATTGGTCAGGAAAACACTGATCGGTGTATCTCCATTGGAGAGCTCCATCATTTCCTAACAGTGGTGTTTAACAATAGAAAGGGGTCATAGTTAGTGGGAGGTCGTAAGATGCCTATTTTAAGGTAGCTCTGTATGAATATGTGTGTGTGTGTATGGGGTATGTTATTTTGCAAGAATATTGTCAATGATGTCTGAGCCTGAGCAGAAGAAGGCATTTTCACTCTCATTCATATTCACATTTCAGGTCAAAACAGCAAAGCTCATGTTGATATGAGGCTTGTGAACAAGCTTCAAATTCAAATCATATTGTGCTTAACCTTTTCTTGTGAGAGGTCTAGCTCTTAGTTTTTGACAATGCTCCCAGATAATATTTCCCTTGAATAACGCTTCTCCAATGCCTTCAGCTTGCAGATAAAGTGTTCCAAACTGCGCAGCTATCTCAAAGAAATCTGTGGCAGGGAAGCAAGAGCGAAAATGAGAAACCTTGAGCTTAAGAGAGATGTGGAGTGCATGGAAATTAGCATGAAGGAGTATAGTTTCAACCATGGCCCCCTGCAACAACAAAAGGTACCACATCCACTCACACTACTATATATTTGTCTGCACAGTCTCAGACTTTCCCTTGATAAAAGCATTTATCAACAGACTTAATTTTCCCCAACCAGGGAGGTGGAACCAGGTTTTACTTTAATATTCTCTTCATAATCTGATTACAAAACACCTCTAGCCTGTAAACAGATGGCTTAAGAAAAAGATTACTTCAACCACATTTTGTACGCATTTGCCTAATTGCAACACAGTACATTACTTAGAAAATGCATAGTAGACAAGTAGAAAGCCCATTGAAATCGCAGTGGCTGATGTGAGAGAAGTAAACACTCAGACAGTGCAATTTATCACCACAAGCAAATGAACAAGGGACAAAACAATGAGCCAGTCAGATTATCACTTAAAACCCAATGACAGTGCTTGACAGCTTAATATCAAATTAACAAAATTGGCTAATTATGACTCACTGAGTTAATTGCCCAATATAGAGACTCTGAAGTGCTCCAGAGGTTTAGTCATTCTCTACCCTCAAGCAGTTGGTTTATTTCCTCTCCATGCTTTTGAGCCCTATGTGTTTGCTATTTGTTTGGGTGATTTTCAGAACCATATTTTTTATTGTAATGCTTCTGACACCTGAAAAAAATGAACATTCATATGCTTATTTGTACACGTTTTATTTTTACTATAAAGAAATCGGATAAATAAAAGGCAGTGTGATTGAGCTAAACCAGGTCTTGCTGTTCTTGTTAAATACAAGTTTTATAAAATTACTTTATTTGATGTGTGAATTTAGATAAATGCCGTCAGTCGGCCGGGTCAGATAAATGTTAAGTTGAGTGTCATTGGCTACACGGGGCACGTTCACTTGAAAACCCTTGTGACTGATAGACAGCCTGCTGCTCTAAGGTTGTCACTTTGAGTTCATGTCTTATTGTATTCTTATAATACTGAGCAGTGCTATTTGATGTGTTCATATTGTAATAAAATGAAAAGATTGTTGTTTTTCTATATCTTATCAGTTTACTTCATACATTTTTACACAGGCTGACCTTTTGGAAAAGATTTCCAGATTCACTGACGCCAGCAGGAACACGGAGGAGCTGGAAGCAGCAAAGGTAACACTGCTAATATTGCAGTTTTATCATTTATTTTGGCTTAGAGCATTAAGCCTTTTGAGTACATCACATCTTGTTGCTTTTTGTGTTACTGTTTTATATTTAGTGCTTTTTTTTGTGGTTGTTTTTTTTTTAAACTCAATTCTTCTGTTTTGAAATGTTTACGAGGTTTATGCAAATTGCAGCTCTATTGGGGCTCTGTTTACAGATTTAGAAGAACAGAAGAAAGCAGACATTACGCCTGGTAAATCTGTTGAGTAGTCTACGTTTAAACTGTGTATCTGTAATAGCACAGGTGTCTAATCCTAGCTGGGGAATCTGGACAAGCAGTGTAGTTCAAGCCCGTAGCTTCTGTCTCCCTTCACTTAAAGCAGTTAAAGCTCTTTTAGATGAAATGTCTAAGACATCTCATAATAACTTGGAGCATGCTGTCTAGAGCAGTCACTTGTAACTGTGTGCAACACCCCACCCCCTCCCTCAGCCTGTCGATATTATAATGAGTAAAATGGTACCGTCACTCCATTATGCATACAAGCCATTGGCTGGCAGTGTGCATGTCCCTCAGGCTGCAGCATTCATTAAGGAAAGCTTACCGGGCTGAA
Source organism: Crenichthys baileyi (assembly GCA_036173005.1). Classification (NCBI taxonomy): domain Eukaryota; kingdom Metazoa; phylum Chordata; class Actinopteri; order Cyprinodontiformes; family Goodeidae; genus Crenichthys; species Crenichthys baileyi. The sequence goes on from JAHHUM010001801.1 coordinate 352,986, forward strand.
AGCTGGAGACAGATGATAACGGGATATGATTTTCATATTTAATACATTCCTTGGAAGAGCACACGCGTGCCGCAGATTGATAGAAGAATCAATTGCTACTTTAGTGAAACACTTTCTACTTTGCCCTGCAGCTACCGATGGAATCACTCAGCCAAGAAATTAACTTTTCCTCTTTTTTTACCTACTTTGTGGATCTGCTGGGCAGGCTGCATGGTTTACAGTGAATGTTATTAGGCAGCTAACTGTTTGGTATTTAAGACGCTTATCAGAAAAGAAACAGAAGCTACGCTTTCGGTTGTTATGTTTGGAGGGAGGCCTTTTTTTTGCTCATCTCTCTCTCTCTCTCTCTCCCCTCATGGTGACATTGCAGACATGAATCAAAACTTGTCTAAAGGATTTTTCATGAGATTAAAAGTTAAAGCATTGAGCCTGACACATAGAAAGAAGTAAACTCTGACCTTTGCTAAATAAAACTACAGTTATTAAGAATCAGGCTGGTAATAGCTGGAGCTTCTTAGTAAATAAGGATATTATTTAAAAACGTATCTATCTCATTAATTAAATGCAAAACATCTTACATGGAATAATTACACATAGAGTTTTGTATTTCAAGCATTTATTTTTCTTTGTTGATGATTATGGCTTACAGCGAATGGAAAATTCTGTGTTTTAGACAGTGTTGATATTATATAACCCCAATAAAAAAAAATACAATTGATAAGGGGATGTTATGTATGTTGTTATGGCCTACACTATCACAGTGAAGACTACTGACTTGATAGCTGCTCATCAGTCAGTCATTGGCACCCTCTAATATTTGATATTATTTGAAAGTTCAGTGGAAGGAAAATATTTGCTGCCTATCAGCTGGATTGTGAGGCAAAGCACGAAAGTTATGAGGGTAAATGGAGGGGGGGGTCAAATTCATAGTTGAGTTTGGGTTATTGCCCTCACCCTGTCCACTAAGTATGGTACATAAGTACTAGATAGTTAGAAAGGACTTGGGGTAGTTCTCAGCAGTGTTTAATTCTGATCACCTACATGCCATGCTGGAATTCATGCAAAAGCAGCCCCAGCCAAGTACTGAAGTACTGTATAGTACATGGAATGTCAAATAGCTGACATCTCTGAATACATTTTTTGTGTAGGTCTGCATGAGCTGAGAAAAACATTGAAATGTAACTTTATTGCTGAATTTTGAGATGACAATTTCATTTATTTCTTTTTCTTCATTACAGTGTTTCCACAACTCTTAATGAGCTTTCGCAGCTCAGCCACTTAAAACATATACATTGGAGATTAAGGGCAGTAAATGTTTATCCAGCAGAACAGATATGCCTTTAGGTTTTTCATTCATGGCGTTTGAAATATAATGTTCTACGAGATGGTGCATCCTAGCAGTCCTCTACTGTTGTGATATTGCACACATGAATATTGCGATTGTGATGCGATACATTTCCCACGTCTAGTTTTATGTTATTCTGATTTTCTGAGAAATTGAATTGTGGGTTTTCACTAGCTATAGGCAATAATTTTTTAAATTAACTGAACTGAAAACCTGAAATATCTTTCTCTGTAATTATTCGGTATACTGTATGAGTTTTGCTTTTTGAACTGAATTGCTGAAATGAATTAACTTTATAATTTACTGACCCATATATGTGTTAAATAATGCTTGTTCAGTTTTAAATAGCAAACTATAGATTATTGTATTTTTCTTTCCTGAATGCAGGTTAAAGCTGTGCAAAGACGACAGTGGGACAGCAGCAGGAACTTCAAGCCAGTGGAAATTTTTATGGACCACCAGACCTCCAGAGGCTACGATGCTGAAGCTGGCACCTCAAGTGTACTCTCACACCAAGCATTGCAGCGATCGCCCAATCGCAGCATGTACCCGTGCGAACGTCTACCTAGTGGCCTTTTGAAGGACGTCAGAGTTGGTAGAGAGGATGCCGCCAGTAAGCGAGCACATTTATCAGATGACATTTCAAGCTCAAACGATTCCCCTGACGGCTGTAATTTGAGTGACAAACATGAAAGAGCGTCGAGGCTGCTTCCATCTGCTCGTGCCTCAACAGCCGCAGCTGGTTTTGTGGCTTCCGCAAGTGATGATGAACGAGAAGCTTCACCTCCGGTGACCTTGACGGGGTCTGAGAAGAATCCATCTCCCAGCAACAGTAACCCTGCGATGGCTAAGAATCTGCCTGCAGAACCCACTGACTCCCAAGAGGTAGCTCGCCAGCCTCTCATAATGGGAGATGAAGAGAGAGGTCTTGGCCATTTGAAGCCTGAAACCACTTTTAGAAGAAAAGCTCAAGAGACATCAGGTTTGCAGTGATATTTCTTCCTTACTACCTCATTGTTCGCAGCTTTTATCTGCCTTCACAGAAACAGGCAGTTTTCAGCACTTTATTTTGCCCTTTGATTTAATATTTTTTTAAACAAGCGATGCTGTATGCTGTTTGGTTTGTTTACATTTAGGAAAATATAAGAGTGTTGGTGAACCAGGCTCAGATGTGCAGTTGTCAGAGAGCAGTTCCAGTGACCTGACAATTTCTTTGACACAATCGGAGCTCGAGGAGGATTTACCAGAAGAGGCACCATCAGAGAGAAATGCCTCTTTCAGAGGAAGTGGTGATCACAAGCAGCATTGTCCTGATTCATCCCCCTGCTCTGATGGGTCTGAGAACACAGAACAGTTAAACAGGGAATCCTCAACACCAGAGGCAACGTTGAAAAGGTAAAGTATGTCTGAAGTGCTTTGGTTTCTGAAATTTTAAAGAGACTATCCAGTGGTGTGTTTTTGTTTTGACTAAAAAATTTACAATGGGAATAAAAACACAGCTGGGTAATGATTTATTGATTTTACTAAATATAACATTTTTGAAAAGCATGCAGAAGGAACAAAAAAACTGCATTTCTGCTTTGTGTGTATTTGGGTTGATGACATCACAAGAGGCATATGAATTAAGCTGATAAGTTAGCAATCATGAACACCAGGGTGACAAGAAACGTTTAGTAGATTTAGACTGAAGCATTCAAGTTGCATTTAACTTGCAAGGGGTTAAACCGCATGTTTTCGGGCCTTAGTTTGAATCTGATGACCTAAAAGTCATGATGGATCTGCTGTTGATGGCGAGCAGTGACAGTGAGAATGATCTTCTTCTAGACATTAAGTGGTAAGAATCTGTTCTGTTTTCAGTTTTTTCCATCTGATTGGTGTCCATACATATTCGCCGCGTGTAAAACGAGTAAATGCCATATTCTGCTTGTCTCAACTTAAAATGTTGTGCAGTCTTAATTTGTACAATTTTAGTTTACCCAAAAAAACACCTCTCTATTTAGCTGTGAGATTTAATTCCGTACTGCTTCAGTCTACCCTACTCGTCTTTACAAAGTGCTGACTGTTTTTTAAGAAAATGTGGTTACATGACTCCAATAAAGCCTGTTTACCAGCAGGAGGTCACTCTGAGTTTTTTTTGTTTGATCAGGGGTGGGCCTGCATGATATTAGAAAATCATGCAATGGTAATGTTATTGGTAGGCATTGTGATAATATCAGTTGTGATAAATCCACATTTCCTCAATCCTCTCTTTTCCAGCTTCCAACTTCCTCTGTGGGCGAACTAAAAAGAGGTTAAGTTAGAATTTTTGTTGCAGCTGAATGAAAAACTACTTTTCAGGAGGGAATTTGATTAAGAAGGAAAAAAACAAGAAATATACAAATGGAGGTACGCAAAAAAAAAAAAAAAACTGATCAGTTTCTTTATGCCTTAGGTGATGTCATCAGAGGCATGTGCACACAGACACGTGGTTATAGGAGGGTACATTTTCTTTTTCTTAATTAAATAACATTTAACATCAAACTAAAAAAATAAATAGAAAAAAACTGACCATTACATGTTATTTCTTAGGTGACGAGCAATATCCAAAGCAAGTTTCATTGATTTTATTAAACAGACTTAACTAGTAGCTTTAATAGTGTTTTCTTCTGTTTTAGCACTTAGTCTTTTGACACAATATAGTTAGCTTATTTTCCAAAAACCTAGGCTAATGCATAAAAGAATGCTCTGCATGCTCATCCTGAACCACATTGCAGTTAGTGATAGTATGAAGTTCTTTGCAAGCATCAAATCTGAGGCTAACAGAGAGGAGCTGTGGGAGTCACAGTCCATGCCACATTGTTGTTTGCAGCTTTGCATTAGTGGCGGCTGTTGTGGCAGTGATGCATCTTATAGAGGAGAGAGCTCAGGACCTGTCCACAACAATATTGCCATAATCCAAGATAATGCTCTAACAGAGCAATTTTCTGCTTGAGAGACCTCAGGAAGTCCCCACTGGAGGAGGAAATTGTGGCACCATAGAGTGTTCTGGAGGGTGGGCATGTGGACAGCACTTACAGCCACAAATCCTTAGCGTGATGATGGCTTCTGAGTTGAAGGATCACTTTGGATGGAGTCAGAGTCACAGAAAACCCCATGTGAATGTTTTTGCACACAGTGCTTCTGCTTTTTGCCTCTTCATATAAACAGTTTTGTAAGCAGGCCCTCGTGTGCATTTTACAAAACACTTATTTTTGTGCATATCTAAACATTTCTGTTTATTTTTTTAGAGATTTTTTTTTATAGATTATACTGAATCTATGTGTTCAAAAAGATAATCTTTTTGAGCATTGACTCATTAAAACCTCTTTATTTAAAAGCTGCAGCCTTTGTATATTTCTAAAGCAGTTTGAAGGATATTCTCAATCTAAGGCTGCAGCAGCTACATTTATGTGTGTGTGGTCTGCTATACTTTTTATGGTATGACCTGAAAAGGAGCGGCAGTTAGCCTGCAACGGAGAGAAGACGGTGGGGGCTGCAGCCCTCATTGTTAACACAGAGAGCTTCTGTGTCTGAGGAGAGAACCGGAGGCTTTGATGTAAAGCTCAGAGAGCATCCATGCTCTATCCTCTCCCTCTCATTCCCTTTCCCTTAAGGTTAGAGTTTATATCGCTACTTCCATTCAAACCCCGGTCCCGGGCAATTCATTAGATTATCTCATTATATATTTTTTTTCCTCCAGCATGGACAGACTGAGGGAGACTAAAATATTGTCTGTGTTTCTTCTCAGAGAAGATTTATAATGGCCTCAGTGTGTTCGCCTCACAAATATAGTCTCACCTAACTGCACAATGGCTCAGGGTTTTTTTGGTAGTGTCAAGGGAAGTTCTTTCAGACCCAATAAAAGACATGTAGAAGAATGTTAACGGTATAGAATGTATTATTAAGTAATTTTCATTTTGGAGGCATGTACACAAAAAATTGGAAGAATTGGAAGATTGGTGGAATATATATATATATATATATATCTCCTATGCTATGCTGCCCTGGGCTATATTGAGCTATATTGGCCACATCAAAACCACCCTGCTTGTAGCTTGCCACTTTCTACTTCCTTTCAAAACAGTGTTACCTTAACCTTACCTTGAGAATGTTTCAAAACAGCTGAATTTGTCTTTTTTTGTAAGTGAGGGAAAAATGTGGCAGCCATCATTTTGCTAGCTAACCAGCAATGAGCATAAACAAGGGAGGCATTATTCTAAGCTTCATACCGCCAGAGCCAATAACATTTTCTTTGGACTTTAAACCGTAGGAATGATACATTGGAAAAGCTTGTGTGGTTTGAAACCATACCTTTTGAAAACCTTTCAATATCTCAGTACCGGTAACCGGTCCATACCTAATTCTTGTGGTGATTGTTTTTGTTGTTTCTCTGTTTACTCCGGTTCCCTCACCCTTTTTTGTTTTCTCTGCCTCTCATCATGTTTGTCTCTGTAACATGATACAGGTGCAATATCCCATTCTTCTCGTTTTTTTAAGAAAATCTGCCAACCACAGTAAAGCAGCCACACCCATCATACTGTGTGCATAAGCTGTCCGGGCAGGACACGGTAAAAAAATAAATAAAACGGTTTGTCTCTTTTAATTATCATGTTATCATGAAACAAAACCCACATTTCAAGTCACACCTGCTGCATGCAGTGTGCTGGGACTATTTGTGGCTACATTTGTCAGTTCTGTTGTGAGTTATTTTTGCCATCTGTGCGAGTGGTGTGCTTTCCCCCTGACACTGATCACTTAATTTTGAGACCATTATTGTGCGGTGAAAAGCACCCGAGTCAGAACTGCATGGCGTACAACAGTATTACCCCTGACCTCCTACACCTGGTTAAAACAAGCTTGTCATGATGTTAACATTTGGACAGCAGCAGCATCTAAAGTAAGGTTAGACACCATGACAACAAAAAATAGCAGGAGATGTTTGCGGAAACTACGCTAATTTACTCTCTCAATCTCTAAGAATCTTTTTTTTATATATATAATAAAGTGGAACAGCTAATGGAAGACATAAGTTTTCTTACAGATGGACTGCACATTGCAAAATGTCATGGATATAGTTCATGCTTGGAGCTTAATCAGAATGTTACCAAGAAACAACCTGTGATAAAGGAGGGAGCAAGTGTTTGCTGACCCTTAACCCAAGAGCCTATAACAGATTGTCATAAACTCTCTCTGGCCTCTCTTTAAAGGATGGTGGCTCAGAATGTCTCTGCTGGGGTTTGCTGGGGAGAAAATTCAAAGAGGGCCACCCAGAGCTTAATGCACAAGAAAGAGATGAATTCTGCATATCCACATGCATTTGGCATCTGCTTCCCATTCCATAGCCTCACACTAGACCAGATTAAAGTGCAAATCTCCCACTAAAAGAAATCACCCAGAGGCGCCTGTTTTTGTCTTGTAGGAATTATTTCTGTAAGCTTTTACTGTGTTCGTAAATGCATTGTGTTTAATACTGTATTACTTATATTCAGCATTGTCTTGCGATTTAACTGGATGGGATTGATCCCATGTTCTGCTACAACAGCAGACAGATGTTCTCCTTTTGAGTGCCAGGTGTCAGAGCTTTTCTGTGCAACCTGTTATTACATGTGGCACCATCAACAGACACAGGGAAGTGTTGAAATCCTGCATTGTTGCCATTGCATTTTGCTGGCTGGATTCTTGAGTAGTCCTTGAGTACTGCAAGGAAATTGCCTGGAAAAAATATGTTTCACATATTTTTGGAAATGGCATCCTTTTTTTATTTTTACTTTTTTTTTTTGTTTTTCAGATGCCAATCGATATCATGACCTCTACTTTTTTATTTCCTTTCATCACAATATTTCCAATGTTTATTTTTAGGCTCTCCCTGAAAGGACTCTTTAATCTGCTGGACAGCATCGAAGGGCAACTGCACGGCGAGCAGAGCCACGTTTACAGAGATTCTTCAATAGATGGAAGTCAACTCAACAGGATTATCAGGTACATCCCTCCTGTCTTTCTTGAAACTTTACAATCTTATCTCTCCCTGTCTAAATGGAAAGCCATGTAAATTTATTTAATAGCAGTGGAGCAGTTTGTGCAGATGAGAAAAACATATTATCCTTCTGCTGAGGGCTCTCACATTAGATGAAGTGTCATCACCATCAGGCGTGTGTCTTTATTTCTGAGGGGTTTTTCAAACACATGGGATTGTTATAGTAACCACCCCTGCTCAATTGTTATTGGGAGTCATAGAGATAAAGGACAGGGAATGTATTTCATTAGACAGAGCTTCTTTTTCACAAGCTTTTTATACTTCATTGCATGAATCATTTACCATAATTGCCACTCCTGTCGTAAAGCATAAAAGAATAAATGTTATACCAGAAGACGTCTTTCCAACTACATAGTGTGTGCTACCTCCGTCTGTTGTACGACCATTTGGGTGTCATTACCCTCAATGTTTAGTTGCGCTGGTTTTTATGATTATGCTTGTTTAGTTTGTTTGTTTGTCTTTGATTCGTTCTTTGCAACACTTACTGGGGCTCACCTCAGGGCGCCATGGCAATAGCTGACCGCTTTCTATATATTGGGCAGCCTTTGTGACGATGGAGCGGGTTTGAATGACGAGGACCTTGAAGCATGTGGAGCCGTCGTCCTTCATGAGCTTGGGAGGTTGTCATGGAGTATGGAAAAGGGCTGCGTGCTGCCACAGGAGCTGGTGAGAGCGCATCAGTCCAGCACTGAGCCTAATGAAATAAGGTAGGGCTCACTGTTTTTTTTTTTGTATCATTATGGGAACTCAATAACTTGTGTTGATGTCTATTTGTCAAAATAATGTGATTTTGTTATTTTTTTTAATCTCTCAGTTCCTTAAATAAATTTTATAGTAATATATATTGCTAAAACTAGTAGATAAATATTTTCCGGTGTATAACGGCTGTAAATCCAAGACCCAAATCATCATTGCTCAAAGAGCTAGAGTTCAACAGAGTTTTCTTTACTTAAAGTACGCACTCACTGCAGAGGTGAAATCTGCTTTACAGACTTAATGTTTGCTGTATGTTCTTTTTACTTTTATTTTATTTCTACCTACAGCAGTTTCTGAGATATAGCATGCTACAATTTGATCAGTCTCCCTTCTCCACCAACATGAAAGGTCATCTTTGGTGTCACCCCACACTGCATGGGTGAATGTCATGAGTAAATTAAAATGCCCTATCTGCGACTTCCAGTCCTTTTGGATAATGCACGGTTATACTGTGAGCCAAATCTATGTTCTGCTTCACTAGCCTATTGATTTCACTGAGACCTCTCCTATTATATACTCAGTTCTAAGAGACACATCCTGCAGCGTCCCTCTCTGGCGATGCCAGTTGGTTGACCTCGACCTATTATCCTGTTTTTCAGCCTGAGGTCATATCAGTTTCTGTGTCTACTCAGTGTTAACTGGAATTTAATCAATCATCCATAGTTCTGAAATTGTTTAGAAATAGTAAGGAAAGAATCCTTTTCAGAAAAAATCTTGAAAACATTAACCTATGAAATATGATATATTTTGTTTCAGTCAGACTTGCTTACATTTCTGGCCATTTATGCAATGGTTTAATTTTGTCCTTTGTTTATAGTTTTTTTCTTAAGAAAGCATCATGTTTTGTTTGTTTTCCATGCTGCCCCACCCCCACCCTAACCACAGCACCAGCCTCCCTCTCAATGCTGCTCGGCTGTGGGATCGCTGGTTCAAGCACGCCCTTGTGCTCAAGGAGAGCTGTGTCCTCAGCACTGAGCGTTTGGTCCAACTATTCACGCCACTTCTGCTGGAACGTGATGCCGACTGCAGCCAGCAGGTAGCGTCAAAGACACACACACACACTCTCACAGGGCACTCAAACCGAGACCAACACAACAACACATCCATCCATGTTTAACAAATGGCTACGGTTACTTGTTTCTTTTTTCTACTTTCTGTTTTGCTTATTCTTGGATAAAAGTTTTGTTTTCCTGCTTATAAGATTATAAGACAATAATTTATACAACAGTAACTGCAAATCAGTCTCATACGGGGTATTAATCAGAAAACACTTACTTTAAACCTTCTCTTCCTTGTTATTGCTTGAAATAGTGAACAAAAAAAATAAAAATCTAATTAAAAGTCTATAAAACATCCCCCACAGCATGATTCTGCCCCCACCAGTTCAGTGTTACTTTCCCACCAAAATGTTAATGTTCAGTCTCATCTGACCACAGCAACTTGCTCCACATGTTTGCTGTGTAAATGTGGAAAGGTTTAAGGGGTGTGAATACTTGTGGAGTCACCATGTCAAGAGACATTTTATGAGTACTGTCCAGCTATGGACCCTTGTAGCTTACTTATTTGTTTTGACTGATATTTTTGGGATTTTGTGGCTCTGATATGTTACTGCAGTACATCCAACTCAACTAAAAGAGGCAAAGAGGGAGGCTGTAGAACCTCTTCAAAATATGAACTCACAAAAGAAAGAGGGGTACCGCCATCTACATCATTGTATCCAAGTGCATCAGAAAGAGGCTGAGTGAAATCTTTCTCTTCCTTTATCGCTTTGAGTCTAGCTCCAGCTATTTCTCCCTTCTGTCCTCCACTCCCCCATCTCTCCCTTTATGTCCCTCTGTCCTCTCGTACAACCGCTCACTCTCTGCACATGGGCACAGACGGACATTTCCATTCACGTCCTGCCACGCAGCCGGGCTACTCCAACAAATGGGAGCATGCAGCTCGCATGCACACACTCAAAGCGGCCCTTTGAATATTCAAGTGCTAACAGTTGTATTCATTGATATTTAAAATGCAGTGGATCAGCGAAAGCCCTCAACTCATGGTACATTTCACTAAATCTAAAAAAAAAAAGGGATTTTAGGGACAAGGATCAAGACCGTTTTTTGTGCAGCAGCATCAAATCAAGATCGGCATGTGTTTGCATCTTTTTCTCCTCTCAAAAAATGAAAGCGTGTGCCTCGTTGATCTTCCCTGTGACCTGCTGATAACAACTTACAATGCACTCAAATTTTTGTCACTGTCAAAATCCTCCTGATCATCCCCTTCATATTAGCGTTCCTTAAAAGTTCCAAATGGTCGTCCAAGGCTGAGAGTAAGCCTTTGATCAAAAAAGAGAGATGATGATGGCAGGATTTGATTTGGGTGGGGAGAAAGGAAATCTGTGTGTGGCATCTCCCAGAACAGCTTCTCTTAATTGTGTATCCTCATCGCCATAGAGATAAAAATGAGCTGAAGAGGCGGGAAGAGAGTAGTTTGTCTCTATCCTCTCAGCCAAGAGGGAAGATATCTGAAACGTGTTGCACATTAACGGCAGGGTGATTGCATTCTTTAGAAAATTCTCTAATCTCATGGATGAGAAGAGAGGGAGTGAGAAAAGCTAAAGTGATTGAAGGGGAGAGCAGGCACAGCAGCGTGAGAAATAATCTTCTTTTTTTGTTGTTTTGTTAAACAAGTGAGGGAGTTTGAAATTATTGGATGTTGGTGTATGAACACACAGTACGACTGCACCTCGGTGTGAGCAGCCATGGCCAAAGTTCAATTTGACGCTTCCTCACAAAATGAGAACAATTAAGAAGGTGGTTTTAATTTGTGCTGTGCGCAGGCCAAAGTGTTGCTAAGGGCACTTCTCTCGCGGTCCACTGAGGAGGGCCCCTCAGCAGAGGATGAGAGTGACTCTTCTTCTTTGTGCAATAATTCCTCTGGCTTGGCGGACGCAGATGTGAAGCTCTCCCGATCGGTACGCACGCAGCGTATCCAAGGTAACTGCAGATGTTGACATTGCGCCTCATGCTTACAGTGATATCTCTAATATTACTGAATGCAAAATGTGGACTAAGGCTGTACAGTGTATCGTCATCGCAATACCAGTGTGGTGCAATATTAATTTCACAAAGGACTGTTTGGAATGCAATAACTGTTGGCTAATATATTCCAAGTGTTATGAACTTACATTTTATTTGCTAAAATAATACTTAGCCAGTTGGACAGAGTAGAGAGTAGGGACAAATTACATGAACCAAAATGCTAAAGGTCACAGAGTTAAGGAAGCACAGGTGAATAAAATCCACCAATATCGCAACTGAAATACTCATCATAATGTTTACCAGTATTATTGCCATCGCACGATTTCCTGATATCGTGCAGCCCTAATGTGAATTAACCTTTTAGAAAAATATTTCTAAACCTTCAATCCATTTGTGTTCATTTCCAGCATGTAACCAGATTTCTAAGTTGCACCAATCTGACTGAATTCTTAACAATGCTTTTTTGATGCTTTGACCTGTCAATATCTTCATTTCCACCTGTTTCTGTTTAGGAACCTTAAATATACAAAGATATAAGAAAAACATCAAAAACCTTTTTGCCAGCATTCCTGCAGTGAGCAGTCATTAGTTATTAATATGAGGGGCAGAGGTAACATCACACTTGGTGCATTAGAGGGAATTTTCTTTAAAACATGGCTTTACTTAGGAACATATGATCTAGACCTAAAATGTTTTAACTATATTATGTGTTTTTTATTACAATTTAAAAACGTGACAATATGAAGTTTTAAAAAATTAATACAAGTTTTTAATTTTTTTGATCAGAATAATGATAAACCATATAATCTTTGGCTATAACTAGTTTTGCTGGTTTAAAACAAGGTAAGAATATTACTGGGTTGATATTATAAACTTGCTGCAGCATCTTATACTAACAATTTGCAGTATTAGCTTGACTAGCTTTAATAAAACAGTATTCTCTGTGTAAAGTAGATCATACATTAGCTTTAAGATTTTTAAAGGCTACAAACATTTCCAATTCTAGCATGTTTCATGACAGATGGAGATTAAAAGCTTAAAAGGTCCAACAGAGCAAGGTTGCTGTATCCCGTTCACCTTTCCTGTTATCTGCTGAAAGTCTTACTCTCTCTCGCCATCTTGCAGCCTCAGCAAACCTTTTCTGAATCCAGCTTATTTGAAATCCAGCATTTGCAATGACCATTGAAGTTGAAAGCTTGCAATTATTAAACAGAGCAATGTTGTACTATCTTCAGCTTCTGCTAAAAGTCTTGCTTTCTCTCGCAGCCAAAATAAACTGCAGACTAGTCCTTTCTATGCTTCATCTGACTTCAGTGAGACCGAGAAGAGCTACGATTAAATACCCTTCTCTTAGTAACAGCATCCACACGGAAGAGTGTTTTTGTTAGCGTGATGTGGAAGGGTTCATGTGTGTTGTGTTCACTGATTTGAAAAAGAATTGAATTTTTTAGTATGTGACCAGCCGGCCACTGATCAGGGCCAAATAAGCTGGAAATTTGTTAATTCCGGTTCCACAGACATTTTTTCAGTTCATCTATATTATAAGTCATTTTTTCTCACTGTTCTTTTACTTTTGTTTTTCTTTTGCTTGGACTTTCTGCAGAAAAATGCACGTGTTTTGTATGGAAAAAAAAATGTTTACATAGAACATGTTTTATACTTTGCCAGTTTTTATACAGTCTTTCATGCAGACATAAAAGGACCCCCCTTTCCGTTTTCTGTCCAAGACTCACTTCCTCCCTGGCGTTGCTTCTCAGTGTGTGCTTTCCTTTCTTACAGAGCTACAAAGCACTGAAGAGGACAGCCACGACGAAAGCCCGGTGGAAAGTGGTCCTATTAGAGGTAAAAAGGCATTGCTGGTGCCTCAGCATTCACACTACCCTTATGTTGTGGTTTGTTTTTCTTCCCACTGCAGTGAATAATGGGCTCCTTTACACAATGGCTGAGGCAGGATGATCAAGGTGAATCCAGGGTCGAAGTCCCACCTGAAGAGCCATGCTAGTTCTCTCTAATTATCTCCAAGAAAACACTAGCTGCCTTTCCAGCCTGGTCCGAAGAATTCTGGCAGGACTTATAATTCGCTGGCCCGGCATAATGTGGCCGCTTTAATTGTCAGGGCGCCAGGGTAGGGAGCTAAGAAGATCTGTCATCGGTTCTCATTATCTTCTAAACAATGCTCCGGCAGGGCTGGACTTGAAAAAGCACTAGATGTGACGGCATCCTGGAAGCAGTTGGTGTGCCCATCCCTCAGCTCAACTCTGAAATGTAAAGCCAATCCGGCATTACCCGTGGTTGTCGGATTTCCAACTGGGTTTTTCATGTGTCTGCATCCCTAAGGTGCACAGTCTACGAAATGAGTCCAGTTTCAAATCGCTGCGCTTAATCAAAAGAGCTATAACCAGCTAAAAAAAAAGACATGACTAAAGATTTTTCAAGGAAAAGATTTTGCTGTGCTAACCGACATCAGTGTCACAATCAAATACCATGACCTTGGAACTGAGAGTAATTGCCAAGAGATGTGCGCCTGTAGCTTTAGTGAGTACATGTAAAAACACTAGCTGTATAAAGGACTCTGGGAGATTGCTATGCTAGCTCAACACTTAATGCTTTTAACAAAGAAAGTCATTTACTAAAAGTATAATTACTCTTAAAACTAATTAAAAATGGTTGAATTTGGTCACATCAGATCACAATATTATTTTCTTGATTTCAAGTGTAGACAACATCATTTTCATAAGGCCTTCTTCTGTTTTATTTAAAAAATACTGTCCCTGTATTCGATTCAAAATGTAATCACACCTCTTACGCTTTATCACATTTTGTCATGTTAGAGCCTCAAACTTCAATATATTTTACTGGAATTTGATCTAGTAAACCAACACAATGTTCTACATAATTGTGTAGTAAAATGAAAATGATACAAATTAAAATTTGAAGCAAGCAACATTTTGAAAATTTTATATACATTTACATTTATATACAGCCTCCCTAAGGCAATATGTTGTAGAACCACCTTTTCGAATATGTCTCTATCAGCTTGCTCATGTGTAGATTGAATTTGTTTGCCCATTCTTTTATGCAAAATAACTCAGGCCAAATCAGATTGGATGGAGTGTATGTGAACATTTTCAAGTCTTACCACAGATTCTCAATTAACTTTAGGTCTGGACTTTGACTAGGCCATTGTAACACACAAATAGGCTTTGATCTAAACCATACCATTGTAGCTCTGGCTACAAACACTAGCTTTGTGCAGTGAATTGTTTTTAAATTGTAAACAGCATGAACTTATATAAAGCTTACTGAAGACATACTGAAGATACAAAGGGTTTGTACTAGAGGTGCACCGACTGCAGTTTTCTGGCTGATCACTGATTACCAGTCTTTAAAAAGCCCGACCTGCCGATTTCGATTTTGACTGATACCATTTTTTTAAATAACTGACAGTGTCAGGTGTTATAAGGTCACAAAACACCTTCAAAGTTCCAAACTTATTTTATTGAAAAACATTAAACAATACCCGTGAAGCAATACAAACTTGTTTTAACTGCACATGAGGTAATGCCCTCAAATATAAATTAAAAGGTTAGAGCATTGCAGTTATTTTAGTCTTTCATTTTTCACATTTTAAAAAGATACAAAACTTGCACAATAGGTTAAAGAAGTAGATAAGATCAGTGCATATGATCATTTGATAAAATTGGTGGATAAGACTGGTTTCACATGTAAGTTTCGGCCGACCACCGATCTCCGAGAATTAAGAAAACCGGGGCGGGCCGATCGATCGGTGCACCTCTAGTTTTACACTACCAGTCTCAATCATCCAGTCGAATGCACCGAAATGCAGATTGGTAGGCAACTTTTTATTAACTGTCATGTAGCAAGGGAGGCTGGAATCACAATTATGCTTTACTTTTTGAGGATTCTATCACGTAAAGTCCCATTAAAACACATTCAAGTTTGTGACAATGTGACTCTTTTTTCCCCCAAATAATCCACCACCAGTTCTTCCCCTTTAAGGATGTTAACATATTGTTTCATACTGAGTGGTGTCTCTAGGAAACTGTTATTACTTCCAGTTTGATTGAATCAACAGCTTAGCTTTCTGTTCAGCAACAAGGTCAAAAACTTGTCACTGGAGCATGTCAGCTCATCAAGCACTGAAACCTGTGGAAGTTAGAAGCCTGAGTTTTGAGCACACATTTGACTGTAACTTTGTGTGTGTTTGTGTCTGTGTGTGCCCCCTGAGCAGAGACAAAAGCATATCAGTCACTTAAACAGTCAGCCATGCAGAAAAGACCGCTGAGTTCTGAAGAGGAGGAGGAGGAGGAAAGCAGCTTTTCAGGTGAGCCACTGGAACTCTTTTTAAATCTTGGTGTGTTTTGTTTATTTGTTGTCCATATTTAAGGAGCCCAAGACTATGTTTGAGCTTCTTTATAAGTATTAATGTAAGCTTGGATGGTAAATTAGCCTGTGATGAGATCAATCAAGAATCAAATGGTTTTATCTGGGGCTGTTTGCTCTTTTAAGGAATAAATCATGGCCATGAAGAGGACCTGGGGAGGGCCAAACGCTCCTCACATCAAGACCCTTACCCTCGGTAAGAACATTGTTGTTATTCAACGGGCCACAGGAAATGGGCCACCAGACACCAAAGTGGTTGATGTACATTTGCATGGCGGCTCTCATAATTCCCTGTTCATTTCCATAAGATCAAGGGGCCGCCACCCATTAACTCGCTTACAAAGACAAAAGGCCCCTAAAGCCCCTCTTACTCACTGTTAGCGGGGTTCAACCAGGTTTTCAGGATTCAAAAGCAAATCAGCGGCCATAAAAAATAAGTTGGAGCCATAATACTGCTGTTTTCAGGCTTGTTGTCAGCATGCAAACAGATCATGTCAAGAAGAGAATCACTGAAAACTGTTTCAGAAGGAGGGGACTTGAGAGTCGATAAGGACAAATGTTCTCTCATCTGTCACCCTCCAAACATTATTTACCGTCTAATGATAACTAGCTCGGCGGAAGCTTACGCCGTCTCAGTTACATTTGAATATCAACACAACTTCATCAAATCTGCAATCGCTTTTTAGGTCCTCAGAGCGCCTCTTCACCGCAGACCCATTTGGGCTTTAGTAATGGGTGGGTAAACGTTATGAACAATAATCTTCTCTGATTTCATGTGATTACTGGGTAACATGCTGACATGCGGGCTGAAGTCTGTATCTCCCTATCAAACAGGCGCTCTAGTCTGCCTATTAGTCCATGGAAGGGCCTAATGGCCTGGCTCTATTGTGGTCCTTCTCACTCCTGCCCCTGCCAGCGCCACTGACCAACGTATTTAATAAACATGAGCCAATTTTGGGCAAAAAAGCCCCTCTCAGGTGGTGTCTGTCTCCCAGTCAGGGAAGTGCATGCGGAATCCACAAAGTGGGTGATTAAACAAAATTTGCAGGGCAAAATCTAGACATCCAGGATGCAATGATGAAACACAAGGTATATGTGCAAATAAAATAGGACAAATGGGTAGTTAGGCACGCCTGACACTAATCTCCTCTCAGTTGGGAAAGAGACATTCTAATCTTCTCTTTGTCATAGCACAGATATCTCTCATATTTCCACTGTGCTCTGATTTAAGCATTCCCCTTACCGCAGCTACTTCTGCAGTTTATTGCTCCCACAAGTGTTCTGGAAGCCTTGCACTTCAACAGAAGCACGACACTGCAGCTTTTCTCCTTTTCTCTGTCTTTCTTGGCCCTTCTTCATCCCTCTTTGCCTTTTCCTCTCTGTCATCCCATGTTTTCCTCTCCCTCCTCTCCATCCTGCTTGTTAATTATTTGCGTTATTTTGTCAGCGAGCTGATGAGTGACTTCAAAAGGAGGATGGAGCTAGACTCGAAATATACAAAAATGGCCCCGTCTCTGTTGTCTTAGACAATAATTATGATTTGCCTGTTAAGCCTGGGACTACAGCAGAGGGATTGTAGTTTAAAGCAGAGGCTTTGGTACAAAAATGCATTTATAGCCCTTTGTGAAGCTCCTCATTATGTGTGGGCTTGATTCATTAAGTAATTGGTTTGCAGTTGTTTACATGAGTATTAAGGCCTTCTATTCAGGGCCTTTGAGAGATACATTGTGCAAATGTTGCATGTTATGAATGCAGAATGAGAGGCGGGGGGCCAGTGCTATTGGCCAAACACTGCTCCCAGCTGAAAAGCGAGAGAAAAGCTCTGGCTGCTGCTTTGCATAGTAATGACTCTGCCTTAATAAGCTTTACAGATTAAATACATGCAGTCTATACAAGATGCAAGGAGATACTCTTAACACATTTATATGTGCTCATTTCTCTATTATGGAGTTTGAGAGATTTGGAGTCTTTCATATTCTTTTTTTTCCTCTTCTTTGCTCTCTCCCACACAGCGTTTTTCAGTCTGATACTTTTATGGACTGTTCCGTTTATTGTGTTATAACTTGCTGGGAAGCGACTGATCTGCAACATTTATTACAGATTTTTTTCCCCCATTGTAAATCTTTTGCAGTCAAATCACTTTGTGGTTGAGTGGGGATGAAAAGAATAATGCACGAAGGAGTGAGTCTTAATAAGCAGCTGCACTCCATGTAAAGACCACTTGTTCGCCTTTGTATGCGAGTGCATGCCGCTGCTTCCTCTCGTGCAAAGACTAAGCTTGCCTTTCTCTTCTGCAGGCATTTTTAGATGCCACTCCCTTCTTATTTTTCAGTTTAGGTTTTTACCTTACCATTTTAACCCACCCACTCTTTTCCACCCTAAAAAATAAAATCCTCAACGCGCGTGCAGAGACGGACAAAACAAAACGGCGCAGCCGTTCGACTGGATAATAAGTGCTGTGCCTAGAGAATGCTTGACAAAAACCTTGACTCAACCATTAGTGGTTTACAGCTTTGGTTTGGACAACAGGATGTGCTCAAGCATTCGACCTCAAATCACTATGTGTCAAAATCAGAAGCTCTATCTGTCTCCCTTTAGACCCCACCCCTCTGCCTCCCATGAGGTGGGGGCTGTGTGCAGCACTGACGATTAACCTAAAAGACAGATGGAGGGTTGGAGGGGATGTGAGCTGAGAGAGGGTTGGGAAAAGGAGAAAATATAAAAACGAGGACAAGAGTAGGGATGGAGTGGCAGTGGTCTTTCTGTTATGAAATCCAACAGTGAGCTAAGTTAAACAAAAAAGGGAAAAACAATTTAGCACATCAGAGGGATTGTTTTTCTTTTCTGCTCAGAACGTTTCCTTGTGGAGGCAAGAAAATACTAATTGTTTTCACCTTTTTACATTAAGCAATGTAGGATTTGTCACTTGCAGCTCAGGCAATAATACATAACCCCAATCCTAGAGATGCACTAATCATCAGGGCAGAGGTCAGAATGGGCCAATTTTCCCTTGATTTCCTTTGATTGGCAGGTCATATACTGAAAAATCAGATTTTTATTTCATGTTCATTAAATTCACAAAGACAAAGAACTATAAGCACAGCTCTTATAAAAATTGTAATAAAAATCATGAACATGAATGGGGATAATCTTATACATTTTCTGTAAGGTTCAAAGCTACTTCCTCAATTAAAAATACCGCATCAGATTTTGTTTCAGGATTGGTCAAAATTGGAAATGGGAGGCTCAGACCTCAATGAAAATTGGTATCGGTGAAGCGTGATCGGTGCAGGATTAACCCTTACTCCCTTAAATATCTAAGAAGAACGGCAGCATTTAGAAAGTCCGCCCAGTGGAGGTCACCATCCTACAGTTGCTTTTTTAAATTTATTGAACATCCTATAAGATTTTAAGACGTACAATTTTATTTTTGACCCTTTCTATGCTTGAATATTTCTGAATATTCATATTTTTGAATTTTCTGCAGTTTCGTGTATCTGTGAAATTACATCTTGCAAGAAACAAGACCAAAAAAGCATAAAATATTAAATTTCTAAAAGAGGGGTTGGTGTAATAGGCTGTAACAAAAGATTCTCTTTTTTATAGAATGTAGCTGCAGAAACAGCCAATCAATTTTCGCACCCTCTTGTCTGAGCTATAAAGCAAAAGACACACCATGAATGCCTGCCCTTCATCCGGCCTTTACACCGACAGTCTCTTCTAGACTGCCACCAGTCAGTGGGAGAGCGTGTTGTGTTGAAATCAGTGGCCCAAATACCTCTCACTTTGAGCTGCAGTACTTGCTCGCTGCCAGCAGAGAGCACTCACACGTTGGAGAGCACCCACTCATGCTGCACTCACAGGCTCCTCTCACTGTTTGCCCCCACTGAGGGGCTACATCCTGCTACCATTCAGGCCCGTTAGAGCACATCTAAACGGAGCCTAAACAATGTTTTTGCAGGGTCATAGCTGGGATGGGAGTAGGAGTTGATGGGAATGATGAGGTGATGGGTCTCCCTTTACCTTTGGACAAGCACAGCCGAGCAAAAGTGCTATTGTGCTATTAGCATTTGTGCGTGGGTGGCAGGGGCTTTAAAAAAATCTAGGATAAATAAAAGCAGGTTGTAGCTGACGGCAAGGCAGTACTAAATGCTTGGTAAGCATTATTTTCCCTGACAGTCCTACTTTTTTCCTAATGAGACTCCAGGATAAAGCAGGAAATACATCTTTATGACACTAGTCTTACATCTTAGGAATTTGCTTGAATTGCACTTTAAGATTTGTTTTTATTGATGAGCAGAACAGCAAATATGCATAATATGTCACCTCCTAAAGTTAGGTGTTTATTATACAGTTGTCCTTAACTCTATGATTCAAATAAACTTTCAATAAATGTCATAGATAATTATTACAAATGTATTAACAAATATTATTTTAGAAGTAGTAGGAATAATTGTTGCTTTTATCTTTTAAATTGGAGCAATTAGGTCATTTTAAACACCTTGGTTCTCAATTTTTGTGTAAATTACATTTTACCTTAAGGTTATCATACTGCAAGAATCTAATAGCTGCCCATGCCTAATAACAACTATACAAAACAGAATATTTTCCACGCATGAAATTCAGAATAAAAAAAACAAGTGCATAATTCTGAAGTGGTTGTATTTATTCTAGATTATTTTATACAATATATTGCCGAAAGTATTGGGTCACACCACCAAATCAATTAATTCTGGTGTTGCAATCACTTCTATGGTTTGGTCTGGAGAAACTTGACTGGCCTGTGCAGAGTCCTGACCTCAACCTTCTCGAACACCTTTGGGATGAATTAGAGTGGAGGCTACAATTCTGGTTTTCCTATTTAACTATGAACACACTCCTAAACCTTGTGGAAGATGTTTATAGAATAGTTATAGTTGCTATTGCTGGCATTGGGGGGGCTCCATCAACAAATTGGACCTCTATAGATAAAGAATACTATTTTCAACACAAAAAAAAACAGCTAGAGGTTAAATTCGCAATAATGTGATGACTTATAACGTCATCACATTATTGTGAATTTACCTTTTATTTTGCTGGTGATAGAAGTATAGATGCTACAGGACAATAATACTCCAGCATTGGCTTACCACGGGTTGAGCACCACATAAGCCAGCATGCCATAGATTTGCTAGAGATGTTGAAAATATTTGCTGCATGAGCACCTCGCCCTTACATGTCATGTATACGTCAGTGTGTGCTACTGCTACAGAATCAATGCAACTGCCATAGCAGTGACCCAGTAATAACATAAATCAATCTCTTGCTACACTATCCAGACATTTCAATTACTTCGAAATGCCGTGAGTTAGAATGAGACTAAGATGTCATGACAAGTCACCCAGTTCTGATGAGTTAAACAGTGTGAATTCCACACACTTGGTTCCAGTACATGTGCACTATTCAGAACAAGAGCACATTAAAGACGTGACCCGGCTCAATGTTCCACAAAATTCTCTTTAGACCCATGTAAATAGATTTTTTTAATACGCCAGGAATGATGACAAGATAGGAAACTGTATGACAGACAGAAGCTTAAGATTTTGGTTTTCAAAATGTTCTGTCACAACCTAATGCTGCCATTTTTTGCATTGCTTCTCTCAAGTTTGCCAATTATTCATTTCTACACTTTCTCTTTTTTAAAGAGAGCCTCAATATACTGTCTGAACAGATATATGAACTATCCACATGTTATGAGGTGCTATTACCATAAGGATTTACAGGTTATGTTGTGATGATTATTTCGGCTCCGGGGTATATTGTCCGTAACACAAAATAAATCTGGTTCGTCATTTTCTCTTCTTCCCTTTAGAGTGTTGCAAAGCTGCAACTTATAGTTTTAAACAGGAGCAACTGGAACGGAGCCAAGGTAATTTGCTCCTCATGCTCGAACCGCCACATGTGCCAAGATTTAGCTGAGGAGATTAGGGCGACTGAGAGGATGACAATCAAAGAGGTCATGGGCTTGTAGTGATGCAGATGGAAGAAATCATAACACAGCTGCTTTTTGTGGTGTAAAATACTGCATTATTTCTTCCAAAAAAAGTATCAACACGTCTGAAACAGATGACGATAAAGCCACGTGGATGTGTATGCTAACCTGGGAGATGATGGGGATATATTGTGGGATTTTGAAAAGGATCTGTCATGATGTAAATTAAAGGGGGGTGGGGGGCTTATTGCATATGCATCAAGGCAGATCAAAGCCTTTTCGGAGGTCACACATTTACATAGCGATATCACCAGAGCTATGGGAACCTGGCAACCCGGTCTGTGGGCTGTTTTTGAATAAAGAGGGCCTTGTGGAACTCTTTTGGCGTCAATGAACTTCCTCCTGCTTCATCGTCTGAGTGTAGCTACAACTAATTCACCTCTGTGTAGCAGAGTTGTATCAATTTTAGATTACTGATTGATTTGTGTCTCTTTCTTCTTAAACATATGCAGTGATGATACATTGCATATTCATATATGTAGTATAAACTTGTAGTTCTGCAGGTTTCATTTTCCTTTTTTATGTAATGTATGTAAAATAAGTCATTTTGTGTCCATTTTTATTGTGGAAAGGTTCTTTAAAATAAGGCCATACTTTGACAGGTCTAATAACTACAGTGAGGAAAATAAGTATTTGAAAAACCCTGCGACTTTGCAAGTTCTCCCACTTAGAAATCATAGAGGGTACTGAAATTTTCATCTTAGGTGCATGTCCACTGTGAGAGACATAATCTAAAAAAAATCCGAAAATCACAATGTATGATTTTTTAATAATTTATTTGTGTGTTTCTGTTGCAAATAACTATTTGAACACCTGCCAGTCAGCAAAAATTCTAACCCTCAAAGACCTGTTAGTCTACCTCTAAAAAGTCCACCTCCACTCCACTTATTATTCTAAATTAGAAGCACCTGTTTGAGGTCGTTAGCTGCATAAAGACACCTGTCCACCCCACACAATCAGTAAGACTCTAACTACTAACATGGATAAGACCAAAGAACTTTCCAAGACACCAGGCTGGAAAGGGCTACGGAGTAATTGCCAAGCAGCTTGGTGAACAAAGATCAACTGTTGGAGCAATTATTTGAAAATGGAAGAAGCTAAACATGACTGTCAGTCTCCCTCGGACTGGGGCTCCATGCAAGATCTCACCTCGTGGCGCATCAATGATCCTACACGGGAGGAGCTGGTCAATGACCTGAAGAGAGCTGGCACCACTGTTTCCAAGGTTACTGTGGGTAATACACTAAGACGTCATAGTTTAAAGTCATGCATGGCACAGGAGCTTCCCCTGCTCAAATCAGCACACGTCCAGGCTCGTCCTAAGTTTGCCCATGAGCATTTGGATGATCCAGAGGAGTCATGGGAGAAAGTTCTGTGGTCGGGTGAGGCTAAAATAGAACTTTTTGGTCTTAATTCCACTTGCCTTGTTTGGAGGACGAAGAATGATGAGTACCATCCCAAAAACAGCATCCCTACTGTGAAGCATGGGGGTGGAAGCATCATGCTTTGGGGGTGTTTTTATGCACATGGGACAGGACGACTGCACTGTATTAAGGAGAGGATGACTGGGGCCATGTATTGTGAGATTTTGGGGAACAACCTCCTTCCCTCAGTTAGAGCATCGAAGATGGGTCGTGGCTGGGTCTTCCAACACGACAATGACCCGAAGCACACAGCCAGGATAACCAAGGAGTGGCTCCCTAAGAAGCATATCAAGGTTCTGGAGTGGCCTAGCCAGTCTCAAGACGTAAACTCTATAGAAAATCTTTGGATTTTCTCAGCGACAGCCCAGAAACCTGGCTGATCTGGAGAAGATCTTTGTGGAGGATTGGGCCAAAATCCCTGCTGCAGTTTGTGCAAACCTGGTGAAAAACTACAGGAAACTATTGACTTCTGTAATTGCAAACAAAGGCTAGTGTACCAAATATTAACATTGGTTTTCACAGGTGTTCAAATACTTGCAGCAGTAACACACAAATAAATTATTAAAAAAATCATACATTGTGATTTCTGGATTTTCTTTTTAGATTATGTTTCTCACAGTGGACGTGCACCTAAGATGGAAATTTCAGACCCCTCCATGATTTCTAAGTGGGAGAACTTGCAAAGTCACAGGGTGTTCAAATACTTATTTTCCTCACTGTAATTCTGTATTTCCAGGAAAGGAAACTCAAAGGTGTATTCTGCTCTGCAAACAAAAGGTGAGTGTAGACGCTGATGTC
The DNA here is from genome assembly GCA_036173005.1 of Crenichthys baileyi. NCBI lineage: Eukaryota > Metazoa > Chordata > Actinopteri > Cyprinodontiformes > Goodeidae > Crenichthys > Crenichthys baileyi. The sequence goes on from JAHHUM010001801.1 coordinate 376,822, forward strand.
TAATGTAAAATATGTTAATTTTACCAAACAGACCACCATAAAGAATTTTGTCTGTTAACATGTTGGAAATTATTGTAAAATTGAGGCTTCACAAAAACTTCCAACCATTTGATTAAAATGTTCTGTGATTGCAGTTGTGCCTTTAGAGGATGTGTAAAAAAAATAACCTTGAAGCCAAGTCTAAGTTACTGAAAGCTTCTTTTGAAGCAACATACTCAACTGATAAACAACTAAAACAACCTCTTTGAGGGAAGATTCTGCCTCTTTTCATTTTTTTTATATCATAAAACATTTTTGTCGTTTTATCACTACTACTGCTACTGATAATAGGGGAGAGCATGTTTGACTCTTTCGTCATAACACACCAAAAGAAGCTTTACAAGCTCTCTATTATCTTGGGGTTAAAGTGAAACTGCTTTTTATTTTTTCTGTGATGTTACTTTGGATCTCCTTAGTATTGTCTTCTTTAACTTTGGTGTATTTGAAGGAGAATTTGCTCTAATAATGTGTTTTTGTGTCCTTTGTAAAGGTTTTTGGCAGGAATCTGATGACAGCAACTCCGAGATTGAAGCGGCCCTACGTCCTCCAACTTTCAACGCTGACAGCCATGGCACCGATGACTTTAATGACTGATGTTTCTGCAATATTATATCAGCGTAAAGCATGAGGCAGATCAGCTCTTAGTAATTCACCCCCCTGACCATACTTTTTATTGGTCTGCATTCTAAATCATATGCACAGCATGTTGTAAAGACAAATAATAAAGTTGACAGCTCTCACGCTGGATAAAGTAAGTGAAGAGTTGTCCAACGCTCTGATGTTAACCCCGCTTTAGTCTCTTTATCTGAACAACTCTCCCGGCTCATAATAACAGCTCGAAATAGATTAAACTGATCTTTTAAAGCGATTTGTTTGCACTGGGCTGAAAATCATGCATTTCGAATGCCGCAAGCATCTCCGAGTGCTCTACTTGCAGCAAGCTGGAGTGCAGTGATGTGAGTCACCTGTGAAACGACAAAGCACAATGGCCACTCTGCTCGCTCCGGCGTGACCCGTGAACCCGCTGAAGAGGCTCATCTCTCGGGGCACAAAGTGTTGCTGCGCTAACAAACTCAGAACATTTAGAGACCCCAACAAATGCTCTAAATATTTTCTTAGGGTTGCAAGAGACGTGTGACCTAAAAATACAAAGATCTCTATTTTAATTTTGCTAATGACTCTTAAGTAGCTGAAATTATGCTGATATTGCAAAATAGTGTTCTGTGATTTAGGATTTTCACGCACATTGAACATCCCGTGTCTATTATTAACTGTGTGGGAGGTTGCATTCCAAGGTTTAAATTTGTGGTTCATTATTTCTGGGTTGTACATTTTCCAAGCTGAGATGTGGTAAAAGCCCCCTGGCACACAGTGTCAGCAGGATTCCATTAGTCAGCTTTTGGTGACTTTATATGCCTGAACCTTTCAAAGTAGGACTCCACATTCATTACCAATAATGGCTTCAGTCGGCACTGACCCAGCACAGAAAAGGGACTGTGGCATAGTAATTTACAGTTTGCTAAAAGGTTCCCTAAAATAATATCCAGTTAAGGAGCATGTCAACAGACACTTGTGTGCGACTGATGGCTCATGGTGAAAGTGGAGTTATATTATACTAATGTGTACTAACAGGAATATTTTTTATGAAGATCTTCTTTGAGTCTGTGCCACTGAGACAATTGGGATGATATTCATATTCCTTTCACTGTTATTGGAGCATTTACAACATTTTTTATCTTGCAGTTTAATGTGATTTCAGACTCAGGTTGTGATTGGATGGAGCTCCTCCCTTATACTTGTTTGGTTTTATCAACGCAGTCCATGGATTTCATTGACATTTTTAGCTACAGTGCCGCTCAGAGGTTGGCATACATTCATTGTCGACCTGAATGCCATTAACTTGGTTTATTTATTTGAACTGTTCTTTTACAGGATGGAATAATATAACATAACATAATACAACTTTAAAACAGTTCTGTGCACAATTTTTTATTTATTGGGGAGTTTTACTTATCTAGGGTCAACATCATTTAGACAGGCTTAATGATTTTGACCCTAGATAAATATATACATCACCTTCACTCCAATTTTCTGAAATGTTTTTTAGCAAGCTGCATAGAAACCACACACTATTTGCAGTGATCCCAGAGCTTCTGGGATAATTCTTGCTGGATGTTTGCCTGTTTTTAATCAGAAATGGTAGTCCATGGTTTCTTTTCTGGCACAGACCTGGCTTTAAAGCAGAGTTCATACATTTTAATTATATAAAATGCACATAAAGTAAATGGTGTAGCAGAGTTGTGTCTACACAGTGGAGATGTGTGTGTGTGTGTATAAAAATGTGTTAATTGTATATTTGGAGACTTTTCTTGATGAGGTCCAGGACAATATTTACTATGGTTTAAAAAGAAAAGATTTTTCTGTGATATGATTGGTCCCTCGCACACTTTTTTTTGTTTTTATAGGGTTTTAACTTTTGCATTAGAGAGAGAAAGAGAAATATATTTGGTTAATGGTCCAAATGCTTTTTATTAAAGGTTAAAAGACATTTTCAGTTATTTCCTTACTTTGGGCCAATGTGTTTAGAAATGTGCCTCTGAGTTCAATTTCCATCCAAAATGCCTGAGATTACCTATGACCAATAAAATAAGGTGATGTTTGCCCTGTTCAGAAGAGAGATGAAATCGGAATTAGTGTTAAATGTAAGACCGAAGCTTGTGTAGTTGCGCCTGCTGTGACTGTTGTGACTTGTTATATTTACGTTGAAATTTTAAAAAAATTGTATTTGAAAAGTATTTGTTGCAAGAGAATCTGGAAAACTGCAAACTATTATTGGTTTCAGGTTAAGAATCTGTAAGATGTACTTGGTAGTGGGTGTGAAAGACAGAATTTGTGCTTTTAAAGAGAAGATGGTAATATCAGGGATACTATATAAGCTTTAGACTCATTTGCTACTTGAAATTGCAAATGCATTAACCAGATTATTATTCAGCTCCTCATCAGCCTTTAAGTTGGTACTTTTACTGCCAAGTTATTTGTGGAGTTGATTCTAATGGCCTTCGCCATGGCAGCTGCTGGGTTGTATCTATTTTGTGCTATATGGCATTTTAAATTGTTAAGTAAAATGAACAGGAGTTGAAATCTAAAATGAAAACAATGAAGAATGTAGATTTAAATAAGGTTTTCCTTATACTTTAAGCTAAACATAAGATATGAATATTTTTCTAATCACTGCTTCTAGCTTGGATTTGCATTTTTAGTTTCTAAATTTTGTTGTTTATACTTTTACTTCAGATCCAGCTGGTATTATTAGCTTATACAGGTATTTTATGTAGTTAAATATGTTTTTAAAATGTATGTATGACTCTTTCCCTATAATAATTATTCACTTGAAAATCATCCTGAGTATAGGAAAGCAGTATACGTACTAATTCTCTGAGGCCTCTTAGATATCTTTTCTTGTCTTTATTGAATTAAATGTTCTATTACATTAGTCCAAGTTAACATGCCTATGATGTCAATTGCCATATAATATCAGGTTAAAACTAATTATGAAAATTGACCAACTCACCTAGTCTCAATCCTTTATTTGGTCTTTTTACACCTTCAAAAATGTTTGGGGAGAGTTTATGGGATCAACACAAAGTATTGCATAACTGAAGTGGAAAGAAAACAATTTTTTTTACAAATGACAACAGTGTGATGTGCATGTGTAGTCTGGTCATTGATTGATACTTTGTAGAACCACCTTTTGCTAAAACTACAGCTCCACCAGTTTTACACATCTACACAGATATTTTTTCCCTTTTTTCCTTGCAAAAATCAAGCTCAGACTGGATAGAGGGCATCAGTGAAGAGCACTTTTTACGTTTTGCTACAACTGAATTTTGGTTTGGACTTTCACTGGGCCATTCCAACCCATCATATGCTTTAATCCAAAGCATTCCATTGTAGCTCTGGCTGTAGGTTTAAAATCTTCCATCTGCTGGAAGTAAACCTCTGGCTCAGTCTCAAGTCTTTTGTATCCTCAAGTTTTCTTCGCAGATTGCCCTGTATGTAGCTCATTAAACTTTCAGTTAACTCTGACCAGTTTCCCTGTCCTTGCTGAAAAAAGCATTGCCCACAGCATGATGCTGCCACCACCGTGTTTCAGAAGGAATTGCACTGCCTTTTGAATGTTGGCCAAAGCAATACGTTTTTATCAAGTCTTTCCTGAGCACATTTTCCTACATTATGTGTTATGTACCTACATGACATCTGGCACAAGTCTGCCTGCTCCTTTCCACTATTGCATTAAGACCAGATTTCTCACATCTAATAGCTGTCTTGTCAACAGATTATTCCACCTGAGCTGCGGATCTCTGCAGCTCCAGTAGAGTTACCATTGGGCTCTTAGATGCTTCTCTAATTAATGCTCTTCATCCCAGACTTTTGGATTTAGGTGCATTAGGGGCAAGTCTTCATTGCTTTGCGGTTATGTCAAACTTTTTCTCTTGTTAGATGATAGATTGAACAGTGCTTAGTGAGACGTACTGTTTACACAGCTTTGTTTTGGTCCATTAAAGTCCCAATGAAATACATCGATTTTTTTTGCGCTGTAACTTGACAAAATGTCAAAAAGTTCATGAGGTTTGAATACATTCACAAGGAGCAGTAAATCTATCAAATCAGGACTCAGCTCTCATATTTAACAGTCAGATATAGCTTCTTAATTGTAAAACCATATATTCAAGAGATTAAAATAAAAATGCACAATTGTTAGAGAGAACAGAGCAGAGACACAAAAAGGAACACAGAAGCACTGATCCAGGAGTACTTTCTATGGGAAGGAAAAGTAAATGTTAGTGGATGTAGCTCCTTTAGTCGTTTCACCTAGAAAGAAAGAACAGATAAACTTTGAGCCAGTTTCAAGGTTAGTCTGAAAGAGAGCACATATAATTAGTTACAGTAAAAGCTCAGTCAATTGCTATATCTAGGAGAGAGAAAGGGTTAAACACTGAAAGACAGGGCCAAGTGGATCATCGGTAGAGGGTGAGCATTAAGTTGTTGCCAACAGAAGCTTCGACAATGCCCCTCTCCAGAAAGGTGTCACAGGTAGACACAGAGTCAGGCCAAGTGCAGCTTCTAGGAAGAGAAAAGAGAGAGAACAAAGTTAAAAGCTGAAATAACAGCAAATAATGCAAAATTGTAGAGTAGTGTAAGAATGTAGCGAAGAGGGTGAAAGTGGTCATTATGTCCTCCTGCAGCCTAAGGTTGTAGCAGCATAACTACAGAGATAGTTTCAGTTCAGTTTATTTATTTATATAGCGGTTATTTACAACAATGTCGTCTCAAGGCACCCCACAAAGGGTCCGGAACGGCGCCGGGTCGCCGGGGAGGCCAGACCAAACCACCGAATGCCAGAGCCCGGCCACCCCAAAACAGGCCACATGTAGGGGAACTAAGTAAAATAATAAACTGATAAAGTTTGTCCATCTAGAACCCACTGATTGATGGCCATTGTTATACTAAAAACCACAAGGATTGGGATACCTCTCTCTGTCAGACTGATTATAACCATTGGAAAAGAGAGGGGGTCATACAGGTAGCAGAAATGGAGGGTGTGTTTGTACCTCAACCATAACTGAGCCGGTTTAGGCTAAACCTGACTCCCCCTTACTCCATCCAACAGGGAGGGAGGAAGGCTCCCTCCCTGATAAACTAAGCCACTCTAACTATAAGATTTATCAAAAAGGAAAGTTTTAAGCCTAGCCTTAAAAGTAGACAGGGTGTCTGCCTCACGGACTAAAACTGGGAGCTGATTCCACAGGAGAGGAGCTCGATAACTAAAGGATCTGTCTCCCATTCTACTTCTAGAGACTCTAGGAACCACCAGTAAACCTGCAGTCTGAGAACGAAGTGCTCTGTTAGGAACATATGGAACAATCAGATCTCTGATGTATGATAGAGCTAGATCATTAAGGGCTTTATATGTGAGGAGGAGAATTTTAAATTATATTCTGGATTTAACAGGGAGCCAATGATATAATAGCTTTTATATAAAATATTTATCCCTTCGCAGGATGCTGTAGATGAGAGGAAAGTCATATTTCAACTCCCAATGTCACTTCATAGTTGCAGTCAATCAAAGTTGAGCACAATATCATCTATCAGTCACCTGTTGAGTAAATACATAATGCTTTCAGTAAATGGAGCGACACCCTTTTCATACAGAAAGAAGCTCTCCTGATTGTGACATGGGTAAAGGTCTGAGATGATGTCGTTTCATTTGATGTCCCTGTCTACAGAAGCAGCCTTCTGCCTGTTTGACAAGTAATGTTTCAGAGCTCATTTAAAACAAGAACCAAACATCTAAAACCTGCTACCAGACAGCAGATAGAAAATAGGAAAGAATGGCATTCCGATTCCAGTTTATTCAACCTCATTTTACCCACAAGTGTACAGTACTAAAAAAAGAAATACTGAGATATGCGGAGATGCTCAGACTTCTGATTGCACTCGAGTCCATTATTCAAAATACAACATATCTTGTGGCTGCATTATGGTGCACCACAGTCGCAGAAATTGTCTCCTGTACTCCAGATCTCCATGTTTGATTGTTGAGCTACGTTGCAAAATGGCTCTTCAGCGTGCGGCTTCCATTCTCCACACCACCCTACTCTTACTTTGCACTGAATAATCATTTAAAGCAAGGTCATTTTGATCTTCTGCCTCAATAGACCTCAATTAAATATTCATTCATTCTGATGCGGCCTCTTCTGCAGCTTCTTTGGTAAGTGTTAAAGAGACAAAGGGCTTTTGCTTATGATTATACAAGCCTTGGCTTTTTTTTAAAGAGATCAGACACCATTAAATCTAGTTAAACAATCCTTTCCTCCTTATCAACTAATTTTTGCAAAAATATTTACTTAAGCTGTACTGATTTCTGTCCTTGAATGTTGAAAGAGAAGCAGTTTGTTCCGTTTAGAAAGCTGATTTAAGCTCTGCATCAAAGTCTTCTTCACCAGGTTCCTTTAATGTTTACAGAAGATTTAACAATGCCAATATTATGTGAAAGATTAAAACATATCACCATTTATAGAACACAATAAATACAGTTGTTCTCATAAGGATTCACATAACATTACTGCCAATCTGAATTTCTAATTACAGTTGCTGCATTACCCGATTTTAGGGTTACATTGTAAATGTCTTAAGTTGCTGTTCAGGTTCCAAGATAATCATAGCAGCAAAACTGCATGTAAATGATGGCTAAGTTGCCTTGAAACTGGATATTTGCATGCTCCATATTAAAAAAAAAATCATACTTTGTTCTCTCAGTTTAACTTTAAATCAAACTAAACCTTTCCTGTGTTAGGATTACCGAAATATGTTTGCGTACTAAATGGCAAAAATAATTAAAGAGAGTTTTTTTTAGAGAAAGGCAAAATTTTTCTGAGTAAAATGAGTCTCCTACCGACATGGGCTGAAAGGCCTCTCAGCGAGGAAGAAGCCATTACTGATGTTTGCAAATGCACTCTGGGACACAGACCTTAAATTTTGGATATTTGTATATTTGGAGAAAAAAGGGGGAAGCTTATAAGCCTGAGAACACCATCCATGCTGTGCAGTATGGGGGTGGCAGCAACATGCACTGAGGGTGTTTTGCTGCAGGAGTGATTGGTGTACTTCACAAAGTAGATGGCATCACAAGGAAAGAACGTTATGTGGAAACATTGCAGCAACATCTTAAGATACCAGCCAGAAGGTTAAAACATGGGTAATATGACTTCAGTGACCCAAAGCACACTGCCAAATTAGTTACAAATTAATTTAAGGAGAACAAAGCCAGTGTTTTGGGATGGCCACCACAAAGCCCTGATCTCAGTCCAATAGAAAGTTTGTAGGCAGACCTGTGAAGGTGTCTGTGCACAAGGCAAACTACAAAACTGAGGTTTTGGCCAAAAATCAAGCAAATTCTTGTAAGAAGCTTGAGAAAGCGTATGCAAAATGTTTGACCCAAGTCCTACAGTTTAATACACAATGCGAACAAATACTAAGGAGAGGTATGTAAACGTCTGAAATTCAAGAAAGCAAATAATTATTTCTCATTGTGGCACAGCATAGAAATAGAACAGAAATAAAATTGGTAATGGTAACTGAAAAGCACTAAACACTAAAAATGTATTTGTATTTTATCTCAGATAGCAACAAAATTGTGGTTTCTTCATAGTGTGTGTAAGTATCTAGTTTCACGTTTTGCAAACTTGATTGTATACGTGAATGTAAAAATAATTTTTTCTACTGCTGATATTTTGATTTGTCATGGCAGAAAAAACTGAGATTAATTTATTCACTTGTGCTCAAGGACAAGATAGTTCAAGTAATTTAACATTATTATGAACTCAAGTGATTTGTTTTCTAAATTCTGCCACAAGGTGAACCTAAGTGTAAACTCCACCAGGAAAAGCAAGCAGTTCAGGAAAAATACTGTTTTATTAAACACCACCAGAAGAATAGGAATTCAAATTCAACAAAAAACTTTTTTAAACCATTATATTTGCAGTACTTGGTGTGAAATTGACGTTGATAAGGAATGTATTCTAGTGTGTTAGTGACAACAAATGAGCCAAACTGTCCAATTCAAGTTCTCACAAACACTAATACAAAATACTTTACTTTTACAGATTAATATCAACTACAGCACCTTTCACATTTCTTGGCATACCTTGGTAAAGATGTATAAAAAAGTCTTGTGGATTAATGTTTTATTTCAGTAGCATAATTTCACACACCATCTCTTTACTTGGCGTTTGACTGAATAGAGCATGAAGTACAAAATCATTTTAGCAGTCTTTTTTGTTTATGGATTTTATTTTTTGTATTGTGTTTTGTTTACTTTGAAATATTTGTATTTTTTATTTTGTATTTTTGGTGACATTGTTGAGCACTTGGTCAACTTTGGTGCTTCTTTAAATGTGCTGTATAGATACATTTGACAGAAACAATAAAATAATTTTTATACCCCAGGGAAACAGAAGGTCATGGATTACTAAGTTCCTAGAAGTTCCTAGAAGCTCTGATTACCTTAAACAAGTAAAGTATAAATGATTAAAACTATAGCGAGCGCTGTACAGGATATTTTATTAGGACACTTAGCTCAGCTGAGAGAGAGGTCTCTTTCATGTTTTTATCAACTTTCAAAACTTTATCATTAGTTTTGTTGGGCAAAAAATATCTCCTATATCTGACAGAGGGTCAGTTTAAAGGTTAGCAGTTAGGTTTATGTAAGCTAACTTTGGGTTTAAAGTACCTACATCTTAGGAAAACAAAGTGAAAATCAAAGTGAAAGGAAGGAAATGAAGCTAAAACAAAATAAGAACATTTGAGCCTTGAGACAAATAAATGTATTTTGATGCTAAAATTGAATCTACCAAAAATTAAGATAATTCTTTCATATTAAGAGGCTCACTGTGTGGAGACAGAGCGCATGGCCATTTTAAGCCAAGCTTTTTAAATATGCAAAGCACTATGCTAGTTTTTTCATAAACCCTTCATGATACAAGCACATAAAAAATTGGGAAAAATATAGATTGCCTTTATGTCTTGTAAGTTTGATGATTATGGCTAACAGATAATAAAGACCCAAAATTCAGTGCCTATGATCAATAAAAAATGATATTTAAAAAAAGAATGTCAGGCTTCTGAAAGGTGTGCTCATTTTTTATGCACTCAATACTTTAATACAATCAAGCACAGCAACACCATTGTCATCGAACCAGCTATTGATAGCAGTGTGGACAGCTGCCAAGTCCTGCTGGAAAAAAAGCCTCTCCATAAAGCTTGTCAGCAGAGGGAAGCATGAAGTGCTCTAAAATCTCCTGGTAGATGATTGACTGTGGACTTCAGAAGAACCACATGGACCAACATCAGCAGATGACATGGCACCCCAAATCATAAGTGACTGTGGAAACCTCTCACTGGACAATATGGATTCTGTGCATGTCCACAAACTTTACTTACATCTAAAAGGAAGGCTTTGGATGCGGCGGTGGTGCAGGGGCAATCCACGCCACTTATGTAAGGCTACAGTCCTCAACGCATCTGTCACAAGTTTTTTTTTTTTCTTTCTGGGTTAGGGTTAGTTTCTGTCTCGGGTTTGAGTCCTAGCCCGTTAACCTTTGCATTTCTTCCCCTCTCTCTCTCCACCACATTTCCTGTTGGTCAGAATTCAATATAAAGGCCAATAGTAGCTTGGACAGGTCACCAGTCCATCGCAGGGAAACTTTTTTGTTGTATTACAAATAAACTGTTCAAACTGCTACTCTGCTTCCGTAATTGTTGCCCAAATTCAGAGTCGGTAAAACTCAACATTATGACAAGTAGAGTCTTTGAATAAGTTTAGGGCAATATTTTTCCTTTGTATGTTTGTAGATGTAAAGTTTATATCTAAGTGAAAAAACTGAAGTGAATAATTATATGAGGCCAATTCATTGTACAAGGTTGTCGAGAAGGATGTAAAGAAAGTAGGTTGTATTTGAGTGTTTCAGCACGGAGGACAGTTCTCTTCTCTCCTCAGTGGGTGGTTTCACTGACTGTTCAGCACTACAGCACATAGACAGTTTCAGCCAAATTAAATGCTGTGAGTTGGTGGTATTTATTAACATATTGTGGTATTAAATATTATTTATAAATAAAGACAGTATTCTACCACAAATGATATTAGATACAAAACCTACAGTCTCAGTCTCACCAACAACCATAGGCATCCAAATAGATCTAAATATGTATTTACTCAAACTTTGGCTACAGGAAAGAAATATGTTGTTGCAGTTCAACCACAAATGAACTCAGTAGTCATTTTTTTCTGATCGTGACAAAAAACATTATTAGGTTTAGTGCACCTGAAAAGCTCAGATTTTACCTGTCATTGGCAAAAATTGGTTTTCTTCAGGCCTTGGCCTGTCAATCTATGTCAAAGTCCTTCAGATATGAATGATGTTATTGTTTCTAAATTAGATATCCCAGAACGCTTGTAAATAATTCATGGCTGTTACATTTAAATATTGATTATTTACTTGTTAAATTCTGAATGGGAACCTGCTGTTTGTTAGTAGTAATGTGCAGACAACCCAACCCCTGAGATAGTTGTAAATTGCTAATATTTTCGGAACTTTGGGAAATGCGTCTCTCAGAGTCAGCAGAATTTTGTTTTTTAAAAATTACAGTCTGTCTCTCCACATTAACCAAGGTCTTTTTTAACCTGCTGATCCTCCCCTGAAAAAGCATTGCTCTCGGTGAGTTGGGCTCTGATAGTCAGAAAGAACCAGGGAGAAAAGAATCAACAAGTTTTTACACAATCAGGTCAGAGGGGACTTTTTGATATTTTGGTTGCAATAAATGCTACATTGAATTTGTCAGTTTTTGTCAAAAGTTGTGCAAGGTACCAATTTTCCTCCATCATTTTCTTTCAAATCCAACTTGGATCAAATCCAATGTGAAGAACCACCATAACATCTAACAACCTGGTCCAGAACTGAGAGCCTGCCTCTATTAGAATGATCTTCGGGTAAAAACAGATCTTTAGGCCTAGACTTTTCTCTTCAGTTTAGCCAAATGATAGGAGTGTAGGAACCACAAGAAGCAGTGATCCATACTAGTTCTGTGACTAAAAAACTACCTGATTTCTGACCAAATAAGGCTCTCTTTTCAGTTGAATCCCGTTGGTTTTGGTGCTGAAAGCAACTGAATCCAGGTGGCTCTGAGACTTTGATGTGCTTTTTCAGTTTTCTTTATCCTGACACATTAGAGAAGAAATTAGAATCAAAATTAGGGTACAAAACACATTTCATCAGATGTTTGAGGGACTAATAAACTCTGAGTTAATCTTAGATTTTAGCAGTAGCTAGTAGTATAGAATTGCTGGTATCTGTATTACATGTTTGTCAGTTTAGCTCAGTGTATCATGACTTCTTTCAGTCTGCCCCAGGACAGCTGTGACTACAATGTAGCATACCACTGTCAGTGTGTGAATGGGCGGATGACTGCTTGTAGTGTAAAGCGCTTTGGAGTCTCTGGGGACTTGATAAAGCACTATACAAGTGCAGGCCATTTACCATATCATTGGTAAAAAGATATGATAAATGAACATTTTTAATGCATTCAATAATATGTAAATATCTTTGGTTCATCCTAAAGAAATTCTTAGTCTTGAGAAAGACAGAAACTTCCTCTCATATTTTATTTAATAAAGACTGCTCAATTAAAAAATAAAGAACCAATCCTTCTGATTGATTTCTGATAGATTGCGAGACTAATTGGTTTATGAATATTAATTTAAATTAACATCACTTGATCACACTACAGTACCCAATTATGCTTATTTTTATTCCTTTTCCTCCCTACTTTATAATGAAACTATTAAACCAACTTCTTTACATTAGCTATTGTTCCAGCAAAGAACATCCAATTTTTACTCTGAAAAAATACAAAAAATGTTGACACTATCATAGCTCCGACAACATAAAACATCTTTTCAGCTCTTCTGTTAAATTTAGCACTTCTTTAGCACATATTTGAGTGTGCAGCAGGTGAACAATGGGTCCAAGGATGATTTGCACATGAATGATGTCTGTGAATAAGAACATGTGTCACAGAGGAAGGCTGTCTCCATCGTCGGGGCAGGAAGATTTGCTCCCTTCTGCCCCCACTACAAGGACCAGGTGAAGATCTCTGAGACAAAGGGCTAAGTGAAAATCTGTTCAGCACAGACCTCTAAAGACCTTTTTATGATGATGCTTTTAGGAGGAGAAATAACCAAAACACTGTGTCGTTCCAATCTATAGCTGGCTCCAGTGTCTTTGCAGATCACTGTCACATGTTCATGGGGCTTTACACTTTAGAAAACAAAGCTGCATTTCTGTTCATTTCTACATAATGTATCGCAATACTCATTTTGGCGTGTCCCAGAATCAAGTTTGAACTTCCTCTATACTAAGGATTTTAAATTAAATTGTAGCTTTTGTGTCTGATCAAAAAATAGAAGCTGATTTATTTTCTCTTTTATTTGAACAAGCTATTCAAAATCAGCATCATCATAACCCACAAAAATAAAACATTTGTTTCATTTGTGTCACCTATCACTGAACATTGCATTTCATAGTTCTAGGGGTATGGATGTGGTTCCTTAGTGGAGCTCAAAGTTGTTATGTTGGTGATTTTCATAATACTCCATCGATCTCTAACAGATTGCAGACTTTACAACACAAAACATGTGAGTATATTCTTATCAAAAACATAAATTAATCTCTGTGAGCATTTCTGATTGTTTTGACCACACATATTTAGTCAAACCTGTTATATTATTAAGTTGATACTGTTGAATAACTCTGTTTTTGCAGCTTTAAAGTAACTGAATTATTGCATGAAGGTTTATTTGGTTAATGGCTCTGTTTTGTTTGATCGAACAACACTTATGGAGTTACATTGATTAAGCCTGCTGGCCAGTTTTCTCAACCCTGCCAAGCATGGAGTGAACTTTTAGATTTTGCAGCAGACCATCAGGTATGCAACACCATCAAAGATATGTTCCTTGTGTTCCAGCTCTGATTGTTGTGTAAAATGTATCCATGTGAGCTAAAGATTTGCTGATCCTCTAAATCAGCTGATGAGGCAAAGCGATACAGCATACAACCGACTAGCTTGTTAGATTTCCATCACTCCAAGGATATATTTACTTTTGAACACGGTCATAGTGATATGACATCTTTCTGCTACATTTTCTTTTTTTACTAAACTCCATCTAAAATGTGTTATACAGAATAAACTAAAAAGTTCAAGATCACAGAAAAGAAGAAAAAAGTTTATAAACTTATAATTTGTTCCATTTCTGTGATCTTTCAGCTGCATAGATGGTAAGGTCTGGCCATATTGAGCTTAATGAAGAGGCCCAAGCTGATGCTCTGATCACAGGGCTCCCTGCCTAAGATGCTTCTGATCACATTACAATTAACTACATTTAAAATGGAGGGCAGAGAGTCCCTGTTAATATTATTCCCATGATTCAGTCTCTTTTTCTCCCTCCTTCTTTTTAAACTCTCTTCCTTCATCTCCATCTCTTCCTTTCCCTGTTTTCAGCTATGGGTAATTAATATGGAAAAACGAAAAGACATTATATTCTGCAAAATCCTGTGAGATTGGCTTGCAAAAGCTGTTAAACCCAAGTAGGCAAATTAGTATTCATGCAGGTTTTCCAGTTGCAAGTCATTTTTTCCTGTGGGACCAAGTAGTAGATTGGGTAGACAGGCAGCGCTCGTCCTTGATTATGTGAGCAGAATGCCGCGGCTGAACCAAAGCCCAGCAGAAAAAAAAATTCCTTCGGCAGTAAATCAATTTCTGTGACCTGCTAAATGTAATTGACTACACTGTAATTCTTTAACCCTGCGTATGAGGCAGAAAACACATCCTGAGGTTGAATGATTATACCTGCTATTATATAAATCCCCGGTCTCTGTATTGGTTAAAAACCATTTACAGCAAAATTATACATATGCCATCATATCAGTGGCAATAAACAATTGCTTTAATGCAGTAGTCATGTCTTTGTTTAGTCAATCAACAGGATCTCAGAAAACCTCCTATTATTCAAATGAGCAAATGGCTTGGTAAAGAGTTTTCTGCTTTTAGATGCATGAAAATTTGTATGTAAATTGAGGTGTTAATATTTTAGCTTGTGTGGAATACATGAAAGGCCTGTAAAATAGTTCATTTGACTGAACACATTTTATCCAGTAGTGCTATGTAAAATTCTTTGCTTGTCATGAATCTAATTATTTTTCAGATTTTGCTCTGAATAGATAATTGATGATCATAAATACACCAGGATATATTCACTTGAACTTAAATGGTGGAATTACCTTCCTCTCTTAAAAAGTAAAAAGAACAAATATGCAATCATTAGAAATATTATTTTTCTTTTCAAGACTTGTAGCTGGGAACATACATGGGCATTTTACTTTGGATATTCTAAATGGCATGGTTCAATCCATCCTTTGAAATGGAAACCTAAACTGACAAGTTGCATAAAGAGAACAATGATTAGGGTTGTTGCTAAAATGCCCATGGTAGCTATGGTGGAGCTGCAGAGATCCACAGATGGTGGGAGAATCTGTTAAAAGAAGGTGATTTGATCAGAAGAAAAAAAATGTTTTGCCCTACATACAAAACACGTGTGGTGGAGACTTAACCTTGCAAATCTCTTTGAACACATCATCCCTACAGCGAAACATGGGGATGGCAGTGTAATGCTACAGGGATACTTTTCTTCTGCATGGAAAAACAGATCAGAGTTGATGTGAAGATGGACCTGGTTAAAAGACAACACTAGAAGAAAACATTTTAGAAGCATTAAAAATCTCAGACTAGAGTGGAAGTTTACATTCCAGCAGGACAGCAACTCTAAACATACAAACAGAGCAGGAATTGAATGGTTTAGACAAAAGTATAGTCCTGTGTAAGAATGGCCCAGTCAAACTCCTGACCCAAGTCTAACTGAGAATTTATGGCAAGAATTGAAATGTGCTTTTCACAGATGCTCTCTATCCGGTCTTATTGCGCTTGGAACCCAATGGTGAAACATGGTAGTGGCAGAATCATGCTGTGAAGATGCTTGTCTTCAGCAGGGAAAGAAAAACTGGTTAGGATTTATGCGAAGGTGCATGTAGCAGTTGTGGTTAAATTCTTTACAAGTCATTTAATTTTGAAATTATGCTCTTCACATTTTTAATTTGCTGTTAGAAAGACAATTGTGCAAATATGCACAAAATATACAACATAATTTCTTTCTTCTGAAGGTTTGTGAACATGCATGTACATTTTGGCTTTTTCATCTTTGGAGCACATGCATATTTGAAAATATGCATATCCCCCTGCCTCAACTTGTTCAGCTGTCAGTAGGCCCAGGACATGGGCTCTGACATTGGCCAGATTAATTAGCAGTCTGTCCTCTTCAGTCCCTTTCGCCCGGTCCTATTAGACCCAGCTCTGCAATCTGTTGGAAGGTAATTTTGCACAAGCACACAGGGTTGCAGCACTGACACCTTATGTTTCATGATTGAAGGCAATCTCCTGAGGACGGCGATAAATTTATTCATGGTACGCTCTCCCATAGCCACTAGAGATATGGCTGTGCCTGCCCGCCTCACAGCCACAGATTTCCTGCTCTGCATCGTTCCCTGAATGCAATAATAATACTAAATGATCTCAGGGAGTTGCGTCTTATATTCCTATGCATGCATGCAGGGAGCCTGGTGTCAGAGAGAATATCACTTGGAAAAGAAGCTAATGCTTAATGTGAGTCCAGTGAATGTTTTTGCATTCACAGATCTGCACCTCTGTAACCTCTAACTGACTCTCCTTCTCCAAAAAGAAACAAGCATGTTAAGAAACTTACTGTTCCTGTGCACACGTTTCATGCGACTGGATCACAGCGAGCGGCATTTGTGTAATTCCTTCTTGGTTACTGAAATCTGTTGATAATAGAGATGTTGCAAAGGTGATCAGCGTAGATTAGCCCTAGAAACAGTGGGGGTATTGGTTGGACTCCCTGCCATTAACACCATCTGTTATCTAGGAGGCGGCACGCTCACTGCTCTTCGCTAGGGGAATACGGGGTCAACAATTAACACAGAGTAGAAATGCTAATGCCCAACTTGAATCAACAGAGCCCTGACTGCCTGCTAGTGTTTATTTAATGCAGGGGTTTTAAAGGCATTATAATCTGATGACCAAAAAGATGTTCTGCGGCTCTGATGTTGCTCAAGGGCGCAAGAGGTCACCTATAACTAACTGAGAAATGACCTTCTCTTCATGAGATCTATGTTCTATAAAATAACGTAAAGCATGAGAAACATTTTACTCTGCAAGTGTGTCATGGTGGTAAAATGCACCATTAGATCATAGTGGCATTGCTAAGAGCTTCAAAGGTGCCCTCAGCTCTTGTGGTGATAAAAGTAAGTATGAACCTCAGAACACACAAATGAGAGCTGTCACTCCTGAGGCTGTAAACTTGTTTGGAGTTATTGTATCATCAGAGCAGAAGAGGCAAACAAGTACCCTTAAGTCTTGCAGTGCTTGAAAGGGAAGCGGTATTTTGACAATTAGCCCCATGAATTTGGTTCCCTCTGAATCCAAACACAAGTGCCATCAGTATTTGTCACATGGTCCATTCATATTCTCTTGCCATGCTGCCTGTTTCTTTTAGTAAGTGACAGTGTTTGACATAAGAATCCAATACAGCTACAGTCATAAATATAGTAAATCACATTTTAATTCTAGGATTTTACATGTCAGGACATAATAAAAATTATATGGTCTTATTTCATTGATAAGCTACCTTAAAATGAATGCAAGCAAAGTAAAATCCCTCTCAGGTTGTCTGAAGGAAAGAAATTACAAGGTTAAATAAATAATAATAATAACAAAATTTTAATGAATGATTATAGGAAAGAGAAAAAAATAGGATCTAAAAATGTATATCATGAAGAAATAAATCATTATTAATCACTCGCACATCCATTCCTGACAATTTAATAAAGTAAAAAGAAACAAAAAACAAACAATTTCCACACTACTGCTACAGGTAAAAAGGGGAAACCGAACATTCAAAATATTATCTAAGGTGATTAAAGTTTAGGTTTTAACAACAGTTTACTGTCAGGAGTTTGAAGAAAGGAGTTTCAAGTCCTAGAATTCAGAGTTACTTAATACTTAATGATTTGGTAGGAGTCATTTATTTCTTTTTGAACCACCTTTTCATCTTTCAACTTCTAGTGCCGGAATGAAAGGAAACGCACGCTACTGCGGGTGAGTAGAGGCTGTTTGCTTTCTCTGAACCACTCGTGTTTTAGCTTTATGGTTCTGCCATCTCAATCTCTGATAGAGGGACAGTAACGTCTAGCTCCAGGAGCAGTTCTGTGTGCCACATCCGTCCTAAAAAAGCAAGTGTAATTGGTCTCCTTTGCTACTGAATTTCAGAAGGTCCAGAAGTTCCACCCTTTGCATACAGAACCAAGTTTTTAGATGGTTATCACTGACACTGCGCATTTCCAAGGCATGGAAGAAAAGCAAAACATATTAAAATGAAATTGCTGTAGAATATTACAGCAATTTCACTCCAAATTACTTGAACATAGCAAATAAAAACTTTTTGGGTTTTGGTTCTTTTTGTCTCTCTCACTGTGAGAGCTCACAAACGGCTGACTGGCGAAACAACAGCTTCTGGGAGGGAGTCCTCACAAGGAATTGATCAGCCTATCAAAGACTTATTTAGGGTCTCTGCCATTTTTTACACTTGGGGAGAGAATATGAATATAAAATAACTATTCTATCCTAAAACTGTACAACTGTACTTAAGTAAATATCCCTAAAATTATTTCATCATATAATTTGACCTATGTGCTTATTAGCTGTTGCTATGTATTGTATATTGACACATTTATATAATTCATCTGAAGATTGTCATCTTAGATTGTCAATAGATCTCTCTATACTAAAACATCTGATCTCGAAGTAAAATTTAATTTCACAAGAAAGATTAATTTGGATAAAGAGAAATGTAATACTTAAACACTGCATTTCATAGGCTACATAAAGAGAGTATATGATAAACATGGTGAACAGTAATAAAATCACACAGCTTAAATAAAAGTTATGAATAGCCAATGACCTCCCTTAAAGCACCTGAACACAAAACAAGTAAATCGATTCCATTAAAGAAAAATAGCACGCTTATACATTAAGCCCTTTCATAGCATAATATGAACTTAACAGAAGAGATTGTTTTAGTATGTCACTTGCTGAAAGGGAGACATAGAGCGAGTTTAGGTGAGCTGAAAAAAGCGAAGAATAGTAATTATAAGCGAGGACTGCAGCAGCCTTGAGCAAGAACAAAACAGACCACACTGGGGCATCAAATGCAATACATTAATATTAATGTCAATGATAGCAGTTCTATCCATGTGAATACAAGTTTTAACCTAGTTTCACATGCTAAGATGAAAACATATAATCTATTGAAAAAATTGAAAGGACCATTAGCTACTACAAAAAACACTATTAAACCTATTTTGTAGAAGGAAATTAGTAATGTTCTGAGGAATAGTCTGAAACATGCAATATTAGCTGGAAATGTATAATAATTTTCTGTATGATAACACTATATTAAAACATGTATAGGTATGCCTAGTAATGCATGGGAAACTGTTTGCAGCTATTTACATGTGAACATTGACAGGAACAAAGTAACACGCTTCATTTCTTTGTTCTCTTTGCAGAAGTTCTACTTTCTGAAGGAAGGCCAAGTCATAAACACCTATTCCTCCATTTATATGCTTTAGTATGTTCGCTCAGAGCTGCATTTGGATAATGCCCTTCAAAAATGTATTTATATGTAAAGAAAATGTGATTTTGCCTCTATAGTTCAACATTTATGTCTGAATACCAGGGATCCACAGACCCTTTGGTTTTCTTTAGAAAATTCTACAAAACCGCCTTTGAAATATATAATTTTTGTTGTGGCCTAAACAAACCAAAAACATGCTAAACAGCCAGACTCAGCCAGACTTTCTTCTGAGATTTAAATCTGAGAGAATCATCTTCTTGTTTTCTGGCACAAAAATCCTGCATTAGGTTGGTTATGTACTGTCCACCTGCACAGAAATGTTGATGCATCATTTCTCTGATGTATTGTACTTGTTTTTTGTTTTTGTTTTGGATTTTCTGACCTGTATGATTAATCTCTGTATGCTAATCAGGTTTAAAGTGACGGACATATGCTATGAAACCTAACAATTTCATATACATTTACTACAGATGTGGGCATTGGCTAATGGTTTTTTGGCATTTACAGTATGAGGTTAATCTGCAGTTGTTATCATAGGTCAATATCTTACTCCGTTTGAAAGTGGATTTGTGCTTAAAAAAACTACAGTTTCATGTATTAGAAAGAGTTTTAAAGCAAGCAGTGTTTCATAAAACTTAAAATTCATCACGTTTTGCACAAAAGCAACATTTTCAATCTATGGTTATTTGCAAACAGCCATGTTGGTACAGGCTCAAAAGCTACATGTCTCAGATCCAGGGAACCCAATAAGCTTCTGCCATTTCTTGGACTTTTAATACGTTTTAATTATTGTAGCTCCAGTTCTCATTTCCTTATAACTTAGCTCTTTATTAAGTTGATTATAAGTACGGTTATTTGATTAATTGTTATTTTGTATATGTTAGTTTTGTATGTCTGCTTGTTCTTCCGATTTGAACAAATATTGATTGACTGATTTTTTATTTTATTTATATATTTATTTTTTTTAATTTGGGTTATTTTTTTTTTTACATTTTTTTAAATCAATTTTTAATTTTATTTGATATAAACTCTCATAAATGTGTGCATGTTAATTGAAATTTTGATCATCTTTATGTTCATTTTAATTAAATTCAGAGAAATACACAGTCTAATGCTCATTTTTAGTGTGATATACAAAGATAAATGGATGGAAGTATTTATCCTTCTGACTGATTTTGAGAAGTTATAAGATTGATTAATATATGAACATTAGTATAATTTCATATAGTTTATCATGACTACATCACAATGTATTTTTAGGTTTTTACATTGCATTACCTTTGCATCAGTTATTTTGTTACTCCATAAATTTGCACCAAGTAAAGTAATTCGGTAAAAGAGTATGTACGTTGCACCTTTTCATAGACAAATGTCACAAAGTGCTTAACAAAAAGGGCAAGCCAACAAAACACATGCACTCTACAATACGGAGAACAAAACACAATACAAGAAGCTTCTTGGGGAAAAAAAGTCTTTAACTTTTGAAAGTGTCCAGAGAGTCAAATATAAGAAATATCTGCATCTTGTAGTACCTTTGTTTCACTTTTATTTAAAGGTTTTATACACATACTCATTAAAGCATTATACAATGTTCTTCAAATAAAGATATTACACTTAGTAGTAAAGAAACATTTGTACTTTGTTGTTAAAACAAAGTACAAATGTTCAACAAATGTTCAACATATTTGTTCAACATATTTCATCCGTTACTCTGATGCCTCTAAATACAATCTAGTGAAACCAGTAGTCCTCAGAAGTCACCTGTTATAGACGAGTAAAGGAGAGAATTGATTAGAAAAGCAACCAAAAAACCCACAATGACTCTGGAGGAGCTAAAAGAAAAACAGCCATAATTTAGCTTTAGATATGCAAAGCAGGTAAAGACAAACTCCAAAAATCATGAAACTAATGACAAAAAAGGGCTGTTCTCAAAACTATTGACACGGGGTAGCAGAATACAGATGCACGCCACACTAAAATATTTTAGCCATGCGCTTTTGTCTTCCACTTTGCTATAATACACCAGTCTGTGTTGGTTTATCACCTAAAATCCTAAAAATGAATTAAAGCTGTTGTTGGTGACAAAATGTGAAATTGTTGAAGGTGTCTCATTGCTTTTGCACTATATTTTGTTAGAAAACAGCTACAAGCTCTTCTCTGCAAAGTAGCAGCACATTCCCATCCTTTGGCTGATAATGTGCTCCATTATGATCGAGAGATCTCTCACAAAGAACCTTACATTGTATGACCTTCAATAATCTGATTTATGAATAGAATATTCATCCTTCAATCCCTCTGTGAATTCACTCATTTTTCCACTGCAGACACATACCTTTATGTTGAGAAGGGCAACAAGGATTTTATCTCTTAGGAAGATTCTGGAGTCGTGTTCTTCATCACCGTGGCTTTAATTTTTTCTTTACCTTTCTTTATTATGCTCCTGCAATGTACTTTTTTATGTGTCTTTCTATTTTATGTTTTCGTGATGTAAAGCACTTTATGTTGTCTTATTGATGAAATGTGCTAGACGAATATACAATATATACACTATATATACTCAGAAATAACAAAAACATGGGCTACATTTGCTTTTATTCATTTTTTTTGTTTGTACTTAATTTTTCTCTATTTTAAAATAACAATAGCAGCACTTTATGGAACCTATCACCATACATTGAGTGATATGCTAACGGTACTTACTAACTCTTGATGTGTATAAATCTGCATAAAGTTCACAAGAGTCTGCCCTTTTTATGTACACCAAATCTTCTGCTCCAATGTCATCAAGGTTTCAGCTTAACAAAGCTTAACACCCCAATGATCATGCATTCACTCATCCAGGATGTAAGAGTTTATAGTTTATATATAGTGCGGGAATGGCAAATGAGCAACTTTACCCACCTGTACACTTTATTTATTCAATCAGGAAACAACCAACATAGGAAACATTTTATTTTTTTATTTCTAACCTTTATTTAACCAGGTAGATCTCGTTGACATTAAATATTTCTTTTAAACCTGGCCAAGGTCAGCAGCAACACACAAACATTACTAATTAGAAAACCACAGATATCAACCCAGAAAAAACCACATCATGGTAAATAAAATAACAGGGAAGAAACACCCCCAATGAAAGTCAGAAAGGACTAAAAGACAATTGAATGTCAGTCAAAACATTTACAAACAAATGCTTCATTTAGAAACCGATTAACATAAACATTAACAGGAAAAGCTAAGCCTACAAACTATGCTTCCAGCTGTATCTTTAGGAATACCCAGGGCCTTTGCTTTCTTTTTGTAGGCAATGATCATATCTCTGGACTATTTGGGTTGTTCTTTTACCTTAGCCATGTTTCTAACATCCACTGAGTACTCACCTGCAAGAGTCCAGGCATTTCAGGTGTTCTATCTGAAGCATACCTGATGCTGCTTGTGAAGCCCTTGATTGGTTGTGCCCCCCACTTTTCTAAATGACTTTCATTCTAAAGGGTTGTGTGCCAAAGTTAAAAGCTGATGGTTTTAATTAAGTTGCATTTTTACATCACTATAAGTTTTCATGTTTAGTCATGGAGCAACAGTGCTAAGGATTACACAATGGAATATTTACTGTTAAGCCTAAACTTTTCATATTCCTGTTAGATTTTTTTAAAATAAAAATGTTTCTTCTGAGGGCTGCACGGTGGCGCCGTTGGTAGCACTGTTGCCCTGTAGCAAGAAGGTCCTGGGTTCGATTCCCGGCCGGGGGTCTTTCTGCATGGAGTTTGCATGTTCTTCCCGTGCATGCGTGGGTTCTCACCAGGTACTCCGGCTTCCTCCCACAGTCCAAAGACATGCCTGTTAGGTTAATTGGTCTCTCTAAATTGCCCTTAGGTGTGTGAATGAGTGTGTGTGCATGGTTGTTTGTGTGTTGCCCTGCGATGGACTGGCGACCTGTCCAGGGTATACCCCGCCTCTCGCCCATAGAGTGCTGGAGATAGGCACCAGCTTCCCCACGACCCACTATGGAATAAGCGGTAGAAAATGACTGACTGACTGTTTCTTCTGGCTGAAAGTAATATTAACACATTGGATGAGCCCAGCCCTGAGTTCAGTCTGACAGCGAATATGTTAGGGGAGGTGAAGATTAGGGTGATGGCAAGGAGGCCTTCCAACCTCAAAGATTTTGAACTTATTGCAAAAATACCAGTGGAAACATGAAGAAAGTTAGTCAGCACTTACAAGAAGGTGTGATTACTGTAATACCAGTAAACATTTTTTCCACTGATTATTGTAAAGGGCATCAATCATTTTTGAAGAGCAGTTTTAATGAAAATGTAAATAAAAAACAATATAATTATTTTTTAAACTATTTAAATATTTTATGTGAGATTCCTTTTACGTGTTTTAAGAGATTTCCGATCAGAAATATGCCAATCTTAAGAATAATTTATGGCTTAACAGTATAGGTTTCAGTTTGCATTGAGTCACTTGGACACCATGTTGAAAAAATCCAGCTCTTACCAATGAGTTCCCATCTCACATTTATAGCAAATATTGTGATACTACTGCAATCAATTCATGAGAACCAACATCCCTGTTGCCAAGGGTTGCACAACTAGATATTAGGTTTAGGGGCCAATCACTGTTTCATAAATGGAAAAAATAGGTTTGGATACCTTTTTCCCTTAGTAAATGAAATTATCATGTAAAAACTGCCTTTTGTGTTTACTCAGGTCATTTTTGTCTGACATTAAAATTGTTTATAGCACTGTGTGTTCTATCACTGCATCAGGTTGTTCATAGTAAAAAAATAATCTAGGTGTTAAACTGCCTTGTCTTTCGCCAAGACTTATCACCTTATTTTTTCTTATTTTTTGTATTACACCACAAAAGACAACAATTAAACCATTGATGAATGTTGGAAATCAAACAACAACTTAGTCTTTACACCTACAAACACAATTTTCAAAACCTATTGCACGAATTATTGAAAAGGTATAGTTTTTAACAGAAAATCAAAATTTGATATGTGCTTCAGTATAGTGACGTATTGTTTGTATTGATAGACACATTCAAAATATTTACGTTTCCCGTTGTTTAGAGATAAAGGTTTCTAGTTGATCTTCAGATTTTTTTTCTTATGTTTAACTGTAAACATCATGTGGTTTTAGTTGTGAAGTAGGCCAAAGCGCTCTGAAATAAGCAAAACTCGACAGTTTAGAGCGGGTACGCAGAATGAAGGGCATTGCGGTCAATCAAAGGCCACATTTCTGTCTCGGCTCTTGCTTTGGGGTCTTTCTGGCGGTAATTCGCTGATTTGACTTTGATGTGCCAATTTGTGCTTGATGAATAATTGTCTGGTTTGCTGATAACTTGTGGGAGTCAAGTGTATTCTGGTGGCACTCAATGCAAATGGGAGATATTTGGGTCCTTCAAATCACGTCAGTGGCCCCTCTACATTTGCCTCTCCGTTCCGTGAGTAAACTGACCAATTAGCTGTATTTGAAGAAGCCATTTTTGATTAGAGCAATCAGTAAACAGCAAAACCTCAGTTTGATTGTCCCTCTCTGATTAGATGAGCTGTAACTTGAGAAGTTGTTTTAGATTTTAATTTGTGGCCTTATATCACTGAAAAGTATGGTAATTACCCAATCCATTCTCCATGGTTCAACACTTGGATTCAAATTCATCCATACTGCTAATGTTGATGACCTCATTTTCCCACCCAAAGTTTCTTAAGTAGTCTTGGAATCTACTGAATCAGGCAAATAGGATAGCATCCATTAAGATGCAGATGGACAGCACTGATTTCAGTAGAGATGACATCAAGTTAAAGAGAACAGGCTGTAAAACAAGGGCAAATGAATACAAATTAACCCTACAGCATATGCTTTCTTGCAGTTTTTCTCTCCATATTTTACATGGTATTCGTGATTGTTTTAATCTATTAATCTCCTATGAGAACACAATTATCATTACTTAAGAAATTGTCAGAGATAATGTGGATGAGAAACACATCTTCATTTGAAAACCTCATTTTTCACACTGATCTTTGATTGTCTATGCAGTAGTCTTTAATTAACACTATAGACTGGTTAATGACCAAAAGCTTATGATAAGTGGTAAATTATAAGATGGTTCAACCAAATTTCCAATTTTTATAGATAATGGGCATTTAAAACATTTAATACAAAATTATGGTTTTCGAGTAATGTTACAATAAAACACATATGTTTATCTGAGAAAACCTGTAAAGGGTGCAATGAATAATTAAAAACAAGGCAAGAGTAGTCTATTTGAAAGGAGAAACCATTTGACAAAAAAATGTCTAATTTAGTGAAGAGAAGGCGAGACATGTTTATTTGTATAGCATTATTAATTTCCCAAGGTAATTCAAAGTGCTATACGGAAAAAATACAGCGAAACAAAAAAATGGAGTCATGGGTAAAAAATAGGACACCTCTTTAAATATCCAATTATTTACTAAAAATGTTGACATATCAATGTCTAATTTTGTTTTGGTTTAATTGTGGAAAAGAAAATGGTTAAATTCCAGGTCTCCTGGGCAAGGCAGTCAAACCAGGGTTGCCTTCTGGTGTGTGAATGTGTTTGCGAGTTTACGATTGCGAATGGGTAAATGGGGTTATTATGTAAAGCTCTTTGAGTGGGTTATGTTCAATTACTGTCTAAGATACATAATACAGTCTAAAAGGTTCACAGAATCTCTAGTCACTAGAGAAGTGAATCTCTAGTAACTACCCACAATTGAATATTGTTATGGAGAAACCTTATTCACAAAAGTACACCTGAATCCAAACACCGACGGGTGTTTGGATTCAGGTGTTTACAGATACACAAAAATGCATATATATTCTAAACTACTATTAAAATACTATTATAAACATATTGTATTAATTTGTTACCGTGTACTTTACAGTCACGTTGATTTTTACAGATTTGTTGTTTGTCCATGTGGTGTTTTTTTCTGTCTTTCTTTCTCTCTTTCTGCAGGTGTAGAAGCAGACTTCTATGGTGTCTTCGTGTATCTCTTTATCCTTCTTTAGTTAAGTTTATTTAATCAAGGACAGCACATAAGACAATGTTACATGATAAAATAATGCAACTGTTGGTTTGTACAAAGATTCCAGTCCTTGGTTGGTCCTTTTTTTTTCCTTTTTTTTAATACAGCATAACAAAACTACTCAATCCACTCACTTACACACACTTACACACACGCACACACACACACACACACACACACACACACATATGTAGTCAGGACCATGTGTTGACTCCCATTGACTTCCATTGATTTTCAGTCATTTTCAACCCTTTCTGTGCCCTAACCCTGACAATAACCCTAAACCTAACCATTACCAGTGCATGCCTAACCCTAACCTTAACCTAAACTCAATTCACACCTTAGTCCTAAACCTAACCGTTAGCAAAATAGGTCGTGAGGACCAGCAAAATGTCCTCACTTTGGTACCAACGGTCCTCAATTTGATGGTGAAATCGGGAAAATGGTTCTCACTGTAATGCCAAGACAGGAACACACACACACACACACACACACACAACACACACACACACTCACACACACACACAGAGTAACTATAACTAATGATAGGAGATACATGGAAATGCATTTCAAATTTATTAACCAACTGCAACAAGGTAGGTTGGTATACTCAATGTTCACAGATTTGTTTGTGTGTCAACCATTGTTTAACAAGAGAAAAAAAGCCTTCAGAGAGGGAGACAGGGAATTTCATTGACGTCACTGAAGTCCCCCCCCCCCACTTCCAGTCCGCCATCTTTGGTGGCTCCGTGTCGCTTCACAGCTATTTTTCGCCCATGGATAATTATCTAGAGTCATTACAGCCTCCTGATGAGGCCATGTACCTCAAGAAAATTGTGGTCATCAACAAGGTGAATCCATATTTACTGCCTGTTGGTTTGTTTAGCTCAAATCTGGACAATTAGCCGCACATGTCACACAATGAAGGAGCAAGATGCGGTCATGTAACCGCGAAGTCATGTGAAATCCCCTCATTATTGAGCAGTATAAAGAAGGAACTTAAATTCAAGACAAGAGACACCAAGGAGGTGCACAAGAAGAAGCTGGAGAGCAAGCTCCAGCAAAACAATATCAGAGATGTATGGTCAGGGATGAAGAAGATCACAGGCTTCTTCTTTTCTTTCTTTTTTTTTTTTTAAACCGTGTTCTGTACGGCAGAGTATCGCTCAGAATTGTTGTCTGAGTGCCAAGAAAAAGCCCAACAGATTTACTTTCATAAGTGGAGCATTACGGCTAAAGCTATAATGCTCTGCTTAATATTTATTTAAAAAAACTTTTATGAGAAATTGCTTTGGGATTATTTCAATTGTTATAGACACAGAGACGGAAACGAAAAGGAAAGAAATAAGAGGCAAGAAAGAGAGAGAGATGAGGCATAAAGGAAAAAGGGAGAGAAGGAGCAAAGAATGGAGGAGAGAAAGAAGGATGAAGAGAATACAAGATAACACTCTAGAAGATTGCTTCTACACCTGCAGAAACATATATAATAGTAGCATTGTTACCAAAAAGTGCACAATAGTAATGAATGCAAGATGTATTTAGTGGTAAATGCCAAGGTTATTATCATTAACAAAAACTAGCGAAATAATGAAAACTAGAAGTAAAAAAACATTTTCGTTAATCGATATAAAAATAAAAATGAGACTTTGCAAAAAAAAAAAAAAAACAACTAACTGAAACTGCAATGAGTGTCCACAAAACTAAGTAAAATTAACAGAGACTAAGTAAAACAAAACTAAGTAAAATTATAGAGATAATGTGCTTAGGTTTGCTTGTGTGTCTCATTCATTTGTATGAAGTCTAGTCTCAGGTTGTTGTTTTTTTCTCCCGCTGTGCCGCATTACGCCAGCAGATGGCAGGTACATCAGTCAAGTCATTTGTGTGGTCCGTCCACACGTAGCGTCATGTCAGCAAAACTTAGCGATAAAGTGCCAGAGTCCAAACTGGGATTACTTTGATTATAACTGCCTTTTAGATAAAACCAAATGTCTTGTAGTGTAGGGTGACCAGACGTCCGCGATTTAGAGGACATGTCCCCGGCTAAAGCTGTCCCCGGAAATGTCCCAGATTTTAGCGATTTGTGAATGAGAAATGTGTGTGTAGATTTACTACGGTAGCCGGGGGTAGAAAGCGCGAGTGAGCATGTTGCGCGCAACAACTGTTGTCATGGTAGCTGGGCCCTGTCCCAATACCCTTGTGTCCCTGAATTGCGCGTGCCAGTTGATGGGTTCGAGTGTGTAGTGTGTCCCAATTCTCTTGTGGGGTCCTTAGCCCCGCCCCCTTTGTGGCCTCAATCCACACTTCGGCTAAGCGCGCATCTAAGCAGACTTCGCCGAAGTATATTTCCCACAATTCACTGCTGCAGATGACGTTCTGAACAAAAACCAATCACAACCATCAATGTAATCAGCCATCAAATTAGAATAATAAGAACGGCGTAAACTTTAGACAGCAAGCCGACAAATATCAACATTGTAAGATACCACTGGCTTCAGAGTGAGTCTGGGCAGTCAGTAGGCCATAACACTGAAGTTACCTTTCAAACAAACACTGGCGCAGTGAGAATCTGGTGTAAAAGCCTCCTTCGCTTCCTGCACTTTCTTCTCCTCAAAACAATTGCTGGTTGCAGTTTTAAAATATTTTTTTAGCAGCGAGACTGCGAAAACAGCGCCGGTTCACGCCGTTTTTGATGTTGCAGTTACGGAGCAGAGGGGCAAGTCGATGACGTAACCCCTACTGTCCCAATTCTCCAATTTTGCACGCTTGTAACCTGCGCACTTCAACCCCTACGTGCACTTGTACACACTTCATAGAGGGGTGTAGGGTGTAGTGTGGGAATTGGGACAGGGCCCTGGTCACGCTGCTGTTAACGTTACAGACAGAGTAGAAGAAGAAGAGCTGAGTGCGCCACCTTGGACTGGGCTGATACTGGCCGTGATGAAGGTTCGTTTCGCGGTAGGAAACATTACTAGTGTAGTCAATATTCAAATAAATGGTTAAAAAAACACATCCAAGGGATGTGTTTTGTTTTACTAAAGGTGAGGACACAAATGCTAATAAACCAAGTTTTTATGAATGAACAGAACGGCAAATAGGAAGACAAGAGCACAACTCCCGATTTGGGAGTGTTTCCTGAGTTAGTTATTAGTTGTTTTGCTAATTTTTTATATTGATCTTATATTGAACTTAGGCTGGGGGGTGTTTTCCACTCATTTTGGACATATGAAAGAAAGGCTTAGAAAAAAAGAGTGAAAGAAGAGGAAAATTGGAAGAGTTAGAGAGAGAAGAAAAATAGAAAGACTGATTGAAAGAAGAGTAAAGCTAAGAGCAGGAAGAGAGCAGATGATTGTTAGAAAAAGAATGAGAGTAAAGAAGACACATTGCTACTGCTATTTATTTGTTTTATCACTCTTAGGAAATGCTAACAA
This sequence comes from Crenichthys baileyi, assembly GCA_036173005.1. Lineage (NCBI taxonomy): Eukaryota > Metazoa > Chordata > Actinopteri > Cyprinodontiformes > Goodeidae > Crenichthys > Crenichthys baileyi. Next base: position 406,727 of record JAHHUM010001801.1, read on the forward strand.
CAGTGTGGATAGACTTTCCTGCTATAACACTTGATTTTTATAGTTTAATTATGAATGAATATTTCAAAATAAATTGTAACTGTACCAGTGTTTTCATTATATCTTGATAACATTTAATTCTTTTAATCTCTGAGCTGGAAATGTCCCCGGATTTGGTTTCAGAAAAAAGACTAAAACTATAACTGAGACTAATAAATTCTAAACTGAAACTAAGCATTTTGAAAAAATAAAAACTAAACTAGACTAGCAAACAAATGCCAAAAGCGAATTAAAACTAAAATAGAATTGAAAATCTTACTCGTACTCGTACTCGTACTCGTACTCGTCGTCTTCCGCTTATCCGGAACCGGGTCGCGGGGGCAGCAGACTCAGCAGAGACACCCAGACGTCCCTCTCCCCAGACACCTCCTCCAGCTCCTCCGGGGGGAGCCCAAGGCGTTCCCAGGCCAGCCGAGAGACATAGCCTCCCTCCAGCCTGTCCTGGGCCGTCCCCTGGGCCTCCTCCCGGTGGGACGAGCCCGGAACACCTCCCGAGGAAGGCGTCCAGGAGGCATCCGGTATAGATGCCCGAGCCACCTCAACTGGCTCCTCTCGATGTGGAGGAGCAGCGGCTCTACTCCGAGCCCCTCCCGAATGGCCGAGCTCCTCACCCTATCTCTAAGGGAGTGCCCGGCCACCCTACGGAGGAAGCTCATTTCAGCCGCTTGTATCCGGGATCTCGTTCTTTCGGTCATGACCCAAAGTTCATGGCCATAGGTGAGGGTAGGAACGTAGACCGACCGGTAAATCGAGAGCTTCGCTTTTCGGCTCAGCTCTCTCTTCACCACAATGGACCGGCACAGCGCCCCCATTACTGCGGCAGCCGCACCGATCCGTCTGTCGATCTCCCGCTCCATTCTTCCCTCACTCGTGAACAAGGCCCCGAGATACTTGAACTCCTCCACTTGAGGCAGGAACTCCCCTCCAACCTGAAGAGGACAAGCCACCCTTTTCCGGTCGAGTACCATGGCCTCTGACTTGGAGGAGCTGATCTTCATCCCAGCCGCTTCACACTCTGCTGCGCATGCTGTAGGTCTTGGCTAGAGGGGGCCAGCAGGACCACGTCATCTGCAAAAAGAAGAGACGAAATCCACTGGTCCCCAAACCAGACCCCCTCCGGCCCTTGGCTGTGTCTAGAAATCCTGTCCATAAAAGTTATGAACAGGACCGGTGACAATGGGCAGCCCTGCCGGAGTCCAACATGCACCGGGAACAGGTCCGACTTAGTGCCGGCAATGCGGACCAAACTCCTACTCCGCTCGTACAGGGACCGGATGTCCCCTAATAAAGGGCCCCCGATTCCATACTCCTGAAGCACCCTCCACAAGGCATCACGAGGGACACAGTCGAATGCCTTCTCCAGGTCCACAAAACACATGTGAACCGGTTGGGCAAACTCCCATGAGCCCTCGTGTACCCTGTAGAGGGTATAGAGCTGGTCCAGTGTTCCAAGGCCGGGACGAAAACCACACTGTTCCTCCTGAAGCCGAGGTTCGACTATCGGCCGGACTCTCCTCTCCAATACCCTGGCGTAGGCCTTACCAGGGAGGCTGAGGAGTGTGATCCCCCTGTAGTTGGAACACACCCTCCAGTCCCCTTTCTTATGAAGGGGCACATAGTCCCCCCAGCGTGTCCTGGGCCATCCCCTGGGCCTCCTCCCGGTGGGACGTGCCTGGAACACCTCCCGAGGAAGGCGTCCAGGAGGCATCTGATATAGATGCCCGAGCCACCTCAACTGGCTCCTCTCGATGTTGAGGAGCAGCGGCTCTACTCCGAGCCCCTCCCGGATGGCCGAGCTCCTCACCCTATCTCTAAGGGAGTGCCCGGCCACTCTACGGAGGAAGCTTATTTCAGCCGCTTGTATCCGGGTTCTCGTTCTTTCGGTCATGACCCAAAGTTCATGGCCATAGGTGAGGGTAGGAACGTAGACCGACCGGTAAATAGAGAGCTTCGCTTTTCGGCCCAGCTCTCTCTTCACCACAACGGACCGGCACAGTGCCCCCATTACTGTGGCAGCCGCACCGATCTGTCTGTCGATCTCCCGCTCCATTCTTCCCTCACTCGTGAACAAGACCCCAAGATACTTGAACTCCTCCACTTGAGGCAGGAACTCTCCTCCAACCTGAAGAGGACAAGCCACCCTTTTCCGGTCGAGTACCATGGCCTCTGACTTGGAGGAGCTGATCTTCATCCCAGCCACTTCACACTTAGCTGCGAACCACCCCAGCGCATGCTGTAGGTCTTGGCTAGAGAGGCCCAGCAAGACCATGTCATTCGCAAAAAGAAGAGACGAAATCCACTGGTCCCCAAACCAGACCCCCTCCGGCCCTTGGCTGCGTCTAGAAATCCTGTCCATAAAAGTTATGAACAGGACCGTTGACAAAGGGCAGCCCTGCCGGAGTCCAACATGCACCGGGAACAGGTCCGACTTAGTGCCGGCAATGCGGACCAAACTCCTGCTCCGCTCGTACAGGGACAGGATGTCCCCTAATAAAGGGCCCCCGGTTCCATACTCCTGGAGCACCACCCACAGGGCATCACGAGGGACACAGTCGAATGCTTTCTCCAGGTCCACAAAACACATGTGGACCGGTTGGGCAAACTCCCATGAACCCTCGAGTACCCTGTAGAGGGTATAGAGCTGGTCCAGTGTTCCACGGCCGGGACGAAAACCACACTGCTTCTCCTGAAGCCGAGGTTCGACTATCGGCCGGACTCTCCTCTCCAATACCCTGGCGTAGGCCTTACCAGGGAGGCTGAGGAGTGTGATCCCCCTGTAGTTGGAACACACCCTCCGGTCCCCTTTCTTATGAAGGGGGACCACCACCCCGGTCTGCCAGTCCCCGACCGCCATGCAGTGTTGAAGAGGCGTGTCAACCACAACATCCAGAGATTTGAGGTACTCAGGGCGGATCTCATCCACCCCCGAAGCTTGCCACCGTGGAGCTTTTTAACCACCTCTGTGACTTCAGCCTGGGTGATGAAAGAGTCCAACCCCGAGTCCCCAGCCTCTGTTTCCACCAGGGAATGCGTGATGGCAGGATTGAGGAGATCCTCGAAGTACTCCTTCCACCGCCCGATAATGTCCCCAGTCGAGGTTCAGCAGCCTCCCACCCCCACATAAACAGTGTTGGCGAAGCACTGCTTCCCCCTCCTGAGGCGCCGGACAGTTTGCCAGAATCGCTTCGAGGCCGACCGATAGTCCTTCTCCATGGCCTCACCGAACTCCTCCCAGGCCCGAGTTTTTGCCTCTGCCACAGCTCGGGCCGCAGCACGCTTGGCCTCACGGTACCCGTCAGCCGCCTCAGGAGTCCCACAAGCCAACCACAGCTGATAGGACTCCTTCTTCAGCTTGACAGCATCCCTTACTGCCGGTGTCCACCACCGGGTTCTGGGATTGCCGCCGCGACAGGCACCGCAGACCTTACGGCCGCAGCTACGGGCAGCAGCATCAACAATAGATGCAGAGAACATGGTCCCCTCGGACTCTGTGTCTCCAACATCCCCCGGAATCTGGTCAAAGCTCTCCCGGAGGTGGGAGTTGAATACATCCCTGGCCGAGGGCTCCGCCAGGCGTTCCCAGCAGACCCTCACTATGCGCTTGGGCCTGCCAAGTCTGTCCAGCTTTCTCCTCCTCCAGCGGATCCAACTCACCACCAGGTGGTGATCAGTGATCAGCTCAGCCCCTCTCTTCACCCGAGTGTCCAAAACATGCGGCCAAAGGTCTGATGATACAACAACAAAGTCGATCATTGACCTCCTGCCTAGGGTGTCCTGGTGCCAAGTGCACTGATGAACACCCTTATGCTTGAACATGGTGTTCATTATGGACAATCCGTGACTAGCACAGAAGTCCAATAACAAAACACCACTCGGATTCAGATCGGGGAGGCCATTCCTCCCGATCACGCCTCTCCAGGTGTCACTGTCGTTTCCCACGTGGGCGTTGAAGTCCACCAGCAGAATAATGGAGTCCCCGGGAGGGGCACTATCCAGCACCCCCGACAGGGACACCAAGAAGGCTGGGTATTCCGCACTACCGCTCGGCCCGTAGGCCAAAACGACAGTCAGAGACCTATCCCCGACACGAAGGCGCAGGGATGCGACCCTCTCATCCACCGGGGTAAACCCCTACACTAGACAGCTGAGCTGGGGGGCAACAAGCAAACCCACCCCAGCCCGCCGCCTCACCCCGTGGGCCACTCCAGAGTAGAAGAGAGTCCAGCCCCTCTCAAGGAGATGGGTTCCAGAGCCCACGCTGTGCGTGGAGGCGAGCCCAGCTATTTCTAGTCGATATCTCTCGACCTCCCGCACAAGCTCAGGCTCCTTCCCCTCCAGTGAGGTAACATTCCACGTCCCTAGAGCCAGCCTAAGCATCCGGGGATTGGGCCGCCGAGGTCTCCACCTTCGTCCGCCACCCAATCCTCTTTGCACCGGTCCCTCACGGTTCCCCCTGTAGGTGGTGGGGCCAGTGGGGGATGGCCTCGCGTCTCTCGTTCGGGCCGGGTCCCGCGAGGAGCAACCCGGCGCTCTCCGGCGAGTCCCAACCCCAGCCCTGGCTCCAGGGTGGGACCCCGGCTCCGCCGTACTGGGCGACGTCACGTCCCTCGATATATTAGTCGTCATGAAGGATTCTTGAACCGCTCTTTGCCTGACCCGTCACCTAGAGCCTGTTTGCCATGGGAGACCCTGCCAGGGGCATTTAAGCCCCAGACAACATAGCCTCTAGGATCATTTGAGCACTCAAACCCCTCCACCACGTTAAGGTGGCGGTTCAAGGAGGGGGTGTACACATGGTTTCCCATAAAAATATGCAATAGCGAGTGTGAGGAGCCACCAACCTGCCCCCTGCACCCGAGACAGACACAGAGGAGATCCGAGCCACAGACATCCAAAGGTCCCCCAGAGCACGGCAACCCCAGGAGGACCACCGTCGGGACAACTGCAACCCCCCCAGAAAAGAGCAAAGGAGGGACCCAGGGGAACCACCCAGCAGCCACAGTGCAGAAACCCCAGGGAGCTGCAGCGACAAGCCCACAGGCCCTGCCGTCAGCTGTCCACGCCGGAGCAGATCTAGCCATGGACTCCCCAAGCAGAGGCTTGACAGAGCCAAGGGGCCTGGGCCCCGGCAAGCAGCCACCGGTAGTGAGCTGGCACACACCAAAGCACCCAGCCCCGGACACCGAGAACCACAAATACACCAGGGGGCAGAGACACCAGCCACCGGCAGGGAGTGTGGCGGAGAGGAAATAGGCCCCATATTTGATAGTGGGCCTAAACTGATCCAGGAGAGGGAGCAGCCCAAGACCCAACTTGACACAAAAACAGGCACACACAGTCAAAATCACACATTCCCACCCTCATGCGTACACATAAAAACACTCACACCCATGCACCCAACAGAATGACACACAACAGTGGACATTGTACACTCACTCATTCTCCCCATACATACTCTATACACTTCCAGGTTACGGTGCCGATACCTCAGAGGGGCAACCAGCCCCCAGACCCAAGAGATGGTCCCTTTCCTTTCGGGGTGGAGACAGGCAGACTGCTCCGGCACCTGCCCATACAAATTCCGGCGCCGCCCGAACTCGAGCGACCCCGAGCGACCCCGACCCAGATCCTGACCCCCCGCTCCGACCCAGCCCCCAACGATCCCTGTCCCCATACGAGAGGGGGCCATGTACAAAGAGAGATCTAACTGGTCCAAAAGAGCCCGCCAACCCCAGAGCCGTCCCAGGATGAAACAGTCCCAACCCCGCAATGAATTCCGATCTCAAGCCCATGAGCCCCCCACCCCCATGATCCCCAATATGAATCAGCCCACAGGGCCACCACCAAATAGGACACAGATATCAAACAAATGCCCCCAAACCCAAAAGTCATGAATCCCTTCTGCAGCACCTTCTCAACCTTAGCCTGGCCTAGAGGAAGGTTCCAGTGTTGTGGAAGACATCCTGTCTTGTTCCAGTACCAAAGAAAACTCACTCACCCATCAGTCCTCAATGAATATAGACCTATTACCCTGACATCCCACATCATGAAGGTCCTAGAGAGACTCCTGTTGGCCCACCTGAGTAAGCAAACAATGAACTATCAGGACCACCTTTAGTTTGCTTATCACACAGACTCTTCTGCAGAAATACTCTGCATATTCTGCAGTCGTGGGGTGGATCAGAGATGAACAGGAAGCTGAGTACAGCGAGCTGGTGGACTGCTTTGTGGCACGTTGTAGAAACAATTATCTCATCTTGAATGTGAAAAAAACAAAGGAGATTGTTGTAGATTTTAAGATAAACAGGAATAGGTCAAACACTATTTCCATCATGGGAGAAGAAGTGGATTTAGTGGAGGAGTATAAATACCTCAGTGTTCAACTGGACAACAGAATGGAGTGGAGATGCAACTCTGAAACTGTCTACAAGAAGGGACAGAGTAGACTGTACTTCTAGAGGAGGTTGAGGACCTTTGGTATTTGCAGAAAGATGCTTCATAGCTTCTATAAGTCTGTTGTGGAGTGGATGATCTTGTCTGCCATCATCTGCTGGTGTAGCAGCATCAGAGCCATGGACTTAAAAAAGCTCAATAAGCTAATAAAGAAGGCTGGCTCTGTCCTTTTCATCAGACTGTTGTACAACAACAGACTGTCTTCAGTCGGAGGCTTCTTCAGATCTACTGTAAAACAGACCGCTACAGGAGAACCTTCCTTCCCACAGCCATCAGCATCTATAACCGCTCGTTAAAGAAACCTCTATAATATGAGCTACAACAACATTTAATTTTCCTTTGGGATGAATAAAGTATTTTTGAATATGAATTCAATTGAATTGTTTCTTTCTCTCCTTTATTCTTATCTCCTTCTCTTCCTTTTTTTTCTCACTTTCCATCTTCCTTTTTTCCCTTTTTTCCATCTTGTGTCCATTGCATTTGAAATAATTCCAAAGAAATTTCTAATAAAGACATTCAGAATCAGAATCAGAATTAAAAAAATAACTTCATTATTGCCGAATAATGTTCACATGTATGAGCAATTTGCTTTGGTGGTAAGGTGCTACATACATACAGCTGACCATACAGCTGACAAATAAATTTGGAAATATGTAGTTAAAAACAAAAACAAGTTGTGTATGAATGAAAAATAGAGCGCCGTGGCAAATATTAAAAATATAAAATAACAATATAGTATTGTCATACCCACGGTGGAGGTGTGCAGTATAGTGTATAGACAACAATTCTAAGTACTACTCTGCCATACAGGACAAGTAAAAACCAGGTTCTTTGAGGCAGATGCCAGATTGTTTTTGTTAATGTGTGGTTATCAGGCTCTCTACCTCTTGTGTATTTAGTCTCCTCTGGTTTCTGATACTCACCTTTACTATCTCTCACTGTACCAATAAACCTTTTAAACTATCTCTTGGTGTCCGTGATTGTTGTCTGCGCTAGAGTCTCATTCCTTAACAAACATGACATCTAGATGTTTTGCAGTATCACTTTCCTGTTATTCATAGTATTTTGTATTGCCCAAAAAGTTCAACTTTGGTCAAATCTGACCAGAGCGCTTTCTTTCACATGGTGTGTTCCCTATCTGGCTTGTGGCAAACTAAACCACTAAAGCCTGTCTTGCAACTATAACTTTCTTCATCCTTTTCTTCCAATAGGATCACATTTTTGGAGTGCACAACTAATACTAATCCTGTCAGCATGTTCTCCCACTTCACCTAAATTAAATTTGGTATTTACTAATTTATTGACTTCTGATATCATTTGGTTACACTGGACTTTATTAAAGGGCATCAGAGTAGAAAGGGTTAAATACAAATGCCACATTTTTCAGTTTACATATAATTTTCATTCCCACTTTATAAGTATAAGCTATTTTACATTTGTTTATTATTTGTTTTCCCAATAAATACTGTTATTGTGACAGCATGTGAAACATTTTCAAAGGCACCATAAAAAAAGACGTGTGCTACTTGGGATTTTTATTTTTAATAATGATCAGTGAAAAATTTATTTCTTGTAGTTTTGCAATGTCTTCATTGCTGTTTACATTTGAGTTTTGTTGGGAAAGCTATTTTAAGTTAAAATTTATTAAATTCAAAGATTGTTTAACCTAGTTACTCATTGTTCAAAAGCCACAGTGACCACCCTATAGAATGTTTTAATCAATACAGCAGACAGAGTAGGTAAGACAAAAAATGGGTATGTGTGACACAAAGCTAGGATTAGGCCTGATTAGGGCACTTTTAACATGTCCTGTTGATTAGGGGCCACTGAATCTGACCGCTAATTACTCTTGAAGTGTGGCTGGCCGCACAGACAGGACAGCAGCCGCTGGAGCGACAGGCAGCCCAAACTTGTCCCCCTTCCTCTCAGTGCCCACCCTTGTCCACTCTCCACCCCCACAAAGGGGTTCCTGGAGGCCCTTTGATTGGGTCTGCTGAATTGTGGAGAGGGGACTTGAAAAAGAGTCCCATTTCCCTTTTGCTGTGCTGCCACCCCCTGCAGGGAGGAGTCAATATACCCATTCTATGCTTTCGTATAACCAGCTGGCTACAGCGGTGCAAATAAACACTCCTGGTCCACCGGTCATTCTCTATCTGAAACAGAACCTTTGTCTTGTATAGATTGTGTTGTAATTGGTGTTTCTGAGACAAATTCTGAATGAGGTTGGTATTTGCACTGATGAGGTTTTAGTGAACAGATAATACACATAAGATCCAAATAAATGAAGAAAAATAGAGGGAGTCTCTGCTTGGGTGAGTGTACTAAAATATTTGAGATGCATAACGTTTAAAATAACATAGTTATACATTCAGATGTTGAATCAAAGGTGCAATTAAGCCAGATATTTAGATGCACTGTATAAAAAAACTTTTTTTTTCTCTCTGAAATGAAATTAAAGTTTACATTTCTTGTTTTAGGTCAGTTAGGATTAACAAAGTTGCTTCTGTCTGCTACTGAATAATGGGAGAGAGAATGTTTTACATACACTGAGATTATTATGCCTTTAGAGACTTTGGGAATGCCCCGGTGGTGATGTCATGGCTTAGTCAGCTTCCGATTGGTTATTTAGCCACATCTGAGTTAAAGTGAGGCACACCTATCGATATAAACACTAAAAAAAACACTACAAGCAAACTGCTTCTTTGTGTCACATCATAGAAAAACAAAATCTGGGACGATATCAGTAAGAGAACTGTGGATCTCCAGAAGTCTGTTTAATCCCTGAGTAGTCTGAAGGAGTCATGTTCATCTCTTCAAATAATTATAAGCAAATACAAACAGCAGGCTTCCCCCCTTTTGAGTTTCACATTGACTATGCTGTTTATTCAGATTTTATTGTGCTATGTTTATGTTTTTAGGATTTCAATTATTTCATTTCTGTCCTGAGATTGATCTTTTTTGCAGCACTTTGGTCAACCATGTGTTGTTTTTTAAAGTGCTATATATACTCGCCAGCCATTTTATTAGGTACACCTGTCCACTGCTCGTTAACGCAAATTTCTAATCAGCTAATCACATGGCTGCAACTCAATGCATTTAGGCATGTAGACATGGTCAAGACGATCTGCTGCAGTTCAAACCGAGCATCAGAATGGGGAAGAAAGGTGATTTAAGTGACTTTGAACATGGCATGGTTGTTGGTGCCAGAAGGGCTGGTCTGAGTATTTCAGAAACTGCTGATCTACTGGGATTTTCACGCACTATCATCTCTAGGGTTTACAGAGAATGGTCCGAAATAGAGAAAATATCCAGTGAGTGGCAGTTCTGTGAGCGCAAATGCCTTGTTGATGCCAGAGGTCAGAGGAGAATGGCCAGACTGGTTGGAGCTGATAGAAAGGCAACAGTAACTCAAATAACCACTCGTTACAACCAAGACATGCAGAAGAGCATCTCTGAGCGCACAACATGTCGAACCTTGAGGCGGCTGGGCTACAGCAGCAGAAGACCACACCAGGTGCCACTCCTGTCAGCTAAGAACAGGAAACTGAGGCTACAATTCGCACAGGCTCACCAAAATTGGACAATGGAAAATTGGAATAATGTTGCCTGGTCTGATGAGTTTCGATTTCTGCTGCGACATTCGGATGGTAGGGTCAGAATTTGGCGTCAACATCATGAAAGCAAAGATCGAGGCACACCTTAAATGACTTGCAACTGTAATTGCAGTGAAAGGTGGTTCTACGAAGTATTGACTCAGGGGAGCTAAATTTAACTACACATATTTGTGAAAAAAATATTTGTATTGGTTCATCGCATTAAATCCGGATAAGTCACATTGAAGTTTGTAGCTGTTATGTGACAAAATGTGAAAAGGGTCAAGGGGTGTGAGGAATTTTGCAAGGGATTATTTATCCCCTAAAAATAAATGACAATTCATTCATTCATTATTTCCTACCTGTAAACAAATTACTTGTAGATAAAGATGTTTTTTTGAATGATTACATATTTGACTGCTACAGTCTTGAAATTACAAGCACTCTGTAAGCTAAACAGATTTTACTCAGATGGGATCAGCTTCAGACAGCAAATTAATCAAAATTTACATTAGATGTAAAAAAAAATCCAACTCACTTTGTGATCTTATATATGTTTTTGGTAATGCATGTAATTAGTCTTTTTGCAGAGTTTGCTGGAAATCTAGTATTGAGCCTCCCCCCATCCCAGCCACTACCCATTGGTCCCCTGACTCAAGAGGACGAGGGAAGTGGGTAAAGGAACATGGGATTTAGGGCGTAATCCTGTTTGTCCTCTGGGTCACATGCTCCACAGAGTTTAGATTGTCAACTACTGTGTGGAAGTTTATTCGAGGGACAAACAGCAGTCTAATTGTAATTCCCTCTAGAGAGCAGTCAGTGTCTCCAGCTGAATGCTGGAGAGGAGACAGGTTGTTGCAAGATGATAATTGAAAAGAAAGTGGGTGGTCCTGTTTGGCCCCCGTGGCCCTCTGGGACAGTCATATTGAGACTCCTGCGTGTTTTGGAGGGGGCAGATTAGCGCATGTTATATTTGAAGAAATCATTATGTCCTTCTGGGCTTAATTTGACTCACATAGCTATTGAGTGATGGCTGCTTCTGTTGTCTTTTGCCATTCATGTTAGATTATGTGTTCGTGAAAGTTTGGCTGTTTGCTGTTGGATCATTACTCCCGATTAACTTTTTCTCTGGGCACTTTTACAAGCTTTTATAACATTCTGTCTTTTAGTTTTCAGTCCTTTAATTTTACTTGACTTTTTTTTTGTTATCACCTTTTTATTTCCAGTTATGCTAATTACATTTTAAAAGAATGATTACTTACTGAAGATTCATTCAAATGTGACTAAAAAGGCAACAACATCTTTAAAAAGTTATAAAAGTAAGACAATGTTGCTCAGAGTAATAAAAAAAAACAGTTACTGCGAAGATACTCTGATCTTATCCATTGCTTACCTTCACTGAACAGCTCTCCAGTCCCAGCCCTATTAACCAGTAATCCTCGCACTGGCAGCTGGCCATTACCGTAGCAACGATGAGATGGGAAAAAACTGCTTTGCTGGTTCAAACGTAAAAAGGAGTGCTGTGAAGGACAGAGATGAGTTCTTTTGTCCTGTAAATTCGCCTTTTTTCATATTTCTGAATGCAGGAACTCCACGGCTAACAAATTTTCACTTCATTTCCTTATTTAGGCTGTTTAAATATGATAATTAAATGTCTTTGGTAGTTTTCATTCTATTTGTGGTTAGTTTTTCACACATAAAGACTTAGTCCAAGGGTGAACATGTATCACATAAAAGAACCCCTACAGAACAGCCAGATGTATGAATGCCTCTTTTCATCAACTTATGATTAATTTGATCCCAGTTCAAAATGAAAATCTTGAAGTTTGTTCCAGTATCAGTACGTGAATTCTGAATCTGTGTTTTAAAGTTGGTGATTGAAGAAAGCTTAAATATTCTTTGGAATTACATTTAATGTTTTTAATAAACTCTACGGCTGCTTTTGGGTTAAACATTTCCTGTCAGTTCTTGCTTTTTTTTTTGTACTTCTACTGCCTTATGAATGCAGTGTTACAATTATACCCAAAGAGACCTTCTGAAGATTGCTTAAAGGAAGAGTAAGCAGTTGAAGGACCAGGTTAGGAGTATGTGTGTGTCTGTTTGTGTCTAACTAGGTAGGAAAGGGGATGTGGGGGGCATCCCTTATTAGAAACCCATGTCACATTCTCCTCTGTGGCTTCAGGACTCACAGCACTGCCAGTAATCCCCCTCCAAGTCCCCGTCTGCATCTTATTCAGTTTTCTCATAAGTAGTTAGAGAAACTGTTTTCAGTTGCCACTAATAACTACTGACCTCCAGTGACACAGGCCAACAATGGATTTTTTAGACCTGAAACGCACAGCTAAAAGAAGCTGATTAGGAACTCAAGAGGCTTGAAGCAAGAATCAATGGTTGCTCTGTCCTGCCATGGTGCTTCCAGCATGGTGCTGATGATTGTGGGACCTCTATTAGTTATGCCTCATTAAGTCCCACAAACTCCTTTTTTAAGAAAATTAGTTGGGCTGGTGCTGAAATCTATCACGGTCGTGAATCCCCCACTGAGGTGCTTCTGCGTCCTGGCTTTGAGATAGAGGGGCTACGGAATTACCTGTTTTGCAGTTTATTAACTTTTTCAGATGTTGAACTGTGATTCCCTCAGTGAAACAAAAAACTTTTTTGTCCCTAAAATTAACACTTTCACTTAGGTATTTATTTTAAAGTATTAATCTGATTATGAAATGTTAACATAACAGTTGCCAACATAATTCAAATACTGCCAAAATCTTATAAGAAAAGACTTGAGAACTGAGAATATGTCAACAAGGAATTACATACATTGTATTGCTGTTGTTCTTACCAAAAGTATAGGTATTAATCTTTAAAACATGACCCGTTTCTGTCTTTGTTAACTATTCAAAGGCTGGTAGAAGAAGTAATTGTCTGAATGATTTAATGCATGCTTTTAACAAAACAAAAATATTGTTTTTAAAATAACACCTGGTTTTCTCAAAGGTTTTTATTTGCATCATAACAGTTTTATATACGTACTTTTGCAGTCATGTAATCATCATATCAAAAAGTTACATCCAGTATGCATAATAAAAATGCATGATTCCCTGAAACAGCATTTTGCATTTCTATAGAGAATGTGTAAATAACATTTGACAACATGTTTACTTGATACATTTTGAGGAATATACAAACACTGTTAACCCCAAAAAGTCAAGTATGCCATTTTTGATACAAGCGTTCCTGAGAGCTCTACTGACAATGTTAGCACATTCCTCAAAAACCTGCCCTATCATGTAAATATGTTGCTAAATATATTACACACATTCATTTAAGAAATGTGAAAAGCTCAATCTATGTTTTAGGTATGATTACATGACAGTAAAAGCCTAATGTATACCTTTTGATATAAATTAAAAAAAGGATAACCACTTTTAAAGAAAAAAAGGTGCTTTGTTAAAATCATCCAATGAAAAGCTCAATATCTGACAATATTTTCTCGTAAGAGCTAAAACTTACAAAAATGTCCACTAAGCCCATTAGGTCTAAATAAACATATCTCCTCCATTACTTGTTTGGAATTGATGGAAAGCAGTTATTTGGCATACAATAAGATTTATGTGTTTATAATGCCAAACATATCATTTTGATGCAAGCAACCCCTCAGAACTCTACCTCTTCAAGAGTAAGAAGTGCTTTCAGAAATCTAGCATTTCTTTGAACTGTTTTCATTTTTTTACTGTTTGTGCAATTTTCCATCAAAAATGGCTGCAAAAAAAAAGGATATTTTCCCTTTTATGAGGCAAAAAGCTTGCAGTCACTAGTTTTCCTGAAAACGAAATAAATCCAGCACTCACGTTTCTCACAGAAAGACTGCCTCTCCTTGGTCGATTACAAGGGAAATAACACTAGTTAAAACATTTTAGACCTGGCCAATTCAGTTTTCTCAGAAAAATATAAGAAAGTAGGTCTTGCGACTGATGATTATTTGTAAAATTTGGTCAATAGTCTGAGAAAGAGGGGTGGATAAGGTGGTAGTGGAAGTGAATGTGGAAGTGAATGTAGAATACTAAGCTTGAATCAGTGGCTTTATGATATTGTATACTGTAATATCACATGAAGTGGACCTAAATCAACCTATCACTCTCCAGGTGTGTGTTTCAGGAATAACCGGCCTCATTCACTCCACCACTCAGAAACTAGGCCAGACCCTGCTTTTAGCTTTCTGGTTTAATTGCCTCACCGCTAAGACTGACAATGTGGAACAATTTCTCATTCCGTGTGAACAGTACAACAAAACATATCTGATTTGTGTATTATAATGGTTACATGTTGGGACAATGTTTCAGTGTAAAGTGTGCAGCAAATAGTGTGGAACCTTTGCCAATTAGCGCTCTCTAGGTTGCTAGGTCGCCATGGTCAATTGAGGAACACATCAATAGGACTTGAAAAGGTTTCTCTGCGATCAGACCTTCTGACATATTAAGTAGAATAATGGGGAGGAGGAGAGTTGGGGTGGAGGGGAATGGGGGTATTGCAGGAGACTGAAGCAAGACTTCCTTCTGTGTTCACATTATGCAGTGCAACCTGCAATTACCTGACAAGAATAGGCAAAGAAATCCTTTACATCAATGAAACACAATATACTCTGCTCCATGCTTTATTATTACTGTATATGACATTGAAGTAATGATAGAGACCCCTTCCAGCCCTGATGGAAACATCTGCTTTGCATAATAGAGGTAATTTTATATATAATGTATGAGTTATTCGATTGCTTTTTTTGTGTTTGTAAATGTGCATGAGGAAGAGTGCATATGCCTGACCATGGTTGTTGATCTATTCTTTTAAGCAGCTTTTGCAGCTAGATTCGCATGCTACACCACCTAAACTTTTCCAGACAGAAATGACGATGCCACCACCAATTACAGAGACAAACTTGTCTCGTATCTCATTACAAAAAGAAATAAGCTCCCCATGATCTCCCAATAAACTGAGAGCAACAACAGGCACAATAGCCAGTGATTACCTAGCATAGCCTATTAGTGTGCCATAACTGTGGCTATTGAAAAGAGAGAAGAATGGCTTCACCTCCACTTTCATTTCATGCAGTCCACCATCAAAGAGCTTTGTTGACAACAAATCCATGCCATGATTTAGAATGGAAATCTATCAAGAAACATCTTGCAGCACCAAAGTGTGTATTATGAAGTGCATCTCTAGTTTAACGGCCTGATCAGACTGTCTTCAGAAAGTGTTGTCGAGCTTTACTTCCATATGTCAGGTGCACATTGGCTCTGGCTCTTCCTTTAGGTGCAGGGATGATAACACATATACATATAGCTGTCAGGTATGTGAAGGGGTTTCTTTTTGTAATGAACACTCTCCAAGGTCTCTATTGAGCTACACTGATAGCCACCATCACCATCATCATCACAGCTAGTTATCAGGGAGGGATATTGAAAAATAATTTCTGAATCTGTTTAAATGACCACAGGAAATGAAAAATAAGATTATCAAGTGCTGCAGGTTGAATTATACGTTTTTTGGAGGACAGAGGTAAAAGGGTACTGACACAGATATGGCCTTAAATACTTTGGCGTTTATTTGAACAAATTTTGTTTTATTATTATTATTATATTATTATTATTATTATTATTATTATTATTATTATTATTATTATATAAATGCTGATTATGTGCAAATTTGTTAAGTAAAATTAAATATCAAAAATACTGCATTATCTTATCACATTAGGTTTCCTTTTATAATTATATTTACCACATATCACAATATGAATCCTTATAATATGAATATAAAAGAAAATTTGTGAAAATTAGAATAAATAGGTGAAAAGTAAGGTGATCCAAGCAGATTCTAGTAGAAACAACACTAAGCTTGCTGAATCCCATTTTATGTTTACAATATTGTACAAAATGGTTTAGCTTAAGTGATGTATGTGTTATGTTTTTTATGTAATGTTTGTTGATGTTTTATTAGATCATTCTTATTATTTGTGTTAAATACTACAAAGATTTAACTTTAATTTCCCAAAAATATTGTTTATATTAAAATTGATTTTCCAGACGATCTTAATTCTTTCAGAGAATTAAATTGTATTGACATGGAAATATATTTAAATATTTAGCTGAGACTGGAGCTTTATTTCAGCACTAATCAAACTGTAAAAAATGTGAGGGTTCTTTAGTTGTACGTCACTGTTAATGATAATTAATGATATATAAAACTTGTTTTAATGTAAAACATGTCAAATTAAAAACGTTTAATGCTATAACAATAATAATAATAATAATAATAACTGTGCATGTATAATTAGCGTTAATGTGGTAGGCCTATAACAATAATAAGTGGCACATATTCTACGCTTTTCGTCCTTATTACAATAATTGGCTTTAATTGTGTATTTTATAAGCACGCACATTCACAATGAAACTGACCAATTAGACGGCATCAAAACGAAGGATTGGGCTTATAAAAAAAATGATTAATAAAAATATCTAAAAAGTTTTTAAAAATTGGAAAATGTATCAATCAATATATTGCATATATAACTGTCGGTTTCAAATGTGCTGAAAGGTGCTAAAGATGTTAAAAGAGGTGATGTCTCCCATGAAAGCCAGCCCTCCAAAATGTCACCTGAACAATGTTGGCTCCCTCATCGACCTTGCTTTCCAGCTCAATTTGGTCTCAATAACAACATAATGAAAATGCACTCCAAAAAAATCCCTTTTAAAAAAATACTTATTCAGGAATAGCTCTCACACTTCAAGTTATTTATTGTTAACGTTCACTTGGTTTGGAAACATATACAGCAGCCATCACGCATTTGTTCCTTGTTTTTTTAACTTACAAAAAATATGAAAGAAAACATAACTGTGGACGCTATAACGATTATCATACAGTTAAAACGCATTGTGTGTGTGTGTGTGTGTGTGTGTTAGCCAAATATACAAGTACCTACTTTATTGGATAAGTCTAATCAAATGAATACATTAGTTTACAATATTACGATGATAAAATATCAAAGGAGTGGTGGTTTTAGTGGAGTTCGAACCTGATCCCACCTAAATCCTCCTCATCAGTACAAAGAAGTTAAGCAGCATTCCTTTTCGTTTCAACAACATAGACTACGTTTAAAACATCATGAGGAAGGTCCAAAACATGAATTACGAAAAGGTCCAGAAACGACACGGTTGCTGTCGAGGACAGCCATTTGTGTAAGGTTCAAAAATAGACTCCCTCTGTCAGAGATGTCAAAAAAATGTGCCCTGATCAGTTCGTGCGCCCTTTTGCGCCTCTGTGCGCGCTTTGTCCCGTTTGACCCCTTGCCACCGAAGGACCATATATATATATATATATATATATATATATTTATATATATATATATATATATATATATATATATAATATATATATAATACATATATATATATATATAATATATAAGATATTATTATATATATATATATATATAATCTCATGGGCTCATCCGCAGGTTCACATAGAAAAAAAAAGTTGAAAGTAACAGTACTGCTGAAGGTCCTACCACGTTCTGCCGTACAGGAGGTTTGAGCTGACCATGTTACTGGTGTAATCTACAGCAGATGTGTCTATCTGGGCCATGTTCAGCTGACTGTGCAGTGAGGGCGGACTGGGCGACATCTCCTCCAGCTCCAAAGCGTTCACCTGCTGCTGGCTCTGATGCTGCCCGAGCGTGCCGGCTGAAGACGCGAGCACCACTCCGGCTCCGTTCTGCTGCTGGCTCTGTTGTTGGTTCTGCTGCACCTGTTGCTGGTTCGGCGTCGGTGTGTTGGAGCCGTTCTGACACGGTTTACCGTCCTTCACCAGAACAGGCACCGCGACGCGCCGTGGGGACTGCGCCTGCTGTTGGCACAGGTTGCCGTCCTGTTGCTGCTGCATCTGCTGCGCCGCCTTATCCTTGGCCTGGCGCTTCATCTTGTACCGGTGGTTCTGAAACCAGATTTTCACCTGGGTCGGTGTCAGATGAATCATGCTGGCCAGGTGCTCCCTTTCGGGTGCCGATAGGTATTTCTGCTGCTTGAATCGCCTCTCCAGCTCGTAGACCTGAGCCTGCGAGAACAGGACGCGCCTTTTCCTCCTGGGCGCAGCGTGCAGAGCTGGCATGGCTTTGCTGGCATCTCCCATCCCCGTCAGGCTCCCCATGCCACTCATGTTCATACCTGTGGAAGGTCCCATGAATCTAGAAACTTAAAAATATACATACATATACGTGCGTTCAATCAACAGAAGAGGAGAACACTATTTCGCCTGAAGCATTTCTTTTTTATTTATTTAAGGTATTTATGGGAACTATAATGAAGTTCAAAAAGCTTCTGATATAATAATAATAACAATACTTATAATAATAACAATAATAATAATAATAGTCAATAAATAAATAAAAAGTCGAGTCAGACTTGAAAGAATGATCTCCTTTTCAGTTTAATCATTAAATATTTTGTAAAATATAGTCCACCATAAACATACACCTTTTTTGCTCATTACAGAATTGTTTTATTGAGTGATCTGACTTTTACGCGCTCATACAGTAGTTAATTTCTAGTGTAAGGAGGGGAGACAAAACGATAAAAGTGTAAATAAAATCAGAATTGAACTTACTTGTTGAGTATCTTGGATCAGGGTTGGCGCTGTACCATCCTGTAGCTGCTGCAGTATTCCGCATGCTTTCCTGGTACGACGGGAGGTCTCCCATGTTGCCAATGCTCCCGTTGCAGTATCCCCCCATTGCGCCGTGGGAGAACTGGGAGACGGTGTGCGGCATGTGGTAAGTGGTGGCCACGGCTGCGTTGTGGCCCATGGAGTGCTGTTGCATGCCGGTCTGAGACACCTGAGGCTGTCGGTAGGCTCCGAGTGGAGAGGTTAGGTTCCCTGCGCCATCCATGCCACTGAACTTCTTGTAGGTCTCCTCGATTGGACTCAAAATATCTGTCACTGAAAACGGCGTTGTGTGCTTTGGGCTCAACGACATGATTCAGAAGGCAGGTAGATTTTTTGTGTTTGAGCAGATCAACCGTGTTGTTGTATCGGCTCTCTCCTTGGTGGATGTCTACGTAAGAGAGTGCTTGGAGTGCGCCTGAGATCCTATTGATCGCCTTGGAGAAGGAGGCGAGCCCAGGGCGCTCTTAGCCCGGGTTTATTGGAGCCAGGAGCCAGGTTTACGACAAACACCGGGGGGGCGGAGCAAAACTCCTAAACCAGCAAACAATGGTCATTGACATTTTTTTAGGGAAATAATTCATGAAAACACACTTTGCCTTATGTTAACTTCTGCAAACGAACAAAACTAATATTGAAATTGGTGAACATGTTGTTTCTGACAACTTTATCCAGGTGAGAAGAGCTCATGATGTTCTGTCCACCAGCTCATCTTATGACTATTTTGCGTCAGTAGGGAATTCCACTCTTTCCAGAAACTTTGAGAGCACTTTGAACAGACATAAGGGCCACCAAGTATCATCAAAGAGCCACAATGAAGTTGCATGACCAACTCATTTGGTCTTCTTGAGCATCATTTTACCCCACCAGACAGGGGCAAGCCCAAATAAGATCAAAATGACAAAAATGAATGAAAGGAAAGGCATTAGGGATCCAAATCCAAACCGTTTTTTATGTTCTACTCATAAATCTTCAAACGTGGTTTGCGAAAAACCTTCAGCTCTTTAAAGAAGATATATGTTGGAATACACCTGTTGAACTTTGAAGAAAATAACAGGCTTTAATCCTTTGAAGCATGTTTCAAGGATTGTCTGAAAATATAGATTTTTAAAAACTGGGTGGTTTATTGGATGCTTTTAACTAAACATAGCAAAAATGTAATCTTTTTCTGGTTTTCGGGAGGTTTTTTTCTTTTCGTATCATTTTTGAAACATAAGGCTTTTGCAGTCATGTTATTATGAAAAATTAAGTTATAAAGACACATGGCACACTTTGAAATATGTTTAACAACTTATTTAACAACAGATTTTTATGAAAAATACTTACTTTGCAAAAGAGGTATAGGTTTCAAGAATGCTTATAATTATACTAGCATATCACAAGAAACAGTTGACAGAAAATCAGATTTCCAAAATTAAACTCTTTGTTGGATAAATTTACCAAAATAAAATATATATTTTTTTTAACACTGATTGGTTTTCTCAAGCTTTTTGTATCTTTAATAATAATACATTAGGGTTTACTGTCTTGTTTATTACTACAGGTGTCTAATGGAAATATGAAGGGTATTTAGCAACTCTATGAAGGGTATTTAGCAACATTTTTACCAATAGACAGTTGAACACAGTTATAAACACAAACTTTGCTTAAAAGGTAGAGTTTTGGTTACTACTTGTGTCAAAACATATATGTTTGGTTTAATTTAAAATCTTATAGAATAATAATAATTGTCTGAAAAGTTTGATTTTAAAAAATTTAACTGCTAATTCAATGCTTCTAAAAACACCAAAGAATCTTTGGAACATTACCTGGGCTTCTTGCATTTTTTTGTATCATATTTGATACATTAGGCTTTTAAGATCATGGAAATATTATGAAGGCCTTATAAAAATACATGGCACACTTTTAAAATATATTCAGCAACTTATTTACTTGATACTGTTCTTTGGAAAAGTACCATGTTTGGTCAAGAAATAAAGGTCTAAGGAATGCCTGTACCAAAAATGATACATTTTCACTTTGCATGGTTAAACACACAAATCTAACATTTTAATCGCCAGTTTTGTTTTATCAGTTCCATGTTAATTGAGGAGCAGATAGGCTGTGTTTAAACCTGATGCACTTTGGGACAATTTTGATGGTTGGAGTTATTAAAATCATGTTATAAAAAATTATTTGTCAGAAAACTATTAAGAGCAGGAAAAATATTTTGAAATATCATCTGGTTTTCGGAGGTTCTTATTATTATAGGTTCCCTATAAAAATAAATTAAACATTTCTAAAATATATTTACTTGATATAGCATATTTTTGATGAAAACACTGACTTTGTTAAGGAGGTACAGTTAGTTTTGTTAAAACATGGTGTTTTTCATACGTTATTGTTTGTTTTTGAATCACAACTGATACAAAAGGCTTTTGTGATCATGTAATTATAATAACCAAAAAGTTACATTTTGTATGCCATATAATAAAACACATGGCACAACATTTAAATGTACTTAGCAAACACTTTATACAGGTGTTTTAGGGGCAAGAACTAACTTTGTTAAAGAGGTAGAGGTACTCAGGAATGTTGGATCACTCAGGAAGCTTGTATCAAAAATGACACGTTTGGTGTTAGAAGGTTAAACCGAGAAACGTTAGAATTTGTTTGGAAAATATGTTCTGTTTAGATCATGTCATAATAAATAAAGGAACAGATTGGCTATGTCCAGAGCTAATTCACTTTGGAGACAATTTTGCAGGCTTTAAATCCTCAAATCTGGTCTGCAGTCTTGACCCGACGTAGTAATCTCTGAGCAAACTGACTGGCGCCATGGGAAGAATAAGAGGAAGAGCGAAACAAGAAAGAGGTCAACGAGGGAAAACAAATTGTAATAATGAAGAAAAGCACCGACAACTTTAATGTAGATTCTCACATGGATTAAAACTTTTCCAAATTTATAGATTTAATTTAGATTGACCATTATTTTGGAATGAAATAATCACAATTTTAGGTTTATTTTCAATTTAGAGTTTTTTATGCAGATTTTGCTTCATTTCTTTTATTGTGCGGGGGAAGCTCTCTTCACTGCTTCATGAAGCCACTAATGAAATTTGCCATGGCATGATGGCAGCGAGCAGCTACCTACCCTAATTGAACAAATGAAGATGTGACATGGTCAGCCATCAATTATAGGAGCACAGCGAGAACGCCAATCTCCATCGTTTAGGTTGATAACCTGAACGTAATAAATCGTTGGTGACGTCTGATATAGTTGTTTCCTGTACTTGTCTGTTCCCTTCTAGCTGCCACGACGGATTTATCCTGAAGTGGCTCATCTTTACTGTCGCCGAGGCGAAAAAAATGCTTCTTGGGATTCTCAGAAAGATACTGATAAGAAAAATACTTAATCTTTGACATGACGCTTGTGGATATGTGTGAATAAATGCATCCTATTGTTTTCAAGTAAAGCTATATTTTATTTATTTTTATTTAAAAAACAAGAATTCTTCCTTGCTACTATTTCTTATTCCAAAATCCTTGCGCCATTCCCAACTCTTTTTGAGGAACGGTGTTTGAAGTGAAAAAAGAAAGGTAGGCCTCGGCCCAGACCTCTAACATTATGTAAATGAGGCAAACCTCTCAACCTTGTGGATTACTGAGTCAGAGAGCAGGACCCTGTAGTCCGCAAACCCCCCTCCACATCAGGATCCCATAAAAATCTGGAGCTCGATGGCTGCATGCAACGCTTATAAGAGCTTAGACTCCAGATTCATATTTTTCTAAATCTATGTTAACTTTCAAAAACAGGGAATAAGATGCGACAAACGCGGCTGGAGGTGGATGAACGCGTCTGACGTGGAAACGCGACAAGGTTGGTCACCAATCCGTGGATTTTTACAAATGAAACAATGTTCTCTTAAACTATTTTTCGTATATGTTTATGTTACTGGATGCATTATGAATTGACTTGTCAAATTTTGTTTGCCCGATTTCCATATTAAAAATTTGCCTTTTAAGGATAAGAGTTGAAGGCACATAGCGAAGAACAATGCTTTTTGCTCTTCTTCTTCTTCAGCACAAATGCGCCCATTAACAGCGCTTTGAAAAATAATACTGCCATTAAAAGTATCCTTAACTGGATAAATTATTGCAGATCATATTTCAGACTCATTACTGCTAACATAGGAGACGTTTACAGCTCTTATATCAATAAAATGTTGCATATGCTTGAAATTAGTTCTTAAAAGATCAATATTCGTATTTATTGTGTAAATTAGTGTTTAAATTCATATCAGCGACATGTATGTCATTTTTTACGCCTGCAAGCCTTTATCTGTCCATTTAACTGTTATTTACCAGAACCCAATAACAAACCATTATTATCACTGGTTTATATCCTACAGACAACCTTTTTCCGATACCGTCATCTCTTCCTCAGCTCAAAGCAGCAGATGGATCCAGGCGGCCTGGTTCCTGAAGTGCTTTTCCCATTTCGTTGATGCGAGTTCAATACCCATAGTGATGTGTAGAGATGGCTGAAGGGCCAAGGTCCTGACCTGCCAGCTCAATCACACACCGGCCGACGAGAGAGTGCAGAAAACAGCAGGATTTATTTAGACTTGTAGCCCCGAACGTCTCCATTTGAAGTTGCATGTTTCTTTTTTTTCGCATTCTAAGGAGTTAATTATCATGCAGATGTGTGATATTAAACGTAGTTTCCAGTTCTGCATCATTTATTTTATTATTTAGTTGGTTGAGTCTAAATTAGACAAACATCAATAATACAATTCTTTCCGTGCGTAATTTACGCAGCAACATGTTACATTTGTTTTGGATATTTTTATTTTTATTTTCCCTATTAACAAGTGCATTCTTGGATAATTGAAACAGGACTGGGCATTTTTGTGTGGATTTTAGTATAATTATTTCCAGAGAAGAGATAGACCTAAGAATGATAGATTTCAGCGTGGTGAGGTTCAGATAAGCGCATGACGTATTAAAACTCCACGCCAGAAGACAAATTTAATGGGATTTAAGGCATGAAAGTACATGCATAATGCCTGAAATTTTCAATTTGATGTAAATTCCTACAAAACATTTTGCATGTAGACCCACAACAATAACAAAAGATTGAATAAACTTCAAGTCAAAGCGATTTTGATAGGTGTAAATAAACATGACCGGCGGTATCGCGGTCATATATTTGTTTTTTCCCCTAAATACTGATAAATGTGTTTGGGAATTAAGGATATATAATGGTGAGTACTACAAATAACATATTTGTCGAAGATTTACACTCACAACCAGATTACCTTCTGTAATGTTAAATTTAGGATTTCAGTCTCCCACGTCCGGCCTACGAGGCTCATTTGTTGCAGAGATTTGTGGAGGAAATTCCACACCTGCGGCCATTGTTGCACCATTTAGATCAAATACTTTCTCTCCTCTTAAATCGCGGCGCAGTGCGAGAGTAAAAAGCGGGCAGGTGCATATCTTTCAGCTGCACTACTTGAAACGTTGCGGCTCCTCTGCTAAGTAGGTTAAAGGTCCTCCCAAGTGGAGAAAGTATGTGACAGACCTCTTGAAGGCCGTATTCTTCTGCAGGAGTTTGCATTCACTCACAATTAATGTGGCTTGATGAACGAAATGATGCTAATAGAGGTCCCAAAAAAAACAGAATATGGGCTTTAATGGGATGCGGGGACATAATCTTGCAGCTGGGGAAGACGGAGAACGGAAGAATTAAATGTATTGTAATAGGATTAATGTGCTGGAGTTTTTCTTGTAGTATCATAGTTCATTTAGTGTGGTAGAGATAAGAGGGATAAAGAGATCAGAATTTCTACGTCTTACTTCTTTTCTGCATTTTTACTGTAAAGCAGAATGTTTCAAAATCAGTTTGTGAATTGTTTTTGCTTTGTTTTCTGAGCTAGATCAAAATAGAAAAACGTTTTTAAATCACTGAGACAAATTCACTTGATTAAACCAAACGTGTCATTTTTGATTCAAGAATCCCTGAGACCTTTAGCAAAGTTGGTACTTCCTCAAACACCTGCTGTATTGAGTTACTAAAGGCATATTACATGTCCTCTAAAAAACGTCAGAAAATTCACAATTGAAAAATTAAACTGCTTATTGGATGCGTTTAACAAAGCAACAACAAAAAACAAGTATCAGCTGGTTTTCTCAGCATTTTTTGGATCATAGTTGATACAATGAGCTTTTGCAATCATGCAGTTATCATAACCAAAAATACATTAAGATAGATTTATATGCATCATAAAAGCACATAGGATCTGTCACCATATGATGCTAAATAATAAAAGTACTTCTGAGAGCTCTATGTCTTCACCAAAGTGAGATCTTTTCTCAGATATGTGCTGTATCTGTGCCTGCTTTGTTATGATCCATACAACATCCATTTTTTGGATCTGATAATTATATGCAAGACAAAGCGAAATGTATCAATTATGATACAAAAAACTCTGAGAGAACCTGAAGATGTTTAAAAAACCTATTTTAAAGCATCCAATGAGGAGTTGAATTTTTAAAATGAAATCAATCTTTAAAAATTAGAATTTTCTGACAGATATTTATTGTGGCTTTAAAGAGTTAAATGGAAAGACATCATAGAGGCTTTAAAGTGAATCACTTTCTGGGCTCCATGCACGAAACAGTGAATATAAAATTTGCATCAGTGTGAAAAATTTATTTCAGCATCTCAAATCTAATCTTCCATTGAGTTTACCCAAACTAAAACTAATTTATCCTTGGATGTTCTTAAAGTCAGCATGTCTTTTTTGTGAGATGCACTTTAACAGTCAAAACTTTAGATATAAACACTAAGTTCATTCTTTATTTTATAAAATAACCAGTTTGTTTTGTCTGAAAAATTAAAGTGTCGCTTCCAAAAACAAAATCCACATGTTTCGATGAGTGCCAGTGTCCTCCGTGCTGTTTCAAGTGGCAACATTTTAGCATAGCTGCTCGCTTTTGTAACAATTAAAAAAAAGAACATGCAGGCATAGCAGCAGATCAGTACAGATCACCAAATGCACCGCAGAACAAAGCAGGATGGTGTACTTGGACTGGGTGCTTGGTTCCAAGGGTACCTGGTTCAGTCCACTTCTCTGCTGCATTAATTGTGGCAGCAGTAAGGGCAGGTAAACAAAGCTGTTAGAGAGTATAGTTGTGACTCAAACACAGCTCGCTCTAGCTTTGTCACCCAGCAACTCATATGGCCAAATGCATCTGCCAATCTTCCTCTTGCCTCTATTTGTCCTTGAATGCAGTCAGTTGTTGCCATTCAAAAAAGTCCATTCTGATGTTCGGAAACAATATTCTAGAAAAAAATTGAAGTAAATAACTTATAAGGTTGTATATATGCCTTTATGCATGAACATTTAGTTCAGCTCATTTTACAAAATACATTTGAATTTTTTCCAGAAATCTTAAATGGAATAAACATAAACAGAAAGATATGCTTCACCAATTGTTTTAAATTTTTAAAATTAATGTACATCACACCGACCAGGGCGCATAAAGAGGATGTTGTGCAGAGTAAATGGTTTTTTTCTCTGTGGCAAAGAG
Organism: Crenichthys baileyi; assembly: GCA_036173005.1. Lineage (NCBI taxonomy): Eukaryota > Metazoa > Chordata > Actinopteri > Cyprinodontiformes > Goodeidae > Crenichthys > Crenichthys baileyi. The sequence continues at coordinate 433,096 of JAHHUM010001801.1, forward strand.
GTTTGTTTAACAATAAGGAGTACAAGTACAAAAAGAACCATTTGAGATTTAATAATCCACTTCTGCATATTTACAGTACAGTCCAGCTGCTTGGTTCAGATTGTAGTTACTGTAGTTACTTCAATTTGAGTTTAATGTGAGAGCAAAACGATGCATAAAAATATCTGAAGACCAGTCAGCAGTAAAATGAATACAATGGTTTTAGAATAGAAAAAAAAACAGAGAAGCTAGTTTCGAAAATATGCAGGACAAGAACATTCTGGCTAGGGTCTTGCTGTTAATAAGTGGGTAAATGAACTCAGCATAGTGTGTTTATTTTACACCTCAAGTCTGAATATGCTGTTTACTCTCTGGAACATCTAACAAGCTTTCATTAATTAATTGTCCAGTTTCAGCTTCATTTTATTATGCTCAATTTTATGTTTAACCCTTTCATATATAGATGTCACTGCAGTGGACATCCATTCAAAGCTGTTTTCTTCTATATAAGTGAGTGTTGATGGTAAACTTGCATATAAATCACTTCCTTGGACTCTATAAACTGGCACCTGTCAGGCTGTTAGTACAGAAATAAAGATAGAAAGTCTGGGGAATCTCTTCCCAGTCCTTCTACAGAATGACACCTATGCAGGTAAAAAAATATTTGTAACATCAATTAGCTATTAGAAATTAATCTGTCAATTAAAGAGGACATCATGCATCACTGGCTATATTATCCCTGAATTTACTATGACTGTATTGCTCTGAGAAATACTTCAACAGCAGTGCAATAAAAACTTTTTTTACCCTGTAAATCACATTTTTTAAACAAAAACAAAATTAATCTTAATTTGTATTTCACATGGATATTTTAAAGTCAAACCACATTTTGTTTGACTGGGTGGACAAAACACCAAGAAAAGTCCATGTTTTTTTTTTTGTCGGGTAATTTTATGAATGCCATAGGTAAAGTGTACCATCACATTCTTTTAGCTCAAAATATGTAGCATACAACACAGTTTTAGGCCCAAAATGCATGCAAATAGCTACAATTGCTGAGGCTTTTTTTCCCCCATGCGTGCACGCTGGAGATGCATCTTCTACTCCAAAGTATCATAGCTCTCTGAGTGCTACACGCGGAGACAAAAACTTTCTAAACCGTGAAGCTGCCCAACAATGAGGTGTTTTTACCTGCCTGTTTGTCCCCCACTTTGGGATCCTTTTACCCAGAAGGCCGCCTGATAGCCCATCATTATTTAGATGAGGCCACATAAACACATCGCAAAGCTACTTCAGATCTGGACAGATCCGAGACCGCACCATGTGGGAGCATTTTAAATACATAACCATATCAGATTTTTTTTAACTGTACTGTGTGAAAATATAAATCAGCTTTCCTTCGTTTTTTAGAAACTAAATTCAGATGTTTAACAAAGAAGTGTTTTGTCTGAATCTTCATTGTAGAATGAATTCTCAAAAGGTAACTGCACTTACATGACTTTAAAATGTATTTAAACGAAAAGGAAAATGACACTATAATAGAATTATAGAATTTTTTCCTCAAAATTTCAGCAGGAATAGTTTCAGTAAAAACGTTTAATTTGACTTGATTTGTTTTTTTGAATAGCACCAAAAAAACAAATAAGAATTTTATGGAGTTTACTGGCACACACTGATGATTTTGTTGCTATCAGTGTTTTTATTCATTCTAAGATGGTGAAAAAATATATAAAACTAGTGTTTGGAGTTTCAATTCCAGCAAAATGAAATACTTTTTCAGTAATTAGAAACTGAAGTAAAATCGTCTTCCAAGCATTGTTGTGTGAAGGGGACATTTAGGGCTCTAGTGTTGACTTTACCACACACAACATAGTAAAATGCCTCTAAGGGAAGTCTCCATGAAGCTTATTGGCAGGAGCTTTAGGCAACATAAAATCACTTTCCTAACTAAAAAATATATGTAAGGCATTTTCTGATGAAAAGTTGCTACAATAATACACAATAATAATAAAAAATCCCAAAGCCCGTAATTTGCTGGATTCAATTTAAAACCTTGCGTTTAAATAGCACTTCAGTTGTGACAGCAGGCCAACACTACGCTGTAGTATGTGTAATAAAACCACACTGGAAAAACAGAAATAGGAAACTCTCTTTTAGTTATCATGTTTAATTTTGAAAAAGAAGGAAAAATACACAATTTAAGATCTGGTTTTTAAATGTTTTTACTACGTTTGTTAATACAAATCTCTTCCCATTTGAGTCAATATTTTCAGTTTTTGTAGTTTTATGGGTCAATATAATGACACTGAAAGTTGAACAAAATATCTATATGTACTCATTATCCTGTTTGTGTACAAGTACTGTATTTTATAGTAAAGTGTATTTACTTATTTATTATTATTATTATTCTTTTACTGGGGTTCAAATCACAGTTAAGGCATGCTCTAAAATATGTCATTTGGTCATTTTTTGAACACCAAACTTGGTTTCATTGATTTTCTACATGACCTGCTGCTTTGATCCAGAATAGAATAGAATAGAATAGAATAGAATAGAATAGAATAGAATAGAATAGAATAGAATAGAATAGATAATTTATTGTCCCAACTTGCTCATTGAGTGAACACATGAGGCATTAATATTACCTTATAAACTAACTAAACTGTTTTGTATTTTTTACAGTACTGAAGTCTGATCTCTATCTCCTTTGTTGTCTATTTTCTCTTGTCTTGTTCCAGTGGCTCCATTTATGTAGAAGGATGTCAGCCTTTTCTGCCTGACTGTTTCCGAGAATGCTTGATGTCATCTTGTCTACCTGATCATTTCGCTACCAACTCTCCTCCACAATGCTGCTCCACCACTCATGATGCTTGGCTGACCCTGTCTCTGACACCATCATGTTATTGTATGCTAGAACCCAGCAGGCTGTTCTTCTTCTCTCCTTCCTGCAGCCATAAGCTCAGGCAACAATTCTCCGCTTGGATGATGACTTCTGCTGCTGCTCAGTGAACAGAAAGCCCCACAAATCATCTTTCAGCGTCTGCCACTGTTTACTACTCCAGCTTGTATTTCTTTCAGTGTTGCTTGCAGTTTAAAGAGGCAATGCAGCAGCAAATGGAAATAAATTTAACATGCACAGTTTTTAAAAACAGCCTGGTGTCTTTTATAGCTGTAGTTAACGTTTATTTGTATGTTTATGAGTAAAAATAAATGATTTCTTTTTACATGTGGTATTACTGTGGTATTACAAAATATTTTAAGTAGAACCTATTCAGTTATGTAATACATATTAATGTTCTTAGGTTTATTTCTGCTATTATTTACCAGGTTTATGTCATTATGTATCTTCAATCTAGTTTTCTTTAGTATTTCAGAATGATTTTTTGGTGGCAATATGGTAATATATATTGTATATATAACTTTTTTTTTTCCAAACCCCAATGCTTGCAAAAAAATTTTATAACCTCAAAAAATTAGTTTGTTACGCTTTAGTTTTTTTTTAATGGGGTTTAAAAGAGCACCCAAAAACCAAAATAGTGCATAAATTTTGAAATGAAGGAAAATAACGCATGGCTTTAAAAACGTTTTTCAAATAAAAATGTGAAATATGTGTCATGCATTTGTTTTCAACCCCTTTTAGCCTGACCCCCTCTAAATAAAATTCAGTGCAACCACTTGCCTTCAAAAGTCACTTAGCTAATAAATAAGGTCTATCTGTGTGTGGTTTAACCTCGGTATCAACCCACGTATCAAGGAACACAACAGACAGGTCAGGGTTAAAGTTGTGGAGACATTTAAAGCAGAGTTTAGTTTATGAAGCAATATTCCTGTTCAGTCCATCATGCAAACATAAAAAGAAGAGAAAATCAGAAAACGGCAAAGAGGCTCATGGTAACTCCAGAGGAGCTGTAGAGATTCAGTTCTCAGGTGGGAGAATCTGTTGATGGGACAACAAAATTTCCCCACCCACATGTTGGGCCCTTTGTAAAAAAAGGGCAAACAGAAAACAATGTTGAACAATCCCCCCTTAAGGTGTGTATGTTTTCCTTAAGGGGGCACCCAAAACTGAAGGGGAAATATTCTGGTCCGATGAATCAAAAAGAGGTTTGGTCTACAAGTGGTGGAAAGATAGTGGTGGCAGCATCATACTGTGGGGATTCTTCAGCAAGGACTAGAAAGCTTGTCGGGTTTTTGGGTAGATGAATAAAGCAAAATGCAGGGCAGCCATGGAAAAAAAAAAACTGTTGGAAGGTGCTTTTAAAGTTTGCTCTCTTACTAACTACTAACTGTGTTTTCTATCTATGCCACAGTATTTGAAGGCTGACAACCATATTAGGACACTTGGGCGCCGTGTCTCAGCCTTAAAAAAGTTTCACATCTTCTCTGGGGAGGCCCTCCTTTCCCTCTAATGTTCGATTGTGTGCAAAACATCACATGCTTTAGCATTTTGTCCAAATGACCAATCATCACTGATTCATCAATTTCCAACCTCATGGTTTTTCTCTGGTTATTTGCTCTCCATTGTTCATTTTTAGTTAATTAGTTTATCTTAACCAGCATCCCTTCTGTTTTGTTACGGCCATTGATTCAGGTCCTGACTTTGCAGAAGACATCAAACTGGGCTGGCAGGACAATGAACCTAAATATAATACAGCCAATGTTAGAATGTCCTAGTCAAAGTGAAGCCCTAAATATGGTTGGGAATCTGTGGCTAGACTTGAAATTTTTTGTTTTTCATGGGCCCACTCTAAATTTTTAACTTGAGCATTTTTAAAAAAAAAAAAAAATAGCAAAATTGTTTCAGGCTCTTGTAACCCCAAAATTGGATATATTTGACACTGTATTTACAGAGACAGATGGGTCTACGTAGTATGAACCCACGGAGACTGAATACAAATGCTTGCCACATTTATCTGATTCTTATTTGTAAAAACAGATTCCAACCATGTTTCATTTTTTCTTCCACTTCACAATTACACATTGCTTGCTTTTGGTCTATCCCATAAAATGACAATAACATAAAGTTTAGGGCTGTAAGAGGGAAGATTTTGAGCAGGTTCAGTGCTTTTCATTATTTTCCATTTGATGGAGAGTTTTTTTTTAAGGGACCCGTCGAATGCAAATTTTTTTGGGGCTAAAATGAAAGAAAAAGAGTAACACATATTTAATAAATTCAAAAACTTTCAGAAGGGTTTATCTTTATCAATCAAACCCTCTTATTCACACAGCCGTTAGAAAAAACTGAAGGTAGCAGCAAGCAGTGGTTTGCAGCAGGCCAAACGGGTGAAGACAAACAGTGAAAAATAAAAATAGAAACAAATGTATGGGAAAAAAGGGGAGGACTCAATAAAATGAGGAAATGCAGTGATTCATAACAAACTGGTAAAGGTAGACAAAAAATTTTTAAAAGCGATTTACACTTATGGGGGTGTTTAATAAAACCACAAATGAAAAAATTCATTTAAAAAAACCCAAGTATGTAAACCAAATAAAAAATTATTTTTTGGTGCCAAATGAAATTACAGATACGATTTTAAAATAGATTTG